>CM034536.1:31848707-31878371 GCA_020002185.1 Paraescarpia echinospica
AGAGTGTGTGCATACGTACACATGCATACAAACACGCATGCAAATACGCACGCAGACTCACAAAGCAACACACACACACACACACACACACACACACACACACACACACACACACACACACACACACACACACACACACACACACACACACGCACACACAAACAAACAAACACACACACATGCATACGCGCACACGCACACACGCACACACACACATACATACGCACGCACGAGCGCGCGCACACTTTTAAAAGTATGTTCCGTACATGAGTAGACCATAATAATATTATCTATATAGTGATGTCCCACTTTATTTTGTTTTATTTGAATGTTCAGCTCTCTTCCATCTGTATGTCTTACAACATTCGCTGGTCGTTTCTTTGGCCTATCGTTTCCCTCTCAACCACAAAATTAAATCTAACTGCGCCATCCATCGTTACCGATACCACGTAAAAGAAGAGAAACTGTGTTTTCCAATGGCACTGGTCACCGATACGATGCCATCTTTAATATGTGCAGAGTTAGGTCTATAATATATTCTTCTAATTTAGTACTTACAGACAGAAAAAACAGCTTTGAGAAACTATGTTCTTAACTTGAGACATTGTGTGGTTGCGGTTACAAGGGTCTTACATGCGGAGTCCATCTGCAAGTACGACTATTTTTCTGTCACCGCCTGCATTGTTGTCAGCAGTCATCGGGCCTGTCTCTTGGTAATTTTCGATGACACTGAAATTAGTGACAATAACGATAAATCAATAATGCGGTTATTGGCAAGTAATACACACAACTATATATGACTCCTCTCGATTCATCATTCAACCACCATGGCTTACCATCTATATGCCGTAGAAGTTTTCCAAGAATTTAGCCTGAGCAATAACATTTCACCCGACATTGCCATCACGAAAATACATTTCTGCTTTTGTCAGTATCCGCCAATGGATGAAAGCCAACATGCTGAAACTCAATGATGATAAAACGGAGATCGTCATCATCTAACCGAAATCAGCAACTCAAAACGTTCTTCCTGACGGTGTAACTATCGGCAACGTTCGCGTATTACCCAACACACACGCCAGAAACTTGAGGGTGACCTTCGATTCTAATATGTCCCTTGAGCGACACGTAACAAACATTTCCAGAAATGCGTATTACCACTTCCACAGCATTGGACGCATTCGTCGGTACTTAGACAAAGAACACAAAAAACAATTTGTGCATATGCGCTAGTCATTTCGCGAATTGACTGCTACAATAGTCTTCTTAATGGATTGCCAGCGACAGTAATTGAGAAACTACAACGTTTCCAAAATGCATGTGCTCGTATCAAAAGTTTGCGGTCGAAACGAGACCACGTCACGCCCATGCTCTTGGAGCTGCACTGGCTTCCTGCGAAGAGACATATTACTTTCAAGACCCTACTTCTCACTTTTAAATGCCTTCATGGGCTAACACCTCCACACCCATTAGCACTTCTCTCTCCGTACGCCCGACACGATGTCTACGCTTCTCCGATCAGCTACTCCTTAAACAACCCACTTCCTGCACTAAACTCGGCGAATGAGCATTCTCTTGTGCAGCTCCAAGAGCAAGGAATCAACTACCACTCACAGTGCGCCAATGCACTAGTGTCACTCAATGTAAAGTGGCACTGAAGACGCATCTTTTTACATGTTATTTTAACATTCGATGATCATAATTATTAATACCTTTATTTTAATTAATTTAATACTATAATTAATCTATATTATTATTGTAATAGCTTGCATACTTGTGTTTATTTATTTAAGTTAAGACGGTATAGTTGATTTTACTTAGTAGTAATGATTGCATATGTTGTAGCACAGAGGTAATTTTAAATATATATTGTGTTATATGTTATTAGTTTATTTGTAATAACCATTGTAAAACGGCCCAGAACAATTATTTGGATGGAGCGCTATATAAGAAATAAATAATAATAAATTATTAATACGGGGCCATGTCGTATGTTACCATCCGTAAGGATTTGCATGGTGTGATTGCGTTTGCGCAGAACAATTAGGACAAACATATAAAGTAACGCAATTTTGTTTATTTGTGTTTAATGTCAAATTAGAATTAGTGACAGCGATGCTAATTAGTGATAGAGTAATCATTAGAAGGAAACTATGTTTATCTTATTTGATATGTTAACATAAATTCCAGACTCACGGTTATATAAATGCTTACATAAAAGATAACACATCGATATTCTCATGCACGAACAGTTTAGGGCGATAGGATGCAAAACGATGTGTTTGTTTTCTCTCTGAAGGGGTCGCCTTTTGAATCAATATGTATCGAACGGTTAGGGGTTATAGCCGAAATCTTGTGCAGAAATTCACCGAGGACCTCACCTTGAAACTGCACTGTCATCACTTGCAGTTGTGTCCTGTTTTTATGAGACACGTCCAGGTTATAGAAAATTATGCAAATGTATGTTAACATATTCGATGCAGGTCCTATCCCCACAGCAGGTCTGCGCATGGGTAGATGTTACAACGTTAAAGAAACGACGGAGTAAAGAAGTATATTTTACGGGATAAAGGGGGGATTTTGATATGGAAACGTTTATTAACAAAAAATAGATTAGATTTTTCCTCTGGTTGTGGGAAGGAACAACAAGTAGACAACCGGCGAGCGATAAACTCGACACTTTGTAACCTCCCGTTTTTTGTCCATTGCGCACCGCTCAAGCAAAGAAGGAAGCAAGCAAGCAAGGGAGAAAGGAAAGAAGGAAGAAAGGAAGGAAGGAAGGAAGGAAGGAAGGAAGGAGAGAAAGACGAAAGGAAGGAAAGAAGGGAACACGGAGGAATGAAAGAAAGAAGGAAGAAAGGAAGGAGAGAAAAAATAAAGGAAGGAAGGGAAGGAAGAAAGGAAGGAAAGAAAAAATAAAGGAAGGAAGCGGAAAGGGGAGATATATATTTGCAGCATGAGCCGGGCTTGTTTGTAAATAAATGTGTTCTGTTGATGTCCGTCTCGGGCTTTCGTGCGTTCGTGAATAATGAATCGCGTTATTTTGGCAATAGTTGGAGAGTCAAGCTCGAGCGCGTTAAGGGTTCGTGTGGAATTTTGAATAGTGTATCAGGTTTGCTTTTATTTTCGCTGTGTCTTATGTATAAAAATACTACTGAATCTTTAGGCCTACTATGAATTATATATTCCAATTCACCCATTAAAATATGACGTCGTAGCAACGTTGTCACAATGTCGCAGTTTGGTCGTGGCGACGACTATGTCATAACGTGGACTAGTAAAAGGATTGCTACGACGCTGTGATTATTAAAATTATTGCTACGACGTTGTGATTACTAAAAAAAGATTGTGAAGACGTTGCGACACTACGTCGCCATACAACATTGCTGAGATACATTGGCTGAGACGTCGCTTCAATGTTATGTATGACATGGCCAACCTTTCTTCGACGTCGTATTGTGTGTCGTTAGCTAGGTATGGCCCACGACACCAGTTTAGAGTCAGTATACTGCATTTCACTTTTTGCATTTTATTGTAACGTCTGTGTATTTAAAACATATTTTAGCTTCCACTGTGTAAGTTGATTCCGGATTCAGTTTAATTTATATTTAATAACGTTGTTAAGTTACCGTTGAAATCCTTGTTTGGCTTAATTAATGGAGCTTTCGGCACCTTCACATGAAAATATAATGAGTAACGCAGTAATTTTTTTAATGCAGTAGTATCGGTGGCTTAAACGTGACCATATAGCTGTACGTACCAAAACAAACTCCATCTTGTTGTAACGTGATGGTTGTCTGCGAGTGCTAAGACGATATAAGTACGACCAGCTCAAACCTTCCGGCAATTAAATCCGCCAAATGACTTACGCTCGAGTTCGCTGGGGCGGTGCAAGTACTTATTAAAATTTCATGGATTCGCAAATGAAACGCTAAGCCAAAATTGATATTGTGCCTGTATTTGGACCAGATTCAGAGAGCTGATTAGAAATCATGGCCAGTATAAATCGAGCGATGCGGGCGTTGCCATGCGTGTGTAGGCCTACGATTCATTTGCGCTAATTTATAATGTTCAATAAATTATATTACATACAAAACCTTCAGTGTCTATGCAAGCAGGCATGGGTATTATCTTTTTTGCCGGAACGATGAGTGTTCTAAGTTATAAAAACAGCATACATACACCTATTATAATAGCGCCTGTATATCCACACGAACCTAAGCTCAGAGGCGCGCAAAACTCAATTATCGCTTAGCATATATCAGGTGCAAAAAAGAAGGCACTCATCATGGAGTATATTGAGCAAAACAACCCCCATGACAGCTGGATCCGTGCTTGGTTCAACAGAAGAATCAACCGGCAATGGAGGTGGAGGGATTCTCTTGAAACTGAACGATGGACGAAAGATCAAACAGGCTATATCAATACAGGAAGATACTCCACAAATCACTGCATAATGCCACCGGACAGACAGTGCTCCAATGGATAACAGCACACCCCAACATACGTGGAAACAAGGAAGTTGACAGATTGGCAAAGGTGGGGGAACTGGATCTAGAGGAGGTCACTTACAAAGAAGCAAAAACCATCGTGTATCACAAGGAGAGGAAGAGACATAACATCCTAGCTACAACAGCGAGGACAACGTTTATCAGCAGCTGTCCAGAGAAACCATGCAGGTGATAACGGTGTGCCCGAGGATTGAATACTGAAGATTCCGGCACAATATGCACACCAAACTATACATATTGGAGAAACCAACATATGTCCTTTAGCACGGCTCCAGTGAGATTGGAACACCTCCTACAGTCCAACACACCAGAAAGAGAATTAAATTTGGCACACACTTAGAAAATATAAAAACAAAAATACTTGGATAGAGGGCCATCTCTGATTTTGCCCTGGAAGGCGTTGGTGGCCATTTTTAAAATGGCCTCCGAAAACATATTTTAAAAATTGCGCCACGTAGAGCAGTCATTTTGGTACCAAAAGATAGGTTTTCGGGGTCAACGATGTCAAATATGTTACTTTTGACCTTCTCCGACATTTAGATCGGCCATTTTTAAAGATGGCGGTCGCTTAACTCAATGTCCCCATATCTTAACAAATTAGGCATATAAAACCGTAATTGTTGTGTCACTGTATCGGTCATAAGTCAAAGATGGCAAATATGATACGATTGGTCTTCGCCGACATTCTTATCCGCCAATTCAAAGATGGCGCCCTTAAAAGTGAACATGACAAAGTTAAACATAACGGCGGATTTGTGCGGACATTTGTACACAGTTAGTGATTGCCCAAAACTTGATTTTTGGCTTTAGAGCAATCGTTGATTTGCCCCATGATACAAATGCTGGCCATGTTGCAGCTATTTTCCAAAATATGTTGCACAATTGAGCAAAATGGCCGCATTTTGTAAAATGGTCGCCAATGATGTTTAAGGAGATTTTGTTTATGGTATTTATGTTGTACTGTGAATTGTATGTTTTTTGTTATTAAATCTATTCCATGGGTAACCGTAGTGACCCTCAGTGTCCACCTGTTGTCATATTTATCGCATGTAAAATATTGTTTTAATTACATTTTATATAACATTTTAATGTGCACACCCATCGACCTTACAAAATCAAACAAAATATGTCATGTGTTCCAAAGGTGTAATTCTTCTTAAGTGCTAATGTGTTACTCCAATTCAGTTCCAATAATTATTACAGGTGGCAGTACGTATTGATATATATATATACATATATATATATATATATATATATACCTGCCACTGTTCAGCCGGCCTCCAGTGCGAGAGAAATCAAGAGTACAACTACAGCTGTTCTCCAGGCTGTATATGGCGTCGCAAATACGTAATGGTGATCTAGATCAGTTCTTTCAGCATGAAAACCAGGCGCATCCACCAGCGTTATCACACATGGGCAAACTGCGAACTGATACAAGTCGTCATCCTTGGTGGGGCTGCAATCGTCAACATGCTTCGACCGGGTTTTGTAAAGACATTCTCTGATTATGCGACACAAGTGTTCCTGCCATACATCACATCACATCGCATTTGCAACATGTAAGCAGATTAGTTGTTGTGTGGGACGAGTATCTCGCAGATAGCTCGAAGACTGAAACACGAACCAAGAGGGGAAAAGGAGTCCGCAGACGGGTAGAGCCATCTAGCACGATTCCTGGAAACTAGCAGGAGTTTCTCCGCAGTGACGACAACAAGATCGAGTTGTTTTCGTTCTTGGCGACTAATGCAGCAACCATTCCAACCGACAAACAAGTTGTCAGCACACATCACGCTGTGGAAAATATGCTGGACAACTCTTCCAGAAGCGAAACAAGCTTGTCGAGAACTACTGCGCTGTGGTTGCAAGAAGGAAAGCAGAGGACTATGCAAGTGCCTCAAGGCAAGACTTCGGTGCACTGCTCTTTGCTACTGTGGTGGATACACACAATTGCTACATGCATACTGAACTGTCACACACGACGTAGTGAGTTTTGTGCTATGGATTGTTTCTGCTGACAAGTAAGTTTCTGCTGTGGACTGTTTCTGCTGACAACATGTGACAAAAACATTGGATCAAATAATGATATTCCAATTGTTGTACTTTATGATATAAAATAAACAATGTATTAAGCTTCTGTGGCGTTTTGATGGTAACATAAACTTTAATAACATGAAAATAGGAAGGAAAGGAACGAGCTTTGATACCCCTATCATGGATTTGGCTTGACGGATTATATGTAAAATAGCAATTGATGGCGGCCATTTTGGAAAATAACCGCCATTTTTTTAAATAGCCGCCATTTTGGAAAACATGGCCAATACGAATATCCGACAAGATCAAAAAAGCCTATTTGAAACAGCCGCACTAAAAAAAAAGGTTTTGACGCCACAGTTATCAGGAAAATGGCTTTGAAAGGCGCCATCTTTAAAAATGGCGGATACGAATATCAACGAAGACCAATCGTAACATAGTTGCTATCTTTGACTTATAACCAATATAGTGACACAATAATTACGGTGGTTTTATATGCCAAATTTGTTAAGATATAGGGACAGAGAGTTTAGCGACCGCCATCTTTAAAAAATGGCGCCCCGAAAACCTGTTTTGGTACCAAAATGACTGCTCTACTTGGCGCAGTTATTAAGATATGGGGAAAATAGGTTTTCGGCGGCCATCTTGAAAAATGGCCGCCAACGCCTTTCAGGGAGAAATCTGAGATGGCCCTTTATCCAAATATTTTTGTTTTTATAAGTTAGTGTGTGCCAAATTTCATGCTTATATCATGAAATGCACAATTCATACACATGTCGGCTGGGCTAAAAGAAACTCGTACAGTGAAAGAATAGATAGTTTACCTTTTGGAAGACATGCGGCGCACAACGACCTTAATAGGAGAAACCGGACTCACAGTCTGCGCGAGGGACGAAGAAAACGTTTTTTTAATGTACGTTCCGTACTTTGACGATGTTTCACTTTTTTGGTGAATGAATGAAAGTTTATTTAGTTACTCAGGTATAGTGATATTACAAGTATGAACGTAATTATGGTTTCACCAAGTAACTCGGGAGATTCTCTAGAAACCCCCGGGGGCTTATTTCGAGAACCACCTATAATTAGGTAATGTAATAATTGATTTATTTTTATAGATTTGATGCAAACACAAAATAACAACAAGGCTTCGCAATTCAATATAAACTAATACAATCTAACACCACGAGGCAAAGTGATATTGTAATTGAATGGTGTAGTAAAGGTAAAGGTAAGTTCTTATATAGCGCAGTATCCAGTCCTCAGGACTGCTCAAAGCGCTTTACACTTTACTCCCTGGCAGACATGTTCAATCGAACACCATCTCGATTTCTCTGGGAAGCATCCAGCCACGCTGCAATTAATGCGCGAAGACTATTCATACACAACTATCCACCAGTGTCTATAGCCAGGTATTCATTCATACAGCTGAGTGAACTGGAGTAACGTACAGTAAACAAACTTGCCCAAGTTTCGACACCGCTACACAGGATTCGAACCCGGGTTCTCTCGGTTGAGAGTCCGAAGCTCTAGCCACTGCAACACGGCGCTATGCAATGCATTGTATGTATAGTATACATTGGAAAATACTTGCTGAGTATCTCAGATAAAATGGAAGTATGAAGACATGACATTATAGTATAAATAGATAGTATAGATGCAGTGTCATGCAAAACATAAAAGGGATTTAGTGCCAGGTATAAGGTAGATATATATTTTTCTTTTCCTATTTTTTACATTAAAAACATTAAAGCAAGGTGTTGATAACAATCAGTATCAGTACGTATAATAAATATGTAGGTAAATTAAATTACATGTGTCTTACAACGACGTGTGTATCAACTGTAAACATACAGGTATGTATCACATATGTGTGCACACGTTTATGCACACACACCCATATAGGATAAAGCATTCAAAGATACGTCGCCAGTAATAGCTCTTTGAGTTTCTTTTTAAACTGATTTACGGATACAAGTTGCCGCAGAACATGAGGTAGGGCATTCCAGAAAATTGGTCCTGAATAATTTATTGTAAATGTCCTAGTGTTTGTTCTTGTTTGTTGGATGTAATGTGCATTTTGGTTTCTTAGGTTATGGTCATGAATGTTATCAGTTCGTAGAAACATTGATGACATGCTATCTGAGAGTTGTTTATTGATTGCTTTAAGCATAAAGATACCTAACTGATGTTTGTACAGATCTTCCAATTTTTATATTTTTAACTTAGAGAATAGTGGTGAAAGGTGAACTGAGCTTGAGTAACTATACTACTGCACACTGACGCAACCGTCTACCCGAGCAAACGAAGGTGACGAAATCGAGATATGGACAAAACCGAGACCGGCAGGAAAGATTGTTATATAGTGTAGAACTGTGTGTAAGTGTGTGCAAACAATGATAGGATCAATATACGTATGTAATAATACAATAAACAACCACTAACATGATGATTACCTTTTAATATAGTAATTTTGTTTGATGTTGTTATATAGTAGAATCAACATTTCAATTATTTGGCTTAACACAAATTTAATTGTCTTTTAGACACATTTTATTTTTAACTTGACTAATTGTATAAAATGTACTTAATTTTTTGTGTATCTTGTTAGTGTCTATGAGCAGGTTTTTTTTAATCCAGATATATTATGGTGCATTTACTACTGGTTCGTGGTGATGAAGTTTGTGACAAGACAGAACAATAAAAAAAATCTAACTTTATTTGAGGCTCCCAAAACCTCCAACAGCACCCCATTGAGGCTCCCCAAAACTTCCCCCTCCCTAGGATCTCCAGTGGAAATCTGTTCTCCCATACAGAACAATTATATTTCAATGGGGGGGTCATACGTACCCATTGCACCCCAGCCTACGGGCTTGCATAATAAACGAGGATCTGTGAACTACCAACATACTTGTACGAATGAAACAAGTGTGAACATAACATTTTTAATGTAAAATAATTATACAGTGTCAATTTCGTTTCAATATATTATGAAAAATATAACACATTTTAAATAATAGGACACATAGAAAGGGGGCGACTATCTTATAGGTGCACAATATTGTGTTTGTTTCATATTTTGTCCGTTTATCAAAATATTTGATAGGAGGGTGAAATTGAAAAAAAGATATTGTGTTAATGCAAATGTTACAAACAAATGTTAACTACATTTCTTGGAATGCAAGGATCTTGTTTGCAGATATCATAACATTTAAAATGACAATTTGAAATTCTGAATGATAATTCTGAAAGTACCATTTACATTTATGCAAATAATGGTATTGTTAAATTTATCTTAGGACTAATAAACAGTAAATCAAACTGTGGATTAAATATAGATCACACCATCCAAACAAGTCTCCACTTGATTACCATATTTTTTACATATTCTCTAAGAATACATTTATGTTATTATGCACATATAGTGTGACATATGATGCATTTTCTATTTAAATAAACAATTCACCTTTTTCCTAAGAACTTTAGTGGGAAGTTTGATGTGATCTAAAAACATCAGCAAAGCTTAACATACACTTCAAAAATACTTTACTCCAATCGTACCAACCTACTAAGTAATTTTCAATTTCACATAGATCTGAAATCAAATTCCATTGTACGATACCTCAGCTGTTTAATTAGAATGCTGCAAAATTTCTGCCTAGCAAATAATTAAAATGACATGCTACAAGTAAAACACTGACCAGAAAAACCACATAATGCATGTCATTGTATGCCAGAAACTTGAGCTTTGCCATTAGCCCAAAAAGTCATCAATGTCTTTTGCCGACAGCGGTTTTGCTGCCGACTGTGGCGTCTGTTGCGTCATCGGTGTTGAAGAGAAGCTCTGGCCCATTCCACCGCCCATACCATCCAACATATTCGCATTACCCATCATTCCGGTTTTCCCCATCATACTCGAATTTCCCATCATGCCCGAATTTCCCATCATACCTGAATTTCCCACCATGCCAGAGTTTCCCATCATGCCCGTATTTCCCATCATGCCCGTATTTCCCATCATGCTTGAATTACCCATCATATTGTTCGAGTTTCTCACCATGTTTGAATTAGCCATCACACCAGTGTTACCCATCCTGCCAATATCTCCCATCATTCCCGGCATGCCTTGTCCCATCATCCCTTGCGGCTGGCCACCAAACATGCCACCAGCCTGCGGAGCTGCCACCTGTCTTCCTTGGTTGGACCCAATTGTTGGTAGAAGATTATCCAGAGCAGACATTTTCATGGGTTGGTTGCCTGCAGGAGGCGCCACCTGTCGCCAACCAGTGGATGCACCAAAGTTGGGATGTGTCTGACCACCGGAAGGCTTTGAAAATGTTGACGTTGCCCCAGTCACTGAGGAAGAGCCTCTCCCTCCTCCAAACCCTGACATGGGAGTAAGGTTTGTCCGACTTCTTGTATCTGTAGCTAGCAATGTTGATGTTAGATCCCTCGTTTGGGAGCAGGGAACCACTGGCGCTGCAGTCGGCTGCAATGCATCCTGGGACTTGAGTCTCTGCTGGGCTTCCTGTTGCTGTGCCAAGCGGCGTTTCTCTTCCAGTGAAAGTGAAACCTGCAGACATAGAGAGAAAGTGAAAGGCTTGTTCCATATGCAAGTTGTGCAACCTGGTTCTTTCTGATGGTTATCCCAATCAGTCTTATGAGCAAACACAACAATTTACACTGCATAATTTACACTTAAGTGCCCCCAACCCATTCACAATAGATCTTCTGGCCAATCTAATAATCCATGACTGATAATGCTTGCAGGTATAATCTAACATGTTGTTATAAGATTTTGATTTAACCAAGCAAATATTATTACAGTGGAACATTGTTAATCTAGACGCTGTTAATTCAGAACCTTTGCATTGGGAGTTTTTTGGAACAACATAACACAGGAATGGAAACTCCAAATGGTAATGTACCCGAAATTATTTATCCAGAAAACATGTTAATCTTGGTAGATACACTGGGGACTAAAGTGTCAACGCGATTCTACTGTATCTGTTCTACTGTATCTGATAGAGTGATTTCAGGTGCATGCGTTGCTACTTACCTTGGCTGGTTTGTTTGGTAGTGAGGTATCCTGTCTGACTGTAGATGTTGATGTCCCACCATAAAAGGTGTTGGAGTCAGCAGTGGCTGCTGGTGTCTGCTGCCTCACATCCACTGAGCCATTGAACATGCCACCAAAGCCTGACAAAAACTGGTCCATCTAAAACAACAATGTAATAATGCAGATCATCTATACATTCAAGAATTTAACTATTATTATTAATCATGATAACAAATTATGTCACCTAAAATATTCCCCATTCATGTTACTAAATGTGTTGTTATTTGACTTAGAACTGCAAAATATTACTGCTGCTGTTACATAACAATGTATACACAGGCTGTATTAAAATTATGACACCACAATACGATTCATACTTATTATTTGTATACATAAAATAAAAAAATTGCTATGGCATGGTTGAAGTCAAGTTGTTTTTGCTGTGAGCAGTGCACAGCAACCTGTATCCTTACTGCTGGGAAGTAAGACCAGACTTTTTTATTACATGTTTTATGGGCAGAATTGTCCGGAAAGAATACAATAGTTTGACAGCAGATAAATGAACGATATTCTTTGTGAAAAAGAGAGTTTAATCGAGATGCTGCCAAAGAAACAGAAAATTGTACGGACACGTCTGAGTGAGTGCAATGCACAAATACTTTGATAGCCCAATGTCGCTGCATTGCATTTTCTCTCATGAATAGTAAGATATTTTATTTATGATTTAACACGTTCAGTCAATAAATAATTACATCGGCAGCAATAAAAAAATAATATTGTGAATTTTATTTTTATTCTAGATCCAGGGAATTAATGTCGGCAGGCCCATAAAACATGTAATATAAAAAGTCTGGCCTAATCACATCCAACTCTACAACTATCTCCATTATAACTGTCGTGTACAAATTGAATGTCATAAAGTGAGCAAATTTCCATGAGGTTTCTAAAATCATTTACTTTAAAATTGTGCCCTAGCACCTTGAATTGTGTGAACATCAAATATTTTAGACAGATAAACGAAGGCCACCATTAGAATGCAACAAAGATTCTACTTGGATCAATTCAAACTGAATCGTTACCCTTCAGTGAACGTTATCTCTTCTACATATTAAGTTAGAATCTCTGCCTCACCATTGTTTCAGTTTTCTTCTCACTGATTCCAGGAACCAATCTTCCCGAGTTTTCCACAGACTCCTTGTCAAACTGAAGCGTTCTGAACAGACAGCATAACTATCAATCAACACATAGTAGACTATCAAGGGTGATAGTGTCTTAGTAATACTGCTATAAGTGGTTGTTGGAAAGCAATTCTTAGCCTATTCTTCACAGGAACCGAAGACATGACATGTTACACTAGACTTGCAACAATCTTGGCAAACATGTCTTAACTTGTCAATGAACTATCTTTGCTGATGAAGCCCGAGTAAGTTGGTCAAAACACTCAGAAAAAAATACAATTTCTTGAGAGGTAATTACCATGTCACATTCCAAGAAACCACAACATCAATCCATTCACGCATTTTTTTTTTTACAAACCCTACTTCGTACATTAAAGTATCTGAGAAACAATTATTTTTGCCAACTATCACAGAAACTTACCTCTGTTCCTGCTGCATGGAGTCTAGTTGCTCCAGTTTGGTGCGATGCTCCGACTCCACCTTGCCTACCATCTCCTTCACTACGGACATGTATGCACTGAACTGCAACCACAGACACTAGCAACTGTCAACATCACAAGGGTAAACATGGAGAAATAACAGACTGTTGAGTATTAGACTGCATGAAGAAAACAATCCTTTCTCAATACTGGAAATGTTGATCTTATTTTGCAGTCTGTATTTTAATTCCATTGTGAATCTAACTAGCTTAACCAATATCAGTGTAACCAGATTTAAAAATAACAGTGAAACAATGTCAATAAGCTGTTGTTAAAGTAAGTTCTTGGTCTAAATGTAGTTTTTATTTCAACACAAATTATCTTACCTGATATAGATTGAGATTGCTGTCGATGCAGAGAGGAAATATAAAAGGAAGCACTCGATTCGCAAGGACATCTTTCGTGAACCCAAGTTTTGGGTGTGACATGGTCACTTTCAAAATTCCTGCACAACACAGAAATGTTATTTTTAAAAGGCTCCATTTCCACATAGATGTAATTAGAGAAATATAGACATGTAGCTTACACACACCCTTGGAGCAACAAACCAATGGCACCATTTAAAGACTACGTGCAATCAACCTTTTTTATTCCCAATCTAAATGAAATACAGCTGTATAATCTAAAAATAGTGTCCTGATATTAAAGTAATTTTTTAACCCCCTACGTTAATCTTTTGGTCATGTTTTTCTGTACATTTTCTGCACAGTTTGTTGCAACACCTAGCGGTCATAATGTCGCATGGTGCACATCTAAGTGGGTTGGTGTTTCAGGCCATACCTAAATATACAATTGCTGAATTTATTATTTTTATATATCATCATTAAGATAATAATCTTACTTACAATTAATGTGTCACTGGAATCTGGATGCACGCAGGAATTTTGTTTACGTTTTGAGTTACTGCCATTTGAAAATTGCGAATGCACAAATTTGCAAACGGCAATAACTCAAAAAGTTAACACAATTCCTGTGTACATCCAGCCACAAACATGTAGATAAGATTGTTATCCTTAAAGTGATATCAAAAAATATTAAATTCTGTGATTGCAATTTCATGTACAGTCTGAAACATCAGGCCACACTGCTGCGCTAAAGGATAGGGCGCACTCAGCAGCACTGCCTATGGTGACATCAGCAACATCTGATGGGCTGTGACATGCAAATGACCACATTTGAGTGGGCTCAGTGACATGAGTTCGCAATAAACAGGCTTCATGTTTGGCACATTACTTGACAAGAGTATTAAGTTTATGTATACGAAGTTTCAAAAACATTCAACATTTCATTTCACTTAGTCTTTAGCACCATTGTTGAATTTTGATCTGAAACTTGTTCAAAGAATGATTGTAAATAACTCTAATTAACTACCTCTGTGTATTCTTAAATGCATCACCAATTGGTAGACGAGAAGATGATTAAATGATCCGACTCCAAGTAGGCAGATGAACGTAGAAATGAACAAGTAGACCGCAGCACCTAGGAAGAGATACTGTCAGACTGTTCTTAAAGTTAATGTATTAACATAAACAATAATAGTTACGTTATTAGAAAGATAAAACAGATGAAGTGTCATACCTAGTATGCTCATGAGGACTGCTGGTTCCCGGGACTTTACGTTCTGCAGTATAGGCAGGATCTCATCCAGCACATACCACTTGTCCATAAACTCCAACAACTTGCCCAGACAAAGTAGTGAGTTCACACGCACCTGTAGGAAGATGACTCTTACATTTACTGGACAAGGAATAATAATGTATTGTCGGACTTAGAACATATACTTAATGTTTCCAGCAAAGAAAAATGTAAAATCAGAGTGAACATTTTATTAAATGAATACCATCACATTTTATGTGGAAACCATTATATTATATTCATTATAACTTTTTATGTTGTGTATTATTTTTCAGTGAACACAATCAAGAGAGGATGACATGAACTGAGCATCTGGTTAATGGTAGGTAGCTAATTTGTGTGTGACATTATTTACGAGGGAGCACCATAACATTAGTAGCAAAGTAACATAATTGGAAGTTGATGAAAGTGAAGGAAAGTCATGAGCCATACATTCTCCAGTTTCCAGCATGCAATGTTTTTTGTCAAACCACAGGGTGGGATAGCTTAGAATGAGCACTGAGACAGGTTAACTAAATAAAAGTGGTCAGTGGCTACATTTCCAGGTCATGGTTAATTGAAAATAATTTTATTACCATAACAAAGTGGCCCAGCTTACATTTTATCGGCAGTCTCCACCATCCAGTAAATGTCCACCATGTACACGTGTTAAGAGTATCAATGTCATAACATTATGCAATTTGGAGAATAAATATTATTACTGATTTTCCACCACTTCCACACTCACAACATATTGAAACGGGCACCATGGGACAAGTGAGTAACAGTCATTTGTTGCAGTTAGATAGACCAGAAAGTTTAGAATAACTCACACTGAGTGAATTTGTGCCAAGGCACAACTTCTTAATGCGAGGGACCAGTGCATTCTTCATTGAAGTGTAGTCGATCAAATTCGCAAACGTCGGGATAATGTTCAAGCAGAGCTCCTGCAACAGAGAATGTCTAAACCATTACATCTTGTGTGTTGACAGACTGCATGATGTAAAAACATTTCTTGAGAAAATCTTCAAGAGTAGCACTCAGATCAGATTTTAAAGCAAGGTTTGGACAGCAGTGAATGGATTACCAGTCATGCTCTTCTGCCCTGAGAATTTATAAAGTGTAAGAAATAAATAATGTCACAAATAATTACCACAAACATTTTACATTTCACTGGGTGGATATAACATAACTTTATAAATTACTAAGATAGCAAAAAATGTGAACAAAAATGTGTTGGTCTGGTTGATTACTGATTCTTTTCTTCCACCTCCTTTTAAAAGTTGGATATTCATCATCATCATAATGGTCGTTATCTAGCCATCCAGAGAACAGGAATTACTTTGGACTAAATGCGAGCTTATAACCCCACCTGTATTTGCGGGACGTCTCCCTCCAAGGCACGGTAGATCATTGGCAGAACATGGTCACAGATGTCGGACGGTGGCGTTTTGCTCAAGAGCAAGTTCATATTTTGCAAGAAAATCAATGTAACCTGAAAAATGTAGCAGTAATAACAGTCAAATATTATTATATGGTGTTATATGTGAGTGTCATAGTGTGCTTTGGGAAAGTTGGATATGAATATTAGTTCTACTCTTTATGTGTGATGCAATAAAAAACATCAACACAGTTTGTAACCATTTATGAAATTTTATTAAGATATATCTAACTACTTTAAAAATTGTAGTGTGAGAATATAAGAGAGAAATATGACATCATAACTATTTTACTTATAATTACTTGTTCTTTTCACTTATAAGATGGATAAACAAGATTTCTACAAGTAACAAAATCTGTGCTACGCAACTGTCGATTCCTCGCAATGAAAGCATCTGACATGTTAACATGGACAAAATGAACTTCAACAGAAACAAGTCCACCACATAACACACCAAGCGACTCCCCATGTGAAGAGGATCACCAACCTGGACAGGCTCCTGTATCTTGAAGAGAGGCTTCAACATGGGCAGGATATGTGCTGTGAACTCCTTTGCACTCGCCTGCTGTGCTATCAGGAGGATGTTGGGAAGCACAAATGGGATCATACTAGGGTTCATGCACTCCTTCTCCAGGCAGGGAAGCACTCTCTGTAGCCCTACCCTCTGTGGAATAAAGGTCAAAGGTCACACATGATTCTTAAACCATTACAATCTTCTTTAGAAAGCTAATTTTTAAAATACATAGTCAGCATAATATAAAAATATTGTGCACAAAAAGGGCTAACTCACCAAAAAAGTTCTTTATACATGTGCCTGTAATAATACAATTTATTTATATACAGAATGAGGGTAGTGGACCCCAGCACATGATAGGAGAAAGAGGGTAGTGGACCCCAGCACCCGAGAGGAGGTAGACTTAGAATGCTTTAAAGTTAGCCTACCATGGTACTAATATATTGATACTTTGATTTAGTTCTACAAAAGTTGCTGCTTACTGCTATGCATCCGTATAATACTCTTGGAAATAACTTGTTTTCTTGAAGTAAAATGCATCAGAACATCCCTGTATTCTCACTCACTATTGGCATTTTCTGTAGGATTTTAGCAAGGCCTTTGAAGAACTGTGACTTCTGCAAGTTGTCCTGTTGAAAGAGTGAGTCGAGATACTGCAAGGTCATCGCTCCAACATCATCAAAGAAGGGAATCTGTGGAGAAAATACAAGCATACCGACAGTCAGTAGCAACCGCCATGAACTGAATGTCCGCAGAGTATTATAGTGAGTTACAATCAAAAATAAATAGATTGCATTAATTTATTACTGTATGTCAGAAATGAATGGCACCAATTCTATTTTGTTCATTTTTATTTAGATTTTTTGATGTTACCAAACGTGTTTTTTTTAAGAAACACTTTATAGAAATAAAAATATCTATACACAAGTACTGTTTAAGAAGTAACCATTCTTCTTTTTAATGGTGTCCCATGGCTTATGCACTTTGCACTCAATACAGCCCACATGTCCTGTATGCATTGAGCAACCTTGGTGAGTTGCTGGGAGTCGGGTCGCACTGTCGGCTCCCAGTTCAACATCAGCTTCACGTGCTCCCGAGCCTCATCAGGCAGCTGGGACAGTGTCGTCAACTTCATCTGCTTCAGCTGTGGGACACATGAACATGTCAACACACATGGGTGACTTAGGAATTGTGAGAACAAATCTAGTCATGTGATTGAGCATGACATTCCAAAAGCAGTTATGGCACAGAGAAAATGACAGTCAGCCTCAGATCAACCTAGGCTGTCACAATGAAGGTGTGATAGGGAATTTTGTCTTGGAACAATTAATTTTACGATTGACTGAATAGTACAAGATAGAGAGCTAAAATGGACTTTAAGTCAATTTAATTAACTTTCTCTGCAGTAAATTCAGCAGATGTAGCATTCTGTCTGACTAGACTACGATGAAACGAACTGACAGTGACACGTACCATAACTACGTTTTTCCTGAAGATATTCAGCTGAGCCTGGCAGTCGTACAAGGCACGGCCATTGTGAAATATGGCGTAGAAGAGAACACCCAATGAGAAGATGTCACTGTTTGTGTCACATGACATTGACAGCACGGTCTCGGGGGCGAGGTAATTGAGTGGGGGTTGTGCCATTGGTGGAATGTTGACAGACCACTCACGGAAAGGGAAATATGGCTGAAACAAATAGGAAAATTCATCAAAATGTTATTACTGTGTACCATAGCTTACCACTAACTGAAGACCATGAACGGCATTGTAAAATTTATACATATCTATGAGTGATCTTTTCCATATTAAGGACATGTATTTTATATTTTCAGGTAAAGATCACTTGAAAGATAAGAGCTATGGTTGAAAGTGCACTAACTGAGTTTACTACGCAATTCTGTTCATGTACAGAAATTTTTTTATCTTTCATGATTTACTTTAACTCAGAAATGTGTATTTATTATTTACCCTGGCATGCCATCGTAAATTACTATAACCTATACAGAGTAAAATAATTTTACTCTGTATAATTATAATTGTACTTCGTTACTCTCTGTTACTTGATAAAACGTACTCAAGTAGAGTAACGAAGTAGTTTTACTTCGTTACATGACACCCTGAGAGTAATACTACATTTAGCACAGGTACTTTGATCAGTCACATGTATGTATCTTTATCGATGAATATAAAGTGATACTACTCTTTTGTGATCTCTTTATTTAATATATCGAGACTGCAATAAGAGTAATAATATAGAACAATTTAATTAATTCACTCCACTGTATTTCTGTACAAGACATGTCAAGACATGTCAGACACTCAGATACTAGCTTGCCATTCATTTCAAAGCACCGTTAACTTTTCATTACCCAGACAAATAGAACTGAAGCAGGCTGTATGTTATTTGAAACGCCCCAAGAAATTAAAACGCTGCTGGTACTCACAGCCTGGTCTTGTTCATTTTTGTTATGAATGCAGAAGTCAAAGCCAGCTATCTTCCATGCTCCATTGCGGTTGATGATGATTGACTCTGGACAGAGGTTACTGTGGACGAGCTTCGCATCATTGTGTAGAAAGGACAATGCCTCTACCACCTGTGCATGAAGACATCACAGAAATGACACATGATAAGTAGTTGCTATTCCATAGCTTCAGATATTATAAAACTGGGAATCACTGTTTTGTGTCCCAAATTTACCAACCAAACTACAACAGATAATATATTTCTGGGACTGCCAAAATAACATAGCTGATCACTTCACAGGAGTTATTTTTATAGTTATTACATTAAATGTAAACTAGTTTAGCATCCTCTACGGTATGCTAGATACCTGGCAAATGTATTAATTTTCCTCACAGATTACACAGACATGTTTGCCAGATGTCAGCACAGTCCAATGAGTAGAAGTTACCTGCAACAAGCCATATTTTATTTCAACGTCGTACAGCTTGTGTGTCTCCAACTGAGGTGGCACTGGGTTAGGCAGGTTGTGCTGATGGCCAAGGACGTTAGCGAGACTCGCAAACACTGGCTCCGTTGCAAACGCAAGACTCTCCCTACAGAGAAATAGTAATAAAGAATTTAAAGACATCATTCATTCATTTCAGATTGACTCACTGACAAGCACATTTTGTGCAACAGCTTCCAGAAAGATTCCAGAAAAAAACTTTGAAGTGTCCAGAAATCAAATGTATAATGTATGCATTACTTAGTCCTATGTTGGCATTTTATAGTTGCAGAAAGGCATTCAGCTGTTGGAAAATAACATTTCAATTTTTATAACCATATCTTACCTGTGTGTATCATCATTATCATGTGAACATAAAATTCACAAATGTTATCAATTATTGAATGAGTTAGACCAGCGGTTCCCAATCTTTTTCTCCCCATGTACCCCCTGAAGGCTGAGCTGATTGTCAGGGTACCCGAAAAATATTATTACATATAAAACAGCATTAATAATACAATGAAAACACATCACTTTTATCACAAGATAAACAAAACATTGAGGCTGGTTATGCAATTACCTCAATACGAGTAATGCGTTCGCCTTATCAAAACCTGAACCTCAATTCAGGAAAAAGTTTTGGACAAACACACAGTTGGACACATGCTCTTCATACAGAAAAAAGAACGAAGAATCTTTGTTCATGAAGATACATGGAGGGAAATATGACGGGCACATCATCCACAGTCTGATAAGATGCACACTCATCTTAAACCTGAATTATGCCAAGGGGAGACTCTCAACCGCGGCACAAACAGAAGAGTCGTTCATAAACTCAAATAAAAAAAATGGGCCAAGTGGCCCTGAAGTCCTTTGGACTAATACGTCTATATGTGACCCCGGCTGACCAAATGAGTGATAAGTCGGAAAAATTGTAACATTGTTTTTTTACATCCTTGTAAAGGTTTGTTAGGGTGCTTTACACGGTTTCAAAAAATATGACTGCTACAAAAATTGGCAAAGTTATGGAGCATTGAACATGGTAGGGATCAAAAAGTGAAAATGAAGAAAACGGCTGTTGAAGTTTTACCTTATATATGCAAATGGATTGCATGGAAATATTACATGCACAACATTCAAATGTGGCACACAGTATGTAATATGTATGTTATGTTGCAATGATACACTGGAAGTACAAATGTGCTGCTACAAAGACTTATCAAGTTATGCCAGATTATGTCTTCATGTGTAAAACCAAGAGGACAGGTTATCTGAGAGCAAAAGGTAGACTCACTGTTTGACACAGTTTAAAACCTACAGGCAACTGTCCAGTTTAACAGGGGTCAAGTGGCTTAATGCTGTCTGTTGACACAAGCTACTGCCAGTGACCAATTACAGATTAGTCAGTTTCCATCAAACAATAGCAGGCAGAGAATCTTAGCTCCACAGCTGGGTGTAATACACAACCAGAGCCACCACTGATTCATGGTCAAGTAGATTAGCTCAATGCACCAACTAAGACAATACACAACACTGTGAGTGACAGTGTCCAGAGTGAGGCCTAAGCAGTGTCCTCATTGCTGATTAGATCAATTAAACCTGCCAAGTGGGTGACATTCTGCACAAGTATTCATTAATCCTTAGTGATTGTTCAGAACACCAGACTGACCACATACCTAAACAAAGCAAATGTAATAGGTGAAGAACAGGTAGTGTTCAAATAGGGGTATTGGTTGAATTGTATTTGTCTCGACACAAAAGGCTTTATTGTGCCTTCATCGATTATAAGAAAGCATTTGATTTAGTAGACCGGTCCTCCCTGTGGTCTAAGATAATTTCATGCGGTATTAATGGTATTGTGTTGAAAGTTGTATACAACATATAAAAAAATGCTAAATCATGTATAAATCAGGGCCAGGCTGTGTCAGCCTTCTTCTCATGTGATGTATAGGTATGGCAAGGAGAAAACTTGCGTCCTTTGTTATTTGCTATTTACCTGAATCATTTTGAACACTGTTAGTCACAATTATAACGGACTTGACATGGCAGCTGGTGAAATTTACAACAACCTTAGGGATGATGATGTAGAAAATGTATGTTCTACTATATGCTGATGACACTAGAATGATTCAATCAAATACAGATTTCTTGCTTGTGTATAGCGGAACTATGTCAACTCTTCTAATGGTTGACATTTGGTTGTTTCAGGTGTCAACTATATTGTGAATCTGTAATTATTAGTCTATATTGATACAATTGATTTACACAGTACCATGTCTACACAAGGCATGGCAAGCGTAAACAGAACAGTAGAATGCATTTGATATCAATAAAGTGTAGGATATTTCACTCTATAGTTGTCCAGAATATTAATTTTCTATGTTTGTCACCTACAGGTGACAGAATATTAATTTTCTATGTTTGTCACCTACAGGTTTCTACAGACAATACATCTTTAACCAATAGACACCACAGTCACACCATTTTATAATAATTAAATGAACATCAAAATAAACACAACTTGCAATTATAGAAAATCAATAGTTTTGAAGATACAGTTTAAAAGTGTTAGGCAACTGTTCAGTCTAACAGGGGTCAAATGTGTCTACTCTGCCTGGGTGCTGTGACCAATTAAAGATTAGTCAAGGTCTCAATGGACTGGGCTGTAGAGATTAGTCACAGCTGTTGACTTTGTGGCACAATACACAACATCTAATGTTGGGCAGCGATAGAAATAAGCCAGAATATTTACTTGTCCGCCGGACAAGTAAGTTTTGAAATCTACTTGTCCGCCAAAATTTTAACTTGTCCGAGTGGTTGTCAAGGGGAATCGAAGCTTCGGAAAAAAACGTAAAAGTCTGTCTTATTTTTATGACAACAACACAATGTTCCTGCTGTTTCGTTGCATGTACATCTGAGTGACTTGTGATCAAAGACACAATTTGATTTAATCTGCAAATTTTGAAATTGCAAAATAATATTTGCAACTATTATCCGGTCCATTTATCATTATTATTCATCACGAATACTAAAAGTAGACACATTACATGATGTATACCAATATTTTGTGATGCTTATATGAACGCTTTTGTTAATAACAAATAATTTTTACGATGATAGGAATGAGACAATTGTTTTTCTTGCTATTTGTTATAACAAAAACTGTTTATGTTTAATATGATATATATATATATATAACACTACTGTAAAATGTTGGCATCAGTTTGTCATTGAAGATGCCACTCAACCATCAGGAACAGGACCAATGCAAACAGGAAATGTTATCACAAAAATAATAATAAACTATATAATCTGATATCATTTTGTTCAACCTCTATGAACTTCAATATTAACAAATTTCTGTTTTTTTACAAACGAAGATAATATTCAATTGAACATCAGCAAACGAACGCATATTTTTCAATGATGATAAAACAGTTTTAACGGTGTCCGAATTACATTTACCAGGCGGAATATCATTTTTAGATTTAGTTACGTCGTAACGTTTCTGCCGCGCGTGGACCGCCGTAGTTGGCGGAAGTCGACATGTCAACGGCGGTTGGCACTCCGTCCCCGGCCTCGCGTTTTGCATAATTCGGCTTCGAAAACTCGCAATTTATGGTTAAAATAAATGTTACATACATACAACAACACTTCTGACATTTCATTAATATTCCGTTTATCAACCACTAAAGAAGAACGAAGTTCTCTTGCATTTAATCACGTATTTAATAGTAAATCCGGTCTAATGATACAATAATCAAACAAGCTGTTACTGGTGTGGTGGAATACAGTCAATCGCGGCCCGGAGGCTTCCGGTTACGGGGAGCGTCTATTGTAGATCTGTAAGTAGTAAGCGGGAGTGTTCATTATTTCCTATCTCCCTCTAAGCTTTTACGAAGAGTGTCTGAGTAATAAGCTGAGAACATTTAGAATGGCGTGATTAAACATTTTAATGCTATAAGTCTTACTGAAAGTTCATTTCATCTCGTAATCAGTGTGCCAACCCGGTGCCTTGGGTTCACGGTTGGAGCGTCTCACAGCAGGTTCTGGAGGTGCCTTGGGTGGCAACGGTGACGTCAGCGGTATGATACGTCTAGCTGGTGGTATCGAGCTCGGCATTATCGGGCGGCTCGGGGTAGCGATGTCCAGTGTAGGGTGGTGTGACGGCGTAGTGACAGCCGTAGGGGCCACGGGAGATGGTGAGCCGTGAGACGGTGAGCGGTGAGTCACGTCTGGGGCCGGAGCCGGGCCAGCAGGTGTGGTGGGGGCCACGTCGGGCGGCGATGGCGGCGATGGCAACATCGGTGGGATCGTACGTGGGGGCGGCGGGGTCGGGGCTAGTCTCGTGCCGAGGTCTACATCGATTGGCCGAGGCGGTTCCGGGGAAGTGATCGGTGTGAACTTCCGTAGGAAACGACGGTTGCGGAGCGTCACGCGACCGGATCCATCGACTTTGACCTGGTATTGGTCATGCTGTTTGACTTCCACGACCGTGCCGGTGCGGTCCCATTTGTTCGGGTGTTGTCCAGTTTGGTTCTGGATGCGGACATAGTCACCCACTGCCAGTACGGGCAGGCGCCTGGTGTGTTCGCTCAAGTACTCGTGCGTCTTGATGTGCCTTTTGCGGAGTGCGTCTTCGCGGGCACGTAGTGTGTCGCGCCAGGTGTCGTGGGGGAGATATTTGCCGGGGATCACCGGGATGAAGTCACGTATCATGCGACCAAATACACACATTGCTGGTGATATCTTAGTGTCTGGGTCTGGCGTGTTGCGGTATTGTAAGACCGCTCGCTGTACTGCATCTGTGTCCAGATCGCCCTTCCCGCCGGTGTTGTCCGTTATCAAGCGCTTCATTGTCTTAACAGCGACCTCCGCGCGGCAATTGCTATGGGGGAAGGCGACTGAGGACAGCCTATGATTCACGCCCCATGTGCGTAGGAACTGGCGGGTGTCGGTCGAAGTGTATTCTGGACCGCCGTCCGATGCAAGCTCCTCCGGTGTCCCGTAGGTCACGAAAGTCTGTCTCAGAATGTTAACCAGGCCAGCCCCGCCCGCCAATGCCTTCGCGATGATGGGCCAATTCGAGTAGCGATCGACAACTACTACGTAGTGTACGCCCTTGTACGAGAAGAAGTCGGAGCATATCGCCTGGAACGGGTAGACGGGCAATATGGGCCGGGTGGGCGGCGCGGCTGGCTGGGACGGGGCCATACGATGGCAGTGCTCGCATTCGTTGCGGACCATGGCGATGTCCTCTGTCATACCGGGCCAGAATATCGATGTTTCCACTCTTGCCGTCATCATAGACACGCCCTGGTGTGCTGCGTGGAGGGCGGCCAGCACGGTGTGTCGTAGCGCGGGTGGGATGATGATGCGATCCTTATAGATGGCTACGCCGTCGGTCGTCGACAGCTCGTGTCGGTACTGGTGAAACTGTCGGATGGACACTGGCATCTCGCTCCGAGTCTTCGGCATGCCGTCCTCGATCAGTTCAGTGAGTAAGTGCATGTCGGGGTTGCTCACGGTGGCCTCTCTCACGCGATCCCATGTCACCGACCCCAGTATCCCGGTGGCGTCACGGTGTGTCAGTAGTTCCAAATCAGCGTCGTCTGGTTCGTGTGTTCTGACCAAAAGCAGTGCGTCGGGGTGAGTGTCTGCGTCATCTGATGCAATGACCTCGCCAATGGTAGGGAATGTCTCGCTAATCATCCCCAGGTCGATGCACGCGGCCCGTGACAGGAAGATACGATCTGATGTGTTGGTGATGTAGGCGATTTGTCGTGTCTCGTGCGTTATGGCCCGGCTGTCGGTACCCGAGAATCGCACCACCATAGCTCCGAGGATAGGTATCCCTCCCTCGTTCGCCGCTCTCATCGTCATGGTGACCGGTATGAGGTCGTCTGCATTGAGCCCCATCCTCTCGGCCACTTGTATGCCCATTAGGCAGCTCTGGCATCCGGTATCTGCCATCGCGGGGAGTTCGGCGGCGCTTACTCGCTTCCTGAGCGCGAAACCGAGGGCACGGTAATCCTCCTTGAATGCTCCGACGTAGACCCGGACGTACGGCTGCGGGTCGGATGCGCATTTATGCCACCTGTCACAAAGGTTATCGTACAGATGGTGGTCTAGTGCGATTGCCTTGACGTCGGCAACCGGTCCGTTTACCATCGTGCACAGTTCGAAGGCCGCGGACTGTTCGTCACTTGTCTCGGCGGTCTCAGTCGGCCAGCGGGCGTACGCCTTGCCGAGGCAAGCGCATTCTATGTGGTTCACGTTCTTGCATTTACCACATCGCTTGCCGTACGCTGGGCATTGGCTTCTCCTTATGCTCCACGGCGGGTTCTTACCGTGGCCCTTCTCCGCGCAGAACCAACACAATGCCGTGGGGTCGAACGTATGTTCGGGCTTCGGATCAGGTATCGGCTTAGTTGTCGCCGCGCCCCTGGTTCGCACTTCATGTTGCTTATTGCGGTGGTATGTACTACTCGCCGCGTTCACACTCGGGGTATCCAGCAGGCGCGATGCTGATCGCTTGCCTAACTCACGCGCCTCGACGAACTTAATCATCTCCTCAATCTTCATCTTTTGGTTCTGGTCGCTTATAAAATCCAACTGAAACTCGTCGTCCACGATACCGCGAGCGAGTACGTCGCGCAATATCTCGCCGGCGAAGTCGACCATCTCGTCGCACTCTGCTTTGGTGCACTTGATTTGGTAATCACAGGTGTCAGCTTGACCCTTGATTCGGGCGTAGAATGATCGAATTTGTTTCTCGCGTCCCTGGCGCATGTCATGTAATGCGTACCGTGCCACCATGATGTTCTCACTGCGTGCCGCGAGTGCCTTCATCGCCGCTAACACGTTTACCTCGGTGCCTCCGACCATGGAACCTCCGTTTGAACGAGTGAGGTCCCGTCTCAGTTCGTCATCACAACACTCCAATAGCTGAACAACGATGTCGTCTCCCCGGAGGCGTATGCCGTCTCGATATTCACCCCACCTGGTTTCAAAGTATGCCCAGGTTTCTGACGTACCAGCTAACGATACGGTAGGGCGTTTGAGCTTTTCCATTTTCCCACCAGGTGTCGCCGCGGCATGAATCGAGTGTGTCAACCCATGAATCTTTAGGAGCTCGATTACCATTGCAGCGTCGTCGTTCCGTGATACGTGGTCACATCCTGGGAATGGACACGCAACCTCAATCACATTGTTTGCAGTGTTATCTGGCTCTAGACAGTTGAATGGCAGAGTCCGTAGGGCTTCAATGTTATCAATAGTTGCGCAGCTTGCTGTCGCTGCCAACAGTTTCCGACGGTTTCCGACGATTTCCAACGGCTGTCGACGGCTGCCGACGGCTGTCGACGGATTCTAGCGGCTGCAGACGGCTGCTGATGGCTGCCGACGGTATTCAGTAAATTTGTCTATTTACCAGTTTCTCCATCGAATAGCCGTCCCGTACTTATCAGCGCCGTCTCAGCAGTGTTTGATTATAAAGAAGAACGAAGTTCTCTAGCATTTAATCACGTATTTAATAGTAAATCCGGTCTAATGATACAATAATCAAACAAGCTGTTACTGGTGTGGTGGAATACAGTCAATCGCGGCCCGGAGGCTTCCGGTTACGGGGAGCGTCTATTGTAGATCTGTAAGTAGTAAGCGGGAGTGTTCATTATTTCCTAACCACCACCATAGATTTTACCGGACAGCCAGTTACAAGTTTTGAAAATTGTCACCGATCTGGATCGGAAGTTCGATGACTTGGAAGACTGCCGCGTGGGTTAGGCATAATAGTGGTTAAAACTACATAATTATTCAAATAACAGCTAGCGATACAAAGTGTACTATTTCAAAATTTCATCAAATATGATCCGTGAGTGGAAGCAAGTTGTACGTCAGCCAAACTGAACGATTTACGATTTTATGAAATACAGCCTCGATCAACGGTGGCTGATGCGGAGTCTGTCCTACGCGTATGACAGAGCTAGGTCGGTGCGCTCAGCGGAAGACCCTGTTAACACAGGCAATAAACTCGGTCGAACGCTGACGCGTATAACACACTGGCGGCGGAACGACAAGACGCCGACACACTAACAAAATTGCAATGCGCGAGATCGCTAGCGAACTTCATTTACGTTTGATTTTCCTCAAATAAAAAGTTTGCAATGTTGCACGCATCACTATTTACTGTAAATTTTCACTTGTCCACCGGATAACCATGTAGAGTCATTTTACTTGTCCGGGCCAAAAATCACTTGTCCCGGACAAACGGACAAGTGCTATTTCGAACGCTGTTGGGGGTGGTCTCAAGGGCCCTTCTCAAAACCACATCACTAGATAATGTAAACCTTTTGCACTTTGGGGGCCCCTTAGGTGCCCTTAGAATGATTCAATCAAATACAGATTTATTGTATATAGTGGCAGCACCCTAAGATACATCTATGCAAAATTAGAAAAAAAGTTGCTGAACAGTTTTTGAAAAAATAGGCCAAATGTTACATTTTTACCAGTTTTGGGGTCCTTGGAGGCCCTAGGGAGCCCTTAAAATGATTCAATCAAATACAGATTTCTCATGCATAGTGGCAGTGCCCCAAGATATGTCTATGCAAAATTAGAGAAAAAGTTGCTGAACGGTTTCTGAGATACGGCAGCTAACGGCAGACGCAGAGTGATGGCAATAGTCCCTTGGACCTTCGGCCAAAGGACTAAAAAACATTTTCCTGCGCGCTATTTGGTAGAGACTGCACCTCCATCTTGAGCGAATTTTGGGTCAGGCACACTGGTTGAGATCCGGAAAAAACTGTGGATTACTTTCCACATTGAAGACACGTGTGCCAGCAAAAGTTCACTCATGTTTCCTTTAACAGGTTCTTCTTTATTAATGCTCGTACTTGGTTTGAGAAATCAATCGCTAAACCAGCCTAGATATGAATTGTTTAATGGATTGAGGCGGGAGAAGATGTTATACAAACAGGCCAACTTAAGAAGCCTAGTTTATCCAACAGTTTCTGGACAACATTTTGAGACTGGTCTTTTCTAATATGGTCAAAGAATTCGGCGATCTTCTTTTTAGTGACTCCGTTCTAGATACTGCGTTCTATTTGACAGCCAATGGATCCCGGTGTGGAAGAACAGTGCACAAACAGCGAAAGAGTCGCATATTGAGGGTGCTGGACTTTTATCATCTTGACAACATCGTCAAGAATTGCACTTAGCTCTGGCTGAGGTGTCTTATTATACGCGAGGCCGTATTGATGGAACTTGCAGTGATTTGGATTAAGATTCACCTCGTCTATTTGTCCGCTATCAGTTGTACACGCGCACACATTGTCCCATGGCTGTCTATCCATGTCAACATTGTTCGAGACCTCAGTTGGAAATACAATTACTCTTACGAGAACAGCAATTTACAAACTTGAGTGATGAGATTTTCTAATAGTGCTTTATATCCGTAAGAAAAGGATAAACCTTCTGTGAGTTTGATAATACAGCCTGTAGAGCATATTACAGAAGCCAATTATAACCCTAGTGTACATCAGAAAGTAGCAAGATCTTTATTTTCAGCCAACCCTTCCCGTACCCCCTGGAAAACCTCATGCATACCCTTGGGGATACACGTACCCAAGTTTGGGAACCACTGAGTTAGACATTAAATGCAAACCTTTTCCGTGAACTTCCTTTTGATTTAACTGGTAATCTATCAAAACTGAGTTATTAAATTACTTCGCAAAGAAACATAAAATACAAAAGTTCAATACAAAAATGAAAGTAGACCAAACCTCAGAGAAATGTTACAGTTACGGAAGTGTAACTTTTTGTAAACGGTAAATCTTGTCAACGCTGGTATGTTTCATCATTCATTTCACAATATCATGGTCTTTATCAAGTT
>CM034536.1:31879371-32239086 GCA_020002185.1 Paraescarpia echinospica
GACTAAAATGATACAAAAACTGAGGGATCTTAGTTATGAAAAACGCCTAAAAGAATGTGGTTTAACAACACTAGAGACCAGGAGATTGAGAGGAGATCAGATAGAAGTGTTTAAAATATTGAATGGTTATGAAAATATTGATAGAAATATGTTTTTTTCAGTTAAGAAAGATAGAAAGACTAGAGGACATGAAGTTACATTAGTAAAGGAGCAGCGTAGATTAGACGTGAGAAAGTTCTCATTTTCACAAAGGACTGTGAATGAATGGAACAGATTATCTGATGATTGTGTGGGTGCTAGTAATGTGAATATGTTTAAAAATAAAATCGACACATACCTCAGAAGGGCTGGATATATGTAGATAAAAGGGTTGGACTCTCGATAAGCCAAAGGGCTTCCTTGTCCACCTGCCATCTAGAGTTAATTCTCTGGATGGCAATCTTGTTAAATCTTGTTAAATCATAGACATGCCCTGGTGTGCTGCGTGGAGGGCGGCCAGCACGGTGTGTCGTAGCGCGGGTGGGATGATGATGCGATCCTTATAGATGGCTACGCCGTCGGTCGTCGACAGCTCGTGTCGGTACTGGTGAAACTGTCGGATGGACACTGGCATCTCGCTCCGAGTCTTCGGCATGCCGTCCTCGATCAGTTCAGTGAGTAAGTGCATGTCGGGGTTGCTCACGGTGGCCTCTCTCACGCGATCCCATGTCACCGACCCCAGTATCCCGGTGGCGTCACGGTGTGTCAGTAGTTCCAAATCAGCGTCGTCTGGTTCGTGTGTTCTGACCAAAAGCAGTGCGTCGGGGTGAGTGTCTGCGTCATCTGATGCAATGACCTCGCCAATGGTAGGGAATGTCTCGCTAATCATCCCCAGGTCGATGCACGCGGCCCGTGACAGGAAGATACGATCTGATGTGTTGGTGATGTAGGCGATTTTTCGTGTCTCGTGCGTTATGGCCCGGCTGTCGGTACCCGAGAATCGCACCACCATAGCTCCGAGGATAGGTATCCCTCCCTCGTTCGCCGCTCTCATCATCATGGTGACCGGTATGAGGTCGTCTGCATTGAGCCCCATCCTCTCGGCCACTTGTATGCCCATTAGGCAGCTCTGGCATCCGGTATCTGCCATCGCGGGGAGTTCGGCGGCGCTTACTCGCTTCCTGAGCGCGAAACCGAGGGCACGGTAATCCTCCTCGAATGCTCCGACGTAGACCCGGACGTACGGCTGCGGGTCGGATGCGCATTTATGCCACCTGTCACAAAGGTTATCGTACAGATGGTGGTCTAGTGCGATTGCCTTGACGTCGGCAACCGGTCCGTTTACCATCGTGCACAGTTCGAAGGCCGCGGACTGTTCATCACTTGTCTCGGCGGTCTCAGTCGGCCGGCGGGCGTACGCCTTGCCGAGGCAAGCGCATTCTATGTGGTTCACGTTCTTGCATTTACCACATCGCTTGCCGTACGCTGGGCATTGGCTTCTCCTTATGCTCCACGGCGGGTTCTTACCGTGGCCCATCTTCGCGCAGAACCAACACAATGTTCGGGCTTCGGATCAGGTATCGGCTTAGTTGTCGCCGCGCCCCTGGTTCGCACTTCATGTTGCTTATTGCGGCGGTATGTACTACTCGCCGCGTTCACACTCGGGGTATCCAGCAGGCGCGATGCTGATCGCTTGCCTGACTCACGCGCCTCGACGAACTTAATCATCTCCTCGATCTTCATCTTTTGGTTCTGGTCGCTTATAAAATCCAACTGAATCTCGTCGTCCACGATACCGCGAGCGAGTACGTCGCGCAATATCTCGCCGGCGAAGTCGACCATCTCGTCGCACTCTGCTTTGGTGCACTTGATTTGGTAATCACAGGTGTCAGCTTGACCCTTGATTCAGGCGTAGAATGATCGAATTTGTTCCTCGCGTCCCTGGCGCATGTCATGTAATGCGTACCGTGCCACCATGATGTTCTCACTGCGTACCGCGAGTGCCTTCATCGCCGCTAACACGTTTACCTCGGTGCCTCCGACCATGGAACCTCCGTTTGAACGAGTGAGGTCCCGTCTCAGTTCGTCATCACAACACTCCAATAGCTGAACAACGATGTCGTCTCCCCGGAGGCGTATGCCGTCTCGATATTCACCCCACCTGGTTTCAAAGTATGCCCAGGTTTCTGACGTACCAGCTAACGATACGGTAGGGCGTTTGAGCTTTTCCATTTTCCCACCAGGTGTTGCCGCGGCATGAATCGAGTGTGTCAACCCATGAATCTTTAGGAGCTCGATTACCATTGCAGCGTCGTCGTTCCGTGATACGTGGTCACATCCTGGGAATGGACATGCAACCTCAATCACCATGTTTGCAGTGTTATCTGGCTCTAGACAGTTGAATGGCAGAGTCCGTAGGGCTTCAATGTTATCAATAGTTGCGCAGCTTGCTGTCGCTGCCAACAGTTTCCGACGGTTTCCGACGATTTCCAACGGCTGTCGACAGCTGCCGACGGCTGTCGACGGATTCTAGCGGCTGCAGACGGCTGCTGATGGCTGCCGACGGTATTCAGTAAATTTGTCTATTTACCAGTTTCTCCATCGAATAGCCGTCCCGTACTTATCTGCGCCGTCTCAGCAGTGTTTGATTATAAAGAAGAACGAAGTTCTCTAGCATTTAATCACGTATTTAATAGTAAATCCGGTCTAATGATACAATAATCAAACAAGCTGTTACTGGTGTGGTGGAATACAGTCAATCGCGGCCCGGAGGCTTCCGGTTACGGGGAGCGTCTATTGTAGATCTGTAAGTAGTAAGCGGGAGTGTTCATTATTTCCTAACCACCACCATAGATTTACCGGACAGCCAGTTACAAGTTTTGAAAATTGTCACCGATCTGGATCGGAAGTTCGATGACTTGGAAGACTGCCGAGTCCGCGTGGGTTAGGCATAATAGTGGTTAAAACTACATAATTATTCAAATAACAGCTAGCGATACAAAGTGTACTATTTCAAAATGTCATCAAATATGATCCGTGAGTGGAAGCAAGTTGTCCGTCAGCCAAACTGAACGATTTACGATTTTATGAAATACAGCCTCGATCAACGGTGGCTGATGCGAAGTCTGTCCTACGCGTATGACAGAGCTAGGTCGGTGCGCTCAGCGGATGACCCTGTTAACACAGGCAATAAACTCGGTCGAACGCTGACGCGTATAACACACTGGCGGCGGAACGACAAGACGCCGACACACTAACAAAATTGCAATGCGCGAGATCGCTAGCGAACTTCATTTACGTTTGATTTTCCTCAAATAAAAAGTTTGCAATGTTGCACGCATCACTATTTACTGTAAATTTTCACTTGTCCACCGGATAACCATGTAGAGTCATTTTACTTGTCCGGGCCAAAAATCACTTGTCCCGGACAAACGGACAAGTGTTATTTCGAATGCTGTTGGGGGTGGTCTCAAGGGCCCTTCTCAAAACCACATCACTAGATAATGTAAACCTTTTGCACTTTGGGGGCCCCTTAGGTGCCCTTAGAATGATTCAATCAAATACAGATTTATTGTATATAGTGGCAGCACCCTAAGATACATCTATGCAAAATTAGAAAAAAATTGCTGAACAGTTTTTGAAAAAATAGGCCAAATGTTACATTTTTACCAGTTTTGGGGTCCTTGGAGGCCCTAGGGAGCCCTTAAAATGATTCAATCAAATACAGATTTCTCATGCATAGTGGCAGTGCCCCAAGATATGTCTATGCAAAATTAGAGAAAAAGTTGCTGAACGGTTTCTGAGATACGGCAGCTAACGGCAGACGCAGAGTGATGGCAATAGTCCCTTGGACCTTCGGCCAAAGGACTAAAAAACATTTTCCTGCGCGCTATTTGGTAGAGACTGCACCTCCATCTTGAGCGAATTTTGGGTCAGGCACACTGGTTGAGATCCGGAAAAAACTGTGGATTACTTTCCACATTGAAGACACGTGTGCCAGCAAAAGTTCACTCATGTTTCCTTTAACAGGTTCTTCTTTATTAATGCTCGTACTTGGTTTGAGAAATCAATCGCTAAACCAGCCTAGATATGAATTGTTCAATGGATTGAGGCGGGAGAAGATGTTATACAAACAGGCCAACTTAAGAAGCCTGCCTTTATCCAACAGTTTCTGGACAACATTTTGAGACTGGTCTTTTCTAATATGGTCAAAGAATTCGGCGATCTTCTTTTTAGTGACTCCGTTCTAGATACTGCGTTCTATTTGACAGCCAATGGATCCCGGTGTGGAAGAACAGTGCACAAACAGCGAAAGAGTCGCATATTGAGGGTGCTGGACTTTTATCATCTTGACAACATCGTCAAGAATTGCACTTAGCTCTGGCTGAGGTGTCTTATTATACGCGAGGCCGTATTGATGGAACTTGCAGTGATTTGGATTAAGATTCACCTCGTCTATTTGTCCGCTATCAGTTGTACACGCGCACACATTGTCCCATGGCTGTCTATCCACGTCAACATTGTTCGAGACCTCAGTTGGAAATACAATTACTCTTACGAGAACAGCAATTTACAAACTTGAGTGATGAGATTTTCTAATAGTGCTTTATATCCGTAAGAAAAGGATAAACCTTCTGTGAGTTTAATAATACAGCCTGTAGAGCATATTACAGAAGCCAATTATAACCCTAGTGTACATCAGAAAGTAGCAAGATCTTTATTTTCAGCCAACCCTTCCCGTACCCCCTGGAAAACCTCATGCATACCCTTGGGGATACACGTACCCAAGTTTGGGAACCACTGAGTTAGACATTAAATGCAAACCTTTTCCGTGAACTTCCTTTTGATTTAACTGGTAATCTATCAAAACTGAGTTATTAAATTACTTCGCAAAGAAACATAAAATACAAAAGTTCAATACAAAAATGAAAGTAGACCAAACCTCAGAGAAATGTTACAGTTACGGAAGTGTAACTTTTTGTAAACGGTAAATCTTGTCAACGCTGGTATGTTTCATCATTCATTTCACAATATCATGGTCTTTATCAAGTTCATGACTAGATACTGATGTTAGGACAAGGTGAATAAGTAAGAATCACCTTGACTCTTCAAGTGGGTGAAGTACAGACAGGATCTTGGGGTGGCGCAAACGCGTCAACTGTGACACACCTTTCTTCAGCACATCCAAGATTAACTCACGGTCATGGCGACTAAACCCATCCAGCTGTTTCTTGTCAAATATAAACACTGACACCTCCTGCAACAAAAGCAATAGTCATTGTCAGAAAATAAGAGCAGTCATCTTTGCTGTTAACTTTGTCAACCAATAACATTTTCCATCCAATTAAAAAGGTTATTCTTACAAAGCGTAGTATCCACTACCCAGTCTTTACACTTCAGCCCCTGGCAGACCTGTTCAATTGAATACCATCTTGACTTCTCTATAAAGCACTAGTTAGCAATTGCTGAAATAATGTCACAAGCTGAGTGCCATTTTTTTATTTATTTAATATGGAACTGAACTATGTTAATGGACTTACTGTGTGCATTTGTTTAGTTCTGTATCAGAAATAACAGAATGAAGTCATATTTGTTATCATTAGCTATGTACATAATTGGCCATTATATAATTTTACAAAGTTGGAGAACAAATATTAAAAAAACTATCAAAAGTTTGAATGAATAATCTTACGTAACTTCAAAATACCTTTGATCTTGAAGACGTAAAATTGTACCTGTTTTGTTGTCTTCTTAACACCATTGTGGATCTTCCACAATAGACTGGGGCCGCCGCTGGCACAGTGAACACCTATCTCAAACTCTCGCGTGATTGGGTTGCCAGGTAATGCACCAGTTACAGTACTCTTGAGGCGATTTAACATCTCCATGGTGACCACACCTCTGGCTACAACACCTTCTACACGGGTCTACTCTCTGTTTGTCGTCATCTTCCTGAAATCACGTGAAGCACAATAAGCTTACAATACTTCTTGTAGTGTTATAGCTGTTACTTATTAATATGCAAACAATGTTGAAGAAGACTTTGAAGTAGAACAGGAGAGTGTGACTAGGTCTTCTACCAGGTAGTGTACTGCCCCTAAGTCTAAACCACCAGTCTAGGCCAAGGTTAGGCCTAGACTAAGCCAGACCCTTGTTGTAGGCTAATTAAGCCATTAACTTTAAGCCATGACCCTATGCCATGGCTGCTTAGGCTAATGCTTAGCCTTAAGCTACCTCAAGCCTAAGGCTCAAGCCCAGAGCCAGGCCAAATGATATATGTTTGGCCTGAAACCGAGCATGACTGCGACCACTTGGATACGATTACAAAGACTGCTACGCATTTGTGTAGAATCATGGCCCACCTTGATTTCACTGTCTATTTTGAAGACCAAATGGCAAATAGCACCCCAGTTTGTGCAGCTGTGCCGCTGAGGCCATTCTTTATCATTCTTGAAATAAGGAATTCCGAAATAAATGAAAATGCATGTTAAGTTCCACAGGGCAGTGTTTTGGGCCCTCTGTTATTTTCTATATACTGTGCTGGTCTACGCTGATGACACCCAACTCTATGTCGATTTTCCGCGAAACGATTCCGCGAGGCGATACCAGCGCCTCTTCCCATCGACATCTGTGGTTGCATACGTGACCTTGGAGTACAGCTAGACTCCACGATGTCGATGGCCGCACACATTAGTTGTACCTATCGGGCTGCCTACGCCCAACTACGTGGCATAGCGCGAATACGACCATCTCTCCCGCTTTCAGCATGCAAGTCGCTTGTACACGCGCTAGTCACGTCTCAACTTCGGAAACGTGGCATTACGGGAACCTTGTTGCACCGACTAGAGATGGTCCAGCGATCAGCTGCGCGTGTCGTCCTTGGCTTACATCAGCGTGACCAACACAGCATGACGGCGGCACTACGAGAGCTGCATTGGCTACCTGTGGCGCAGTGAATTCAGTTTAAACTGCTGACCTTGATGCACGGCGCTGTGTATGCAAACACTCCACAGTACCTTGCCGACCGTATATGTGCATATGTTCCCTGTCGTAGTCTTCGCTCGGCCGACCAGTTTCTCATGGTTGTTCCTAGAGTTAACCTGGAACGGTACGGCCGACGCGCATTTTCATGTGCAGGTCCCACTCTCTGGAACTCTCTTCCACTAGAGCTAAGAAGCCAACGTGACTCTGGACGTTTTAGGAGAGACCTGAAAACATTTCTCTTTAATCAGGCTTTTTCGTAATTTATTGTATTTTTAAATACATACATATACATCTTAATGTTGTATATGGCTTACATAATAATCGAAATGTGTAGTTGTGTTAGCATATGTAACCCAGGCCATGTATTGAAATATTATAACGACAACGTGTATTCTTAAATCATGTTTTAGTTTGTAAACACCCCTGAATCTGCTTTGTAGAGATACGTGGTGTATAAATAAATTTGATTTGATGAAAATCATGCACTCTTTAGGCCTCAAATGTGCGCTAAGTTACAGTATTTTACGTAAATTAGTAAGCGATTATGTGGAATGATGGAATTAATCATCGCACTGACTGAGTCTGAAACTGAACTCACCAACTCAGGCAACTGTCTCAGACTCTGTGTCTGTACTTGACGCCTGACGGTAGTACTGCAGTGTAGACAGTGTAGTGTAGGCAGAAATATTGTTATACAGCAAAATCAACGTAGGCCCGGATTATACACAAGTGCCGACTGCTACGTGAAATTACCCAATGTTGACAAACATCATCGTCGATATGAATCCTATTTTTTATTAAATTACATCAATCAATGTCACAATGAGTGTGACATGTCACCATCCATTGATTTGATTGTCAAAATCAAGATAACACAACATCGAAGATGTTCTGCGTTCCTTCTGACAAATCGGTATGTACTGGCATCATTACAACGTAACTGTGCAATTTTCCTTATCGCAAATTGTTCTTTTCATAAATGACATGATACCTGGCGTATGGATCGCACGTTTTCTTAACAATAAACAATACATATGTACAACAACACAAGCGATAAAAGAGTTTATCCGGCGTTGACACATCCGTCACTTCCGTCTTCGTCGTTTAGTTAATGTGGATTCGCTAGATGGCTCCACACCTTTGGTTGGACTCAGACTCACAACGTGGCGCCACTGTAGTAGCCACGACGCTCTCGTCTGCGTGCTGAATGTGGCGTAAAAAGTTCGCTAATTTGCACAACTGAAACCTAACACTGCCATTTTAATTTAGTAATACTACACAATCCATTCACTAGTCCCCATAAAAAATCAAAACGACCTAGGTCCTCCAGACTTGGCGCCCGGTGGCGAGTAAACCTCCTGCTCCCGGGTCACGACGCCACTGACCCAACATAATCATAGTGTCCACAAGAGACATTCCTGAGATGCCAAAATAGTTCCTTGATTCTCACAGTTGATGACCTTGCATGTGAAATGTAAAAAGGCAACCCTCTCGGACTTCTAGCTAGCAGACTAGTCTAGATGATCTATACAGCCTGTTACAGGCAATGGGCAGAGAGAAAGGGAAGGAATGTCTCCTCAGACCCCGAACATCCCCTGTTTCCATGTTACAAACTACTTCCTTCTGGTCGCCGCTTTCAACTCCCTCACTGTAAATTGAATCGCACTCGAAACTAATTTGTTCCCTCGTCAATTAGACTAATGAATGAGTAACTGACCTTCGTTAAAATGTGGTGGATCTTGGGGTGCAAATTGATAATTTTGGTCAGCCTCAATGGGGCGGGTACAAATTGCATGGTGTTTATGGAGAACCCCATCGTGGATTTTAGCAAGCCTCGAGACGGGTGCAAATTAATGTTTTGGAGAGCCTCAGCACCCCCAAAAAAACACGTTCTGACAGCGGTGTTTAGAAAGTGTACCATACAGTAGTATCTTCTTTAAACCATAGCCACGTGAAACAAAGGCAAAGGCAAATTTAAGACATGTATTGATAATTTTCACATAAATAGAACCCAGCAAAATGTTGGTTGTTGAAAGACATGACTCATCCTTAGACGCAATAACATCATTAGATCCATATGGCATTGTAGATGGTACCTAGGCATGAACGGATCCATGGGCTGTCCATCAGGTCCCCGTTACCGAATCTGGGAGCCTTGGAATTTGGGCGCGCTATGCCCCCTAGAACTTTTTAATGTGTTACGGTATGTTGCCCCCCCCCCCAGACGTTCTGAAATTATGAACGTCACCGCGAAAATGCGACGGCGGAGTGATGCTGAAGCTCCGGCGAACATTTAGTTCTTTAACAGCACCTCCACCACCGTCTTCCGATGTCAAGATCCGACAGCGGGGTCGTGTTGAAGCTTCCATCCAATCTGAATTTGGTTCGGGCGCCAGTGTTTCTTGCGAGACTCTAAGGGGTGCAATATTTGAGGTTTTGTCGTCTTCCCTCGACTATCCTCTCTTGATTGCCCCCTGCCTCCTTTATTTTGTTTTTACCAAGTCAGAATTAGGTGTCGGAACACCAGGTATTTTATTCTAACATACGAACAAAATACAGTACCTTCAGTATTACCATATCCTTGCAGTTGTTCAGAATACTCCCTCCCTAATAATGCCTTATCTTGCCAGAGGTTCTAGATTTCCATTGGTCAGTAGCCGCTGTCGGTCTTGCATATATCACTGTGCTAGACAATTGTCTTGAGTTGCCAGACCATCTCGTAGTAAAGACAGGACTTCAAATCTATGCTAAAATGAGAAGCATCACGGTGTGGTTATGGAGATGTACTTTGCTATACACAACAATAACGCTATGTATAGGCCTCGAAGATGAAACAGATTGGTATAATTGCCATCTTCTGGTAACCGAAATATATCTATATATGAGAAGATCATGTCCGTAATTCTAAATGTGTTTTTTATTACATCACCTCCGAAGGAACATGTGACATACCAACCAAACAAGTTGAAAGATGTTTTTATAATAAGTTTATTATAAAAAGCAGAACATTCTTGGAATGTATCTTTGTACGTAAAACGTTATAGGGGCCTATGTAAGTTCCTGAAATCTTGAGTCTTCAGCTTTGCTTGGACTTCCGTAAGATGCACAACCATGCGTAACAGAGAAGACGAGTTATAAGGCTGCTTTGATGCAGATCGTTTACATGATAAGGGACCATAAACTGTGATGTGCTGAACGCGTGCGCATGGTACCGTGTGCATCTATTTGATAACAAAGTCAAGTGTATTTCATAAACTTTCATAGGACATGAATATAAAAATAACGAGCTAATCGCTGTAGCGCACATGACATTGGCGTCGAAACGTGGTGAATATTGGGGGAGGGGCAGGGGCTTTCACAAAAGAACCTCCATTTGCACACCCCTTCAGTGTCACAAAAATTCCCCACCTTTTAGACACTCCATAAACCTCAAATTGTACCCCCATCGAAGCTCGCCAAAACCACCTTGAGGCTTCCAAAAACCTCAAATTGCACCCCCGTGGCTCTCCAAAAACCTACATTTGCACCCCCTTGAGTCTCACCAAAAAACTCACATTGAGACTCTAAATAATTGGGGCTAATTATATCTCCAGGGGGCTAATGCTATCTATTGGGAGCTCAGTCCAAAGCCCCCCTCGGTTCCGACGTCTGTGCATGAAGTGTTCGCACAGGTAAGTACCATAGTGGAGTAAATATCACACGATCACACAAGCTCATACTAGAATTAGCTGTCAAGACAATCGGTGTTTGTATCAAATATCAACACAATTATTATTTTTTTTATTTTGCACATTCAACTTGAGTGGGAATAATGACTTACAACGATATACCCAGTTTTATTGCCGAGAAGGATTTTTGCACAGGCATTTGCGCATGCGTCACATATTTTACTAGCGCAGCCGAAGACGAAAATTCTAAACAAGCATAATAAGGGTAATGTTTTTTGTTTAAACTGTTGTGAACTACTACATCTGTATACTTCTAACAACATTGTACACGAGGATTAGGCATGTATGCAATGGGCGTTCTGTTGAAACACTGGTTATATCACCAGTAGTTTTTAGAGCCGTGATCATGCCGACAACACTTCAGAAGTTCAGTTAATTTACAATTACGGTAACAACAGTACACTGTACAGTACACTGACACTGTCCAGCCGACAACGTTACTCATTCACTGTTTGCAGTGGATACCCTTAGGTTTTGCAGTTTAGTCTTTAGAATTGGTCTAGTGTTAGACAGTTAGTCAGTGTTGCTGTTAGTACTATTCATAGGCACTTTTTAATATGTTATAAATATACATTCGTTAACACTTGTGTAGGATTCAGGCCCACCTCGATTTCGTTGTTATAATTATACATGTGCGTAAAATACATTAAAAGTGATACTTCAGTGCGTTAATTCCATTATTGTACATCATCCCAGACATATTTATGTTACAAAGTACTTTTGAGGCCTAAAAGACGGTCTGGTTTGCACTGTTTATTGCTCCTTTCAAGTGCGTGACACAGTAATGCACAGCCGCAGTGGCATGGACAGGGCGCCGCCACAGACAGGCCCAAACAGGAGCGCCATTTGGGATTCAAAATGCCATATAGATGCAATTTTTATAGCATAAATATACCTGGGATGAAGTGAAATTATTGAATTCAGGCAAAACTATAGTTACAACAGCGAAATTGAGATGGATCCAGATTCTACACAAGTGCCCTATTTGTTTATTTATTGGAAACAGTTAGTCTTTGTTGTTTATGTCCGCAAAGTATTATTAAATGTACATGCATGCACGTCAAGTTCTGCTTGAGAAAAACAGTCAAATTCAGTATGCTATGTATAGGCATCAAGTAGCTCAACAAATGAATCTGTATCTGTATTTTGACTGGCAAAATGTCCTATGGACACATCACGCCAGTGCGCATGGTGGTTCTTATGGATTAATTTTTTACATGTTGGGCTAGACTAATCTGGAATGAATTAAGTGATGTACTTAATCCAATGGTTGGAGGTAGAGAATTCCACTCTTTTATTGTGACTGCGAAAAAGCTGTTTCCAAATATGTTTGTCGAGTGCCTGATTTGTACTAACTGTTTATTATGTTTACGTGAGCATCTGGTGTTGCGTTTGATGTATTGATCTAGTGGGATATCTATGAGGTTATGTTCCATTTTATATGATATGCTAAGTCTTTGGGTTTTTCTTCTTGATTTGGAGGGTGTCCCACCGGAGATCTTTAAGGAGTTGTGTTACCGTTCCTGGCTCTCTAGAATAGTTGTTCTTACAAAATCTGGCAGCTTGTCTCTGGGTTCTTTCTATGAGTTTGATATTTCTTAGGCAATGTGGATCCCATGATGCTGACGCATATTCAAGTATAGGGCGGACAAGGGTTGTGTAGGCTGTGGACTTGATTTGGGTTGGGCATTTATTTAAATTTCTTCTAATAATTCCCAATGTCTGTTGTGCTTTTTTGTGACTGAGTTGCTTTGTATTATCCAATTTAAAGTATTTGATATATGTATGCCAAGATAACAGTGTGATTCAACAGATTTAAGTTGTTGTCCGCAGAAGGTGTAGAGATTTGGTATCGGTTTTCTTGAGGCTATTGTCATTGTATAACATTTAGTGGGGTTGAATTTCATAAGCCACGTGTGTTGCCATTTCTCAAGTTTGAGCAGATCATTTTGGATGACAGATGTGTCTTGGTCAGTTTTAATCGGTGAATATAACAAGCAGTCGTCTGCAAAAAGGCGAACAGTTGAGGAAAGATTGTCTGGCAGGTCATTTATGTAAAGAAGGAAAAGTAGGGGCCCCAGTACTGTGCCCTGTGGTACCCCAGAAATGACTTGAGTTGATGTTGACTTGGATCCATTTATATTATAACAACCTGTTGAGTTCTTCCTGTAAGGAAGCTATTTATCCTTGATGATATTGGGCTTGTGATGCCATAGTGTTTGAGTTTGTGGATTAGTCTTTTATGTGGAACTTTATCGAATGCTTTGGTGAAGTCAAGGATGGCCATGTCTACAGATTTCTTCTCATCAAGTGATTTGCTTATGTCATGGATTGTTTGAATTAATTGCGTTTCAGTTGATCTTTTGGCACGGAAGCCATGTTGGTGGTCAGTTAGAATGTGGTGCTGTTCAAGGTGTTTCATAATGTGACTATGTATGATGTGTTCAAGAAGTTTAGAAACCACAGGTGTTAAGGATATTGGTCTGTAGTTAGATGTTTCTGCTCTACTTCCTTTCTTAAAAATTGCTGTTACATTGGCTTCTTTCCAAGTATCGGGGACTTGTCCAGAGTCAACAGATGATTGGAAAATGTCATGTATTACTGGTGCTAGATAAGAGGCATATCTGTTTAAGAACCATGGTGGAATGCCATCTGGTCCTTGCGATTTAGAAATGTTAATTTTGGAAAGTTGATCAAGTACTCCTTTAAGTGAAATTGTTAGTTTGGGGATTTCTCCATGTGGACTTCTGGCCATATCTGGTAGGGTGGAAATTCCTTCGTGTGTAAAGACACTTTGGAACTGATTGTTTAAGGCTTCTGCTTTATGTTTGTTGTCGCTAATGATGTTACCCGCAATGTTAAGGTCCCCAATACCCTGGTTATCCTGTCTAAGTTTAGAAATGAAGCTTCAAAATTATTTAGGTTTCTCTGTTATTGTTGTTGTCAGGAATTGACTTATGTAGGATAGTCTAGCAGAACGAAGGTGTTTATGCATGTTTCTCCTGGTGTCACAGAATTCTTTCCAGTCTTCTGGATTTCTAGTTCTTTTTGCTTTGTTATATAGCTGTTTCTTTCTTTTACACATTTTCTTTAAATCTTTATTGAACCAGGGAAGATTGTGTCTTGAAGTAGTAAGACGGTGCGGTACATATTCGTTCATAATGTTGGATGATTTTCGTGGAAACAAGATTCCACTTGTCATTGACTGTCATGTTTTGATTTTGAGAGAAGTATTCATGTGTAAAGTTTTCAAGAGATTTCTGGATGTTAATGTTGTCGGCTTTATTTCTAATGAAGACTTTACATTTCGGACGATGTTTGGGCGAGATGTTTACATCAATGATGACTGTGCTATGGTCTGCTATTCCGTCTACTACATTTATCTTCTTTATTAACCCAGGTCTATTGGTGAAGACAAGATCTAAAATATTGTTGGCATTTCCCTGTCTGTGCGTGGGTTCCTTGACATGTTGGATCAGTCCATGTTCCTCTGTAAGAGAGAGTAATTTATTGGCAGCAGTTGTACTGTATCCATTGTTAGGTGTGACTTGGTGAATTTTCCAATTGATGTTAGTGAGGTTGAAATCGCCAGTAATGATGACATTATGTGTGTTGATCTTGTTACCTAATTTAGAAAGGGCTAGGTCTAGTTCTTCGATTTGAGTTCCACGAGAATCATTTGGGGCACGATAGAGAGTACACATGATTATTGGTTTCATTCCTGTTATCTGGGTTTCAGTCCAAATGCTCTCACTGTTAGTGTCTAGGTCTGGTAGGTGGCTTGTGATGAGGTCATCTTTTGATATTTGAAATACCCCCCCTCCAGTAGTGTCTGCTTCTCTGTCATTTCTAAAGACGTTAAAGTTGCTTGGGAATATTTCTCCATTTTGTATTGAGGGATCTAACCATGATTCAGTGCCACAGATGATGTCTGGGTTGTGTAGATTGTTTATTGCTTCGATGTCTGAGGCTTTCTTTTTAACGCTTTGGCAGTTTATGAGGATGCATCTGAAGTTTGGTCTCTTTCGGTCTATATGCTTTCTTGCTATTAGTTGTATTGTTGTTGGTGGTTTCGTTTAGGTTATGACTGTTACTGTCCAGAGGATAAAAGGGATTTGCCGTTGGGATTTCTGTATCTCTGAAGAAAGAATTTGTGAAGTTGAAGTTGTTGCATTCGGGGCAGGCCCACAAACATGAGGAATTTATTAATCATTTGTATTCATTGTCATCTATTGCACAGCATTGTGTGTGGATCCAGTTTAGGCAGTGGTCGCACTGAATTGCTTTATGGTCATTTAGGACATCCCCATGGCAAATGCCACAGGGTGCTGAGCAATTTGAACAGTGCCATGGTACATTTAGGTTTCTGTAAGTGTTGTTAAATTCTTGTCTGGATATCCTGGCACATTTGATGTGTGTTGATTTATTACAATTGTTACAAGTTAGGATGAGTGCATTAGACTTTAGTGATTTCTTACATGAGTGACATTTAGAGGGGCCTGGATTTAGTTGAACATCTCCTGATAGCATGATGCATAGAAGTATGGATAATTTTGTTGTTGTCCTGGGTTTGTACGGTAGAGGAGTGATCAGTAATCCAGTGGAGGTGCTGGATTTGAGACATTTCAATTGGGCTATGGTTTTCCATATGGGACTGTAAATGTAGTAGGACGTGACAGAATGGATGTCTAGTTTTGGCGTTGACATAGGTCTCGTTTGTGTTGCTCTGGAAACTCTCAAACTTTTTGAAATTGGGATCATTTAAAAACCTAAAAGTGCATCTTGTAGGGGTATGTCGTACGGAGCCTGCCATGTTACCAACTCGAGTGGTAGTGGTTAAGAATTGATAAAACGGTCAAGTAGTTATTAAGGAACACACCCATACTTAAATACACCCATACTTAAAACTTGTACTGAAATAATATTAAAAAATAAAAGATAAATAATTATAAAGTATCTGTCCATGTAAAAGGTTTAGTGACTAGTTGTTGTTGTTGCTGTTTTTCGACAGCCTACAATCCGGATTTGTAATAGTATGATACGTAAGCTTTATGTGAAAGTATATATTTTCATGTGTGTATGTTGAACCAGCTCACACTGGTTCATGAGTGAAACTGAAAACCCAACTAACACGACACTTCCCTGTGTGCAGTGACTGCAGTCTGACTATGGACTGGTCTATGCACTCACTTATTGGTATACAGTTTATTGTGTTTACTGTTTATTTCAGCCTGATTTTTGATAGTATATAAACAGAACTAGTAATGATAATAACATAGGTTTTACTTTGTCACTGGGAGAATGCACCGAATCTCCATCACGATGGAGAAATATATGGATAAAATTTATTTTAAATAATTAGTCTGTTTATTTATATGCCCTGAAAGTATTGCTGCTCAAGAAATAACAAATGAAGTACTTAACATGTCCTAGGTGGGTTTGAGCAAGAACATTTTTACATACATTTATTCTCCATGTCACAAAAGTTCTACTGCTGATGAATGATGAGTCTACAGTGTTATATTTCTGCATTACAGGTATTTGTGTGAACATCTGTGGTGCGATGAATTAGCAGAGAAACCCAGTCAGTTGTAACTATGGTGAGTTGTGACTGTAGTTGTTGTACGTACTCGTACTTACTCATTCACTCGGCATATCAGGGTCAAGTCACGAATACACAGTAATAGCACTTGGTATGCAAGGCTACCAAGAAGTTGCTTAGTTAAACAAGTTTAGCCCTTATGAACAGTAACATGCTTAAATTATTAATCTTCTAGAGAAATATGTGTTATGTTAATGTAAGACATAAATATAATGTATGAATGTGGGATTTCTTCTTTCTAAGATCTACTTTCTAGAGTTTCCAATGTGATTTGATGAATTGTAGACATTACTCCCAAATTCTTGGTTGTTTTATAAAAAAAGTGTTTTATTTAAATAAAGAAACTGTGATATCCATACACTGTACATGTCTGACTACTCGTATTTATGAAATGTTGATTACCAGTAATTACAATCATGGTTATATTAACAACTTAGCCATCATCTGCACATTGTTTACAGCTTCCTGATTCCATTCTATTTGGACCAGTGCTACATAAATATATACAAAAACATTGTAATCATGATTATGATTACCTTGCCAATTAAGTACAATTACTTTGTCTTTTTGAACAATGTAATTAGGTACAACGCTGTACAAATATGACTACTTCAAAATTGTCAATGATTACTGAGTACAATTACTCGCATCTAGGTGTGAGAACATGTTTCTCGCAGTGGTAATATCTGACTGTGATGTATGTCTGTTTACCAGGCGCCGAAGCCTTCGTCATCAGCCGAGTCTGTCAAGGTGGTGGTGAGATGTCGACCACTCAACCAGAAGGAGATCTCAGATGGACGACAGAGGTAAGTTGTTTGGTGCAACGAAGTTACAGCGGCTACATATTTCTGTGTTTATAATCGTAGCTAGAAAAAGCTTAGTGCATAGCCAAGCACAGTGGTGAACAAGTGTATTGTTGCATGTGGTTGTTTTGAGTTTCTTGTATAAATACCAATCCAGGGCACACCTGTAAGACTGCGGCTAGCAACCTTCCACATGTTTTAACAGTGCTGTGTAAAGTATTTAAAAAAGTTACAGCAGTACAGATTGAGATAGGCCTACTTTGGCTTTGCTTAGTAAACTACTGTTAAAACTAAAACAGGGCAGGCTTAGTCAGACTACGTCTGCTCACTCCGTGCTGTTTTAAATTGTTTTCTTAATTGGTTTGCACTAAATTTCCAAATATTTGTCATGATGAATTACGAATTATATTAACCAATTAGAAAGCATCTGAAAATAATGTTCAAAGTTCTGGTATTGAGACCTGTTTTGACTCGTACCATTTTGTGTTGTTAGATAATTAACGTTTCACGAATATAAGTTTTTAGGCCTTTGGGTCAAAGGTCCAACGGACTTATGCCATTACCCTGCGTCCGCCATTTGTCGTTAGGTGCCATATCTCAGAAACACTACAGCAGCTTTTTCTCTAATTTTGCATAGACATCTTAGGGTACTGCCACTATGCATGATAAATCTGTATTTGATTGAATCACCCAGCACCCCCAAACTGGTAAATTTTCACATTTTGCCTATTTTTTCAAAAACACTGGATTCTTGCTTAAAGTTAAAAGCTGATGTACTGTAGTAAACAGGCAGTTGCCGAAATAAAGTAGCCCTGTGAATTAGAACCACTGTGTTGAGTATTGCCTTCATTGTTATTATTTGTTACTGCGTAGCAAGTGACTACATAACACTAATAGCAATGAATATTTTGTTATACCATGTTGAATTTTTTTTTCATATGAATAATGACTCTTGACTTTAAAATGGACTTTTCTCCATAACTAATTCTTGATGGGTACCCTGTTTAAATTCTTGTAACTTTGGTTATAGTGTGAATATTTCAGTAACTTTTTCTCTGATTTTGCATAGATATTTCATGTGGTAGTGCCACTATACACAAGAAATTTGTATTTGACTGAATCATTCTAACCCCCCCAGGGCCCCCAAACTCCAAAGGACTTCAGGGCCTCTTGGCCCATTTTTATGAAAAACTATCAATTGGCAAATAATTACAATAATAGCAACTATGTACGATGCAGTTGTCATTCAGATTTCTGAGAAGGACATTGAATCGTTTGTATATTGCGCTTGCTGTTGTGTGTTCTCACTGTGTGTTTGTGTGGCAGTGCTGTCAACATGAATGCAAGTAAAGGCACCATCGAGGTGAAGAACCCCAAAGGCCCTACCACAGACCCACCCAGGGTGTTCACATTCGACTCAGTCTACAACTGGGAGTGAGTACTTCTTCTGTCTCCTAACAGCTTCCTTCTCCTCAGTGGATTTTCAGGGAAGAATCTGACTAGTTCTATTTGTTTTGTAAATCTGAAGCCAGGGGATGTCAAGCTTTCAGCTGGCACAAAAACTGTTTAAAAAACACAATTTGATTTTTTTATCCCTCGTGTCACACAACTGGCCATTTTTCATGAGAGTGAGCCTTATCTGTTCGCTGCTGCGATTCAGTCTCCAAAACGGGTAGTCACAAGCATGTTTTTCATGATATTGGAAAGTAGTTGCCGTTTTTGATAAGGTTGTATTTATGTGTCCATAGTTGTGGGTCAGGTTAAATATGATTATTGTTTGCAGTGCTCATGGAACTGTGCTTTAAAATCTAAAAATGACACATTTTTATCAGGTGTTCATTACACAGAGATTTCAAGATTAACAGTCTGACCATTTATACAGGAAAATTTAAATTGACATATATAAATATGTTTGCATTTTATTGCATTAAGAATAATCCTGTTTGTTGTCATAAAGAAAAACAATGTAAACTGTCAATGTGTGCTATAAGGTCCCAGCTGCTATGACTCTGTGAAGTGGTTTTCCATTTTACTACATTGTTGCTACAATTGAGTCTCATTGTAGACATGTCAAACACTGCTGATTGACTGGCATGCTGTATGTATTGTTCTACGTGCCAGTTCCAAACAGAGAGACCTCTATGATGAGACATTCCGTGACTTGGTCCAAGCTGTATTGGATGGCTTCAATGGCACAATATTCGCCTATGGCCAGACAGGGACAGGCAAGACATTCACCATGCAAGGTGTGCTATTGTTTGCTTCAAGAGATGCAGTTTCTCAGAGCATTCTGAAGTTTCAACACATTCATTTAATATATAGGGAGTCATTTCAAAATGTTGTCACATTTACATGATTTATCACTCAAAGATGTGTTAAATTTAAAGCCATAGTTGCAGACAATTGATGCAAAGACAAAATCAAGGAATGTTTTATTGTATGCCAGATACATTGAGTTACATTGAGTAATTTATACAATTTGAATTGTTTGTACTCTCACAAGATGTACTATCACCTACCTCTCTATTATTGAAAAAACTGGTCTTACTGTTTATGCCTAAATGTTTTGGCATTGTCAGGTATAAGAGAGCATGCAAAGGTGATTGAAATAGTTAATTACTAACATCACACAAACATGTAATTAAAACAACTAGGTGTTTTGAAAAGTAGCAATGTAACTCGTGCTGTTGGAACTGTTTCAGGAATCAAGAATGACCCGGAGCTTCGAGGAGTCATCCCCAACTCATTTGAACACATATTCCAGCAAATTGCCCGCACTGAGAACCAACAGTATCTTGTCCGGGCGTCCTACTTGGAGATCTACATGGTACGACTGTGTAGTCTCACCATCTTGCCATGTAACATGTAGTGTTTTTATAAGAATGTAATTTACCAATATAGATATGTAGTTGTAGAACAAATTGTTGACATAATGATTTTGTTCCATTTTCACTTTTTTACGACAAACCCAAAATGGTTACTAACTTTATGAAATTTTAATATGATTGAAAACATTTGTCTTATGAATATCAATATATATAACATTTGTTATATAGAAATAATTTTCTGTTAGGACTTGGGATCATGTGTCAACATTGCATATTGTATTCTTCAGCATGGTTTCTGGGAGCTGACTTTGAACGGGTTTATATCTGTTCTAATGGTGTCCTTTTGCAGGAGGAGATTCGAGACTTGCTTGCTAAAGACCAGACAAAGCGACTCGAGTTGAAAGAACGCACAGACACAGGTGTCTACGTCAAGGTGAATGACACTTCTTACATCTTTACACACCAGAGTTGTTGCAGACACTGTTGCATGCCTCCTCCTCTATCCTGAACAGGCACGTGTTTCAAAGTTTACAATCATCCCCTTTGAAGAAGGTTCTTTTCAGAATATCCTGTTAGCATTCCTCTTTATAGATGGACTCTGCTGCTTTCTTTTGTTTTTCTGATGTCAGTCTTGACCCATGACCATGTCTCTTGTTTCTAATGATTGCAGAGACATACTCCTGTTGACGGTCTCTTATTTCTGACACTGGTTGGGTAGAAACTAAAGTGCACATTCATTTTCCCAAAGAAAAAAGACGTTTCTTTATAGTAACTGTTAACATAAAGTTTTAATTAATCTTCAATTTTTAAAGTAGAAAATGTCTCTTGGTTCATATCACCATGCTTGTGTTACAGGACCTGTCATCGTTTGTGACCAAGAGTGTGAAGGAGATAGAGCATGTGATGAATGTTGGAAACCAGAACCGCTCTGTTGGGTAGGTGGAGCAGGGCTGGTAGGATGGCAAGGGGTAGGTTTGGTGGGTGAGTTAGTAGTGGAGCAGAAACATGACCTACCAAATAGATGCGTCTATGTAGCCAATACTACAATTTTGTAATACCAAGTCTGACAGTTTGTTCAGTTTTAGTAATCAGAGTGTATCCCATTTCAAAATGTCTTTGAATTTACACCTAAAACTGTTTCTTTGATGGTTGTGCAGTAAAGAAAATGTTCAGAGCTGTGTATTTATTATTCAACACATTATATAACCTAAATAGAAACAGTTGGAAAATTACCTTTAAAACTCAGGAAGAAGAAATAAGCTTGTAATAATACTAATATAGCTGTGTGCTGTGTTTTTTAATTTGCATATTTCCTGCTACAGATCCACTAACATGAACGAGCAGAGTTCTCGTTCCCACGCCATTTTCATCATCACCGTCGAGTGCAGTCAGACAAGTGAAGTGGTGGTAAGTCAATTATTCAAATAGTCGGCAGTAATCAACCAAATGTCTCGGAATGTATAATAAATAATTCTGATGCTCTTACAAAATTCAGGCTTTTGTTTTCTCAGGAATCTGAGTTTGGCACTCCTTGTTTCACCATCCAGACTCTTTTTACAGTCTGTTTGATTCACTACCTTAGAAGATGACAAGTCCATTGTTAAGGGTAGCCACTACCCGAAAACGGCCATATAATCAATATGCCATATCTCTATTAATGAACATATCTTTAAAAAAAATGGTGTAGCAGTTAGATAAATGAATGGTATATGATGGTTGAAATATTCACATCCTTGAAAATTATTCTGAGCTAACAACTGTATGTGTGATCATGCCGTTGTCATGAATCATCAGCTAGAATACTCCTTTGTGCAATAAGGTGGTTTTGGGCAAGGATATCTGACTTCACTGACTGTTGTTCAGGTATTAGCATTTTTCAAGACGCTTTAAAAAATGCTCAAACCTAAAGTCCCATCTCACAAATGTCATTGCAGTCAGATTTCCTTGCCCAAAACCACCTTATTGCACAAAGGAGTATTCTATCTGATGATTCTTGACAATTACATGATCACACATACAATTGTTAGCGCAGAATAATTTTCAAGGATGCATGTCCCTCTGTCACACTAGAAATGTTCATTGCCATGGTAATACACAAGCAACTGAGCCCATATTCCACATCACAAATACTATTCATTTAAATAATCAGTACTCCAAATTTTGGTAAGATACGTTCAGTATTAACAGATGATATGGCCTATGGCCATTTTCGGGTAGTGGCTATCCTTAAACTGGTCAGTTTTAATGGTCCGTCGGCATGTGTACCATCATCATGAATCATCTCTACTCTCCAGACTGTACTGGGAATTAAATTGCTTTGCAGTCATACTCTGTTTTTGGGGTAAAAAGTAGGGACTCCCAGGTTAGTGTGTGAACTCTCAATTGTGATCACGCACTTCCCATGAAAATCTATACCTGAAAATGTTGTTATAATAATATGCCCCAATGATGCATGAAATCTGATAACTTAGGTCTTTCAGCGTTAATGCGTCTGTAGATTGTATGTGATTTTCGTTTTAAAAACTCTAACCATGTATCGATGTTTGTAAGCACATGTACAGTGGTGAAGATGTGTTACAAATCAATAACAGCAGCGTGTAAAGTCCTATAAAATATGTGTTGGACTTTGTAAAGTGTGTAATAAGCTTACTAACTGGTGTACCTGCCCACCCTTTGGAAGAACTCCTCAGTAAGTATCAACACACTCTACCACTGAGCAACATCTGCTCATGTAGCACTCTCACGTGAAGCCTACACCCTTGCATTCACTGCTTTGCTTCACAGCTAATGATAGCAACTTTTCAATATTGAATTTTGCTGTGTGCCTTTCAAGTGTGCTTAAATGTGTATAGGGATATGTTGACCTTAATTTAGGTAATGGATCACTGTTTTGTTTCCCTGTGTAGGTTTCTATAAATTACTATTTAAATAACTGAGAAATGCTGTTAACTAATAGCCTCCTAGTCTTTGGAAGGGCACCATATGTAATAGACACAGCAACACTTAATGTGACCCCAGCAATTAGTGTGTCAGACGGTATCTGGCAGCTTTGATTCTGGCTTATAAACACAAAACAAGACATTGCACTGTTTGACCAGTGCTTGCACAAGACACAGCTCTAACCATATCACCAGATCTGATAGAAAATAAAAGACAACCAAGATTAGTAGGGAAAAAATAGTGTTTATATATCTGTTGATGCTACCATCTGTGTACAATGTTGTATCCTATGTAACATCCCAAGAGTGTCGCATTCTAAACTTCAGCTTGCTGTGTGTTTGGGCACTGTATTCGGTTAAGATTTTAGACACCTGCAAACATAAATGCGTACAGTTTTACAGCACGTTTTATAATATGTTTGTACATGGAATAAACGTTATTTGTGAATAGAAATAAAAGTAATACTAGTTGTTACCACTGAAATGGCTTTCTGTATGTTACATTCTAGGTGTTAACAAAGAAATGTAAAAACATATTGCTTTGCCATTGGAAGGCAGCAATAGACAGTCTACATATTGCTGTACAATGCATTGTAGAAGAATGTAGGAAAACAAACACTCTCCATTGATTATTGTTACAGTTGTAATTGGTTCATATTGGCAGGTCGTTTGTTGCAAGTATTCTAATTCTTTTCTTTAATCTGCTTTTAATCATATTTTAAACATGTGACAATGGTTATACTCTGCAATGTATTACTCAACTATGCACTATGATGCAGTCTAGTGGAAATGTATTTGAAATAATGCAAATTCTACTACTGGGGCATATGGACCAATTAGAACACTGAGACAGATAAATTGCACATTATTTGATGGGGAGATACCTCATTCCTCTCAGTGCTCATAGATACTATTGAGTAATAATTGAAGTTTTAATTTTCTATCAGAATTGTGTTTATACATCTGTTGATGCTACCAACAGTGTCTCAAGAGATGTTAGGATACAGTAACAGTGCTAGAAAACTATTGTAGTTAATGTGTTATCATCACATTTAATCGATCTGTCTCTGTATGTATCCTCCACGACCATGACAGTTACACATCTTAGGTTGATACAGGCTAGAGTACATCTGCTTGCTTTCTGTGGTTTATATAACAAACAAACAAACAAGATGTGTGCAGGTGACATTGTGTTCACATTTACACAAAAAGTGAAATGGCAGCCATGCAGTGCCAAATCAATAACAGCTCACCACAATGTATGGTAACTACGATGGTTACTCTTTCTACAGTAGACGTCACATATGTACCTCTATCTGTTGACAGGATGGAGGCGACGGGGAGAATCACATCCGTGTCGGCAAGTTGAACCTGGTAGATCTAGCAGGAAGCGAGAGACAGGCCAAGTCTGGAGCGGCAGTAAGTAACACCCAGTCAGATTCACAATGTACACCAAAGTGCACTGATGGTAATGATTAATATGTACGTAATGATGCCTTTTTAATTCGATTTCCTTACGCTCATTTCAGGCCCATTTTTCAAAAAAATCAAATGTCTAGTAGTGACTACAACATAACAACAACCAAACTTGCTAGATCGATTGTATTATTTTAATGAAATCATCAGACATACTATGACAGTATTTTTGATTGGGTCTAGCCAAAAAATGGCAGATACTGATGTGCTTAGGATCTCTCTATCTATTATACAATAAGTCCACTTGTTCTTTTGCAAATTACCCGATTTACTGATCACTATAAACACTTTTAACAAAAGCATACAAACATATTCTTATAAAACCTAGTGTACATATACTTAAACTATCTGATTCTAAGTGGAACATTGTAAGATACTCGCTTATTGATGTGGCATGCGTTTTCCGCCAGGGGGAGCGACTGAAAGAGGCGACAAAGATCAACTTATCTCTCTCCGCTCTTGGCAATGTCATCTCTGCACTGGTTGATGGCAAGAGCTCACACATTCCATACAGAGACTCCAAGCTCACCAGGCTGCTTCAAGGTGGGGTGTCTCTCTTCTTGGGGGTTTATCTATTTGACATGTTTAGAGTGTGCAAATGTGTAACGTTGTGATGCCAGTGCAGAATAGTTTTTGAATGTTTATGTCACCTTTTTAAATTGATACATATAACTTGGCTCCTGAAACGAGCAATGCAATTGAAACATCTTTTAGTCATCCTCTGGTTGGCACAATAGATGTTAGGTTCAGTGGAGAAATTTCGGAGGCAGTCATTGATGGGTGGGTAAAGGTCAGTGGGTCACCCGATGTCTATGGTTCACTCAAGGTCATCCAGCAGTGGGCTGATGTCCCTTGTTCAGTTCTCCAGATGTGACAGCAATCTCCGTTATCTTGTGTGTAGCTACAAATAGTTTCATGTATCCTCTGTCTTCATCACGGTTCCTGTGTTTAGATTCGCTGGGAGGCAATGCAAAAACAGTGATGGTGGCAAATATTGGCCCGGCTGACTGGAATTTTGATGAGACAATCACTACTCTCAGGTGGGCCATATGTCTTGTGTTACAAGGTGTGGGATAAGGCATGTGTATTGCATCAACATTCTGCGGTGATTAGAATGTGGGAATTTGAATGGAAATTTGTCTGGTTACTCGGTTACAGTGTTATACATGTAAGAACGTAAATATAGTTTCATCAATTTGTGAGGCAAAAATTAGCAAGACTTTAAAATATGTTTTGGTGAGAAAATGTTTAATTGGATTGAAAGTCAATATACAATGTGTAGAATTATATTAGATGTAAATTAATTCATGCATACAGAGAAAGTAAAAAATTGTGAGGAAACAAACAAATTTGGTACCTAATTAATTTGAGCAGAAAATGATTGGAGATAGTTTACAATTAACTGAACGATATATTTTAGTATTGTAATCACGTGACATTTGGTACATGTTGAGTAATGAAATTGACATACCATGATCTGCTTTCATCTTCAGATATGCGAACCGTGCAAAGAACATAAAGAACAAACCAAAGATTAACGAGGACCCGAAGGATGCCCTGCTACGAGAGTTCCAGGAAGAGATTTCCCGTCTGAAGCAGGCACTGCAGTCCAAGGGCGAGCCAAAGAGGAAGAAGAAGAAGAAACGAACTCGTCGTGGACCAGACGGTGAGAGCCCCCTGGTGGAATTAAAGCTGTGCAATCTAGTTGCTGTCACAAAAACACGAACATAAGTCTAGCGCCAAATGTAAACAGCAGCGATAATGTGATTTAAAAAAAATTATCTACTCTATGTTTAGAAATTATTTCACTTAAAGTAGTCTGTCAAAGAAAAACATATAAATTTAGTCAAATTACTTTTTTACTTATGTAATCTACTGAATTAAAAATAATACTTAAACACAGCAAACATGCTGTTTAGTCATTTATTTTCATCTATACAGATAGATTTGTAAACAAATTAAGTATAATAATACATAAAAATACATAACACTTTAAAAATCTAATAAAATAAAATTATAAACAGTTAAATACTGTGTTATCAATAAGTTAAATTAAAAGGAAAGTAGGCATGATTACAAAAAAGGTAAACTTTACCATGAGACAACAAACAGCTTTTTTATCATAATTACATGAGCCATACATATGGGTTGCAGGAGAGTTGTTGTCAGAAGAGGATGATGATGATGACGATGATGAAGACACTGATATGGATGAGGAGGAATTTGAACAAAGGGAAAAAGAGAAATTGGAACGTGAAAAAGAAGCCGTTATGAATGATAAGACTATGATTGCTGAGGTAAGGCTGTTTGAATGGTCTTGTCTAAATACAGAATTATTTTAAATTATGATGTATGAGTTATGATCTAAATTGAAAGATTATAATTGTTATGTTATACAATTATAATGAAGCTTGTAAACCAGACGTAGATACATTTTAAATTTGATGTTTGTCTCTATAGTACAACAAATGTTAAGTTACATTTTTCCAAAAGAAGAAGGATATTGGCATCCGTAGTTATGTAATTGGTAATTTATAGAAATAACAGTTGGATGGTAAAATTGCATTGTAGTGAAAGGGTGAAAGTGATGGGCTTTATCGTATTTAATTTTCTAGTGTTGGAAAGTTATGGAATGTTATAAAAACCTCTGTCGTGGAAATGAAAGTTGCATTTTATTTTAATTACAAATTGATAATATTGCTGCAGATGGTAAACTACCTTAAGCAATTTTATAAAGATGTCATAAATTAAATTATGTGAGCGTGATGCTAATAAGCAATTGTAAACTATAAATAAAAAAATTGGTTGGTGAAGATAGTGTAACACGTATACACAACACACGCACGCACGCACGCACACACACACACACATGCAAACACACACACACATGCACAGTGGTCATAGAAAAGGTTATGGGAAAGTTACAAATTGTTATGTTACAAAAAGACTGAACTCTAATCTGATGTATGTGTCTGTCTGCCCATCAGGAGAAGGAGAAGCTGCTGACAGTGATGGCTGGTAAGGAGGAGAAACTGAACAAGGAGAAGGAGGCCAAGGACATGCTGGCAAAGAAGATTTCTGTGAGTGGCTACTACAAACAACTATGCAGTTTCTACAGCAGGTCTCGTGGATGAGTGTAGATTACACATCCCAATACACGCTACCTGAAATAATGTTTCCAATAGCTAGTTGGCAAGCAGTTTTAGATGCATAACATTGATTCAATGTCAACTCTGTGTGTGTGTGTGTGTGTGTGTGTGTGTGTGTGTGTGTGTGTGTGTGTGTGTGTGTGTGTGTGTGTGTGTGTGTGTGTGTGTGTGTGGTGAAAATCTGATGTACTTCCTGCTTCGAGGATTCCTGCTACACGAAGGGCAGAATGTTCCATCCAACATGTTCTGGTTGGGAGAGCACGCAACTGACATATAGGTGGTGGTGGAAAGGGTAGATAGGCAGGTGGTGGAGGAGAGGGGTGACAGACATATGGAGGTGGAAAGGGTCGAGAAGACAGGTGGTGAGGGAGAGGGACGACAGAGAGGTGGTTCAAGAGAAGGATGAGAGAGCGGTGGTGTTTTTGGAACATTCAGTTCAAATTTCATTAATTATTCTTAAAATTACCTTTCGACAAATTACAAAAGTGGTCGGTTAGACTTTAAATAAATAACGTTATGAAAACATTGTATTCATGTTCTATTGTTCAGTATATTAATAAAATTATAAGAATGATTGAGAAACACAAATATGGAACACTCACAGGAATGGTTTTACATTTATACTCGGGTATGTATACGTAGACAAAGTTTAAGTAAAAAGTGGACAAATAATAAAAAAATACTCTATTCTACTGAAACCGTACATAGACATGAAACCGTACGTCTCCGACAGTTTCTTAGCCCACACCTCAATATTTTTGCAAAGTATATGAAGTAACATAAGCGCTTGGTATCTGTAACCTTTGTACAACCAATTTAAATACTTACATCACGACCTTTTGACAGTTAATACACATTATAAGAGGATGTACATGAAAGCGTACGTCTCCGGCGTTTTCTTAATTAGAATAATAAGAATAGGACAGAATCACCTACATATCACTAACATAATCAATTTAGACTTTCGGATATATACCAAAACGTTCTTAAAACATGTTAGAGTTGTCCAAAGGTCTCGCCAGTAATTTATTCCATTGTACTGAAAAGTATATTATATGAAACTGTACACCTGCAAATTCTAAACTATCTACAAATTGATAGTTATAAATCAATGTCAATAAGGTATACCCTGTTGAAAAGCTCAATGTGTATGCCTTGCCATGAATGTATTTTAAAGATAAAACATGCATTTCCCTTGTAGTGGTAATATGTAACAGAAAGTCACCTTTATAAAACATCAAGTCTGAGAGAGCGCAAAATACTTCAAAGCTCCCCCTTAAAATGAAAAAAGAAGTCCGAAACATATTTCTTACTGAATTTACAACACACGTGTGTTTTACATACATTGAAAATAAAATTTCACAGGTAGATGTGAGATGAAATAGTTGTAGCAGTTTCCAAGTAGAGGGACTTGTGTGCAGACGTATGGTTTCAGAACGTAAACACTTGCTATTTCTATTAGCTGTCAGATGCTCAATTTGAAGATTTAATTTGCCCAATCTTATTCTCCGATTACCTCAATATGTTCTTTTCCTACTACAGAAATCACAACTTTATACGCATATGTTTATTTTTGCCCCCCCTAGCAACACCATTTGTCAACGTTTCGTGGGAATCGACCATATATATATATATATGTGAAGTTTATATTTTCATTCATGTTATAGAAGATATGACGATGCAAGGTTTTATGATGGTGTTTGACACAAAAACTTCCCAAAAAAAGTATGAAGATGCGCAATCATAGAGATAAAAATATGAGTTATATTATTTAGCTGTAAGTGTTATTGTAGATATGACGTACCTTTTATTGACAGGCAATTTTCTGTGTGTTGTCATGCATACGTTATTGTTCTGCTAACGGTTTGTCAACAAAGTATTGTTACTGGAAGCACCTTGGATTATTTCTGGTAGGCTCATTTCATTGTAGAATGTGATAGTTGACAAATGACGCCAAACAATGATTTTGTTCTTCTATACTTTTTCATCCCTACTCTTAAAATATTTGTCAGGTGGTGTCGAGCTTCATTTTAGATGTGTCATTTTGAAAATCAAATGTCAGGATATTTGTCACGTGTTTCAGTGCAAGTGTTTTCCATTAGTGCTGCAAGAATATTGTGTAGACTGTAGACGTGTTATTGTGTTTGATAAGTTATCCTTGATGTTGTGTGTGTTGTCTGCGCCCAGGCGATGGAGAGCAAGTTGTTGTGCGGAGGGAAGAACATCATTGACCATACAAATGAACAACAGAAGGCTTTGGAACAACGAAGACACGAGATCTCTGAGCAGAAGGTTTGTTTAGTCTCCGGAACGCTACTATTGCTGTATGTCATGTTAATGGCTGAAACTGTTCCTGTTGGCCTATCTGCAACCATCCAGCTTATCGCTCAAGTTTGTAGATAAATGATTAATGATATAACTTTATAGGCAATGCTAAAATAATAACGAACATACCTCTGCCACGCGGAACAGTTCACAAGTTTGAACAGACTCACGGAAATGCCTACCAGATAATCTGACACTTCTGATATGTTCCAGTTATAAAAATGTATATTAACGTAATACTTCAGACAAATATAACGTACATGGATTACCAGAATTCTCATTTTCAGAATGCACCAGAAGGCATACTTTTTAGCTTGAAAAACAATTCCTTTGGGAGTCCCAGAGCATGAAGGGAACCCGTCTGACACTCGTCCCATTACCCTGACTATCTTCCTGACTGAATGGAGAGAAGCTTTGAACCCTATCATGTAAACACTGGTGTTGTTGTTACAGTGCAAGGAAAGAGAGATGGAGCAGAAGTTGGAGGAGCAGGAGGGAACGGCACTCAACCTCCACGACACCTACACCTCCCTCCAGACTGAGGTCGACATCAAGACCAAGAAACTCAAGAAGGTACCACGTCCAAAACCTCACTACATAACACTCGGAACAGTCTCTCACGGACAGAATGCTTCACATCAAACTAAATGCACACGCTTTGTAATAGTAACAACGGTGTTTGTTTCAAAGGAACTTTTTAATGTTGACAGTGATTTATTTACAAGAGAGGATTTGTGTGTGTAGGTACTAGGTATGTACTACAGGGTGAAAGGTTTGTTTTGTATTATTCTGTAATATGTTAGTGATAGGTAAACACTGCTAAGTATTGTAACTGTCTCTGAATTCTATGTGTGACTATTTCATATTGCTAAAAGCACTATTCTATTATGTGCTATTGTATTATACATGTGTGCAAATATTTCTGCATTACAGCTATAATATAGGAAAATTACAGGAACAACTGTTTGATGTTTCAGTTGAATTTTGGCAGCAAATATCTTGTGTTACAGCTAGGTCAGTTATATAATTGAATTTTATAGCTTGATTACGACAACTATTTTTTTTCAACAAGTCTGTGGGCACAATTACTTCATACAAGACCTGAATAACTGGGACACAACTATTTCTTGATGCCGTTGAAGACAACAATTTCATATTACATCTGAATTGTATTGGAAACTATTCCATGTTACAGTTCAATTGTATTGGAAACTGTTTTATGTTACAGTTGAAATGTAAGGGAAACTATTTCATGTTACAGTTGAATTGTATGGGAAATTATTTCATGTTACAGCTGTTTGCGAAGCTGCAATTGGCGCAGCAGGAGATCCAGGATCTGAACGCGGAGCACGTGAGAGAACGCCAGGAGCTGGAGCAGACACAGAACGAACTCATGCGAGAACTCAAACTCAAGTCAGTGCCCATAAGCATTTACATAAAACATGTACAGATTGACTAATTGATGTATGCACAGCAGTGTATTTTGGAGTATAATCGATGTAAGATTTATTTGTTTATGCAAATAATATAATTAATGCCATGACAGTGGGTGGTCTAAAGTGGTGCAACAGCAACAATATCCCATATAATATTCTGTTTTAATGTACCAAATCTTCCTGAGTAGAAATCATGTTACTACCAATGTAATATCAAATGGACTGGTGCCATCAAGCTGTTCCACTTGTTGCTGTACATCTAAACCTCTGCCGTGCACCGTTGTGTAGCTAGTGCTGCTGCGAGATTATCGTCCTAGATGCCTGCTGTGTAACTACACAGTCTATTGCCTGTTGTTCTTGTTGCTGTCATAGGCTGCTCATCATTGACAACTTCATTCCACTGGAGGAGAAGAACAAGATCATGAACCGTGCCCAGTTTGACGAGGATGAGGACTCGTGGAGACTGATGCCACTCACCAAGAACAAGTAGGTCATGAACAGAGGCCCATGTGGTCACTATTACATCATAGACACTCAGCTCATACTGTATGTCATGATGTGTACTAGGCACGAGTGTCCCCTGAATCCAAAGAAAACTGTGAAATAGATCCATATTGTAACTTCCTACTATATATTTATTTCACGTTATGCAAACAAATTGTTAGACAAGTTGGTATTAGTGAAATACTTGCACGTTTTTTAATGAATAATCACCACCCCGTGAAAACATTTCCACTGCATTAAGCGTCCAGGTTGTTATTAACTAATGAACGATTGTTATTAACGTAACTGTATCCACTTATATAACATTCACTTGGCAGTCATGGTTAATCTTGTCGGTCATAAACAGACATCGCCGTATCTAGCAGCGCGGTCTAGCAAGATTTCTTGGGGATGGTTGATGGCTAGCTTACTATACTTTTGAATAATGCTGACAAATTCAGAAAAGCAAACAACACCCCAAAACAGCAGTTCCCTTTATTTAACTTAATATAAAGTAGACAAACTGTTTCTGTTTATGAGACCACCCATACCTGATGTAATGCCTTGTTCTCCCCAGCCCCCAGACAATGGCCAAACGTCCCATGTCTGCCATTGGCAACAAGCGCCCGGTCTCTGAGTATGCGCGAGTCGCAGCAAGCATGGGAGCAGCCTTCCGCTACCAGGTACATCCTCAAGGACCAGTACTTACACTGGGGGCGTGTCGAGTCTTCTATTGGATCTTATGCCTTGAAACAGTCATAAACATGTAAAAAAATCTTAATTTTGATTTCATCAAAACTCTGGTATTTTCCATATGTGCAAGAATATGTACATATGGTACTGTTTTATCACTGAATTAATAAATGGCTTCTACATGGTACAGTTAATGACAACAGGCAACAAGTACTAAAAATGAGGAACAACCACTTCAAAATTATCACTCCCAAAGCAGGCTAGGTCTCTCTGGAACCAACTGTTTTTTTGTTGTATAGCAAGTCAAGTGTCACGTTTGCTATTGTTATCCACAGGGAGAAAACATTCTCCAGGTGGAGCTGGATATGCCCAATCGGACGACACGTGACTACGAGGGACCGACGATTGCACCCAAGATCCAGGCAGCACTGGACGCAGCCCTACAGGACGAAGAGGACATTGATGTTGACGGCAGGTTGGTTGACTCCATATACACCACTGTTGGTGTAATAACCTTATGGCTTATGGCAGCTCAGTGTAAAACGCTGGACTCCCGACTGGCATCGGTCTACTGCTGTTTCAAGAATTGGACAGTTTTGTTAACCCCCTTTACTAATCCCTTTTGGAAGAAACTAACAGCCGTTGATCCCTTCTACAGTGTGTAGTAAATGTGTAACCTGACATGTACTCCCAGAATGGTGTCTCTATCCCTAAGCCACCAGTTCCTGGTCCCTCTGATGGTCAGAACTGCTTCCTTGTCGGGTTTGTAATAGGTACTGAGTAGGCAGCAGTGTTGTAGCAGAAGAATACGTATCATCTCAGTGTCATCCGTCTCAGCTTTCTCATTTGCATGTCTCAAAATCAGTGTTGGTCTATACTTTAGGGTTTAACTTCCGAAACAATGACTGTCTCAACAGTGCAGTATAAAAATGAGTCATTAGTTATGTGACACCACAATACTTTGTTTCCGATTGGATTTAGTAGAAGCTTGTCAAATTGTGACAGAGCAAACACAAACTATTCATGTCATTGTCCAAATTAAATGTTAACTTTATTTGTAAATGTTATCATTAAAATGTACATTTCATCCCCAGACACATCCTTTAGTTTAGTGCAGTGCATCCTAAGTTTATGGCAATCAGCACTGTTCTCTCCACCATGCGATCCATTTATTTAGCTGTTTTTATTTTTGGTTACAAATAACATGGATGCACATAGGGTTGTGTAAACCTGAAGGATCTGACGTCAAAGATGGAGGGGGTCAAATTCCTGGACTACAAGCCAATTTACTGGTATTGACTTCAATGTAATCTTAATTTCTGCATTGCAACATTCATTACATTACCTCCATTCTCGTGTAATCTCATGAATAAAATATGTTTTGTTAGCAGAAAGAAACATTTGGTGTTTTTACTTCGTTTCAGTCCGGCAATCTTCAGTAACAAGCCACGAGTGAGTCAGAAGAAGCGAGCCAAATCAGCCAAGTGAGTTTCATGTAACCATGGCAGTGAATTCTGCAATATGTCTAATAATAGAAACACAGTCATCTAAGTATCATCTGTACATAAACAAATACTTTCATGATTGATGCAGTTATGGTGTCAGTTGTTACGTGTCTTCCTGCAGGCATTGGCCATCTTGGTTGTGTGTGTTTTGTAATAGCTCTGTGACACTCCTTCCAAGTCATGTTACCAAACTATCCGGTGTTTCTTATTTGCTAACATCCACTGCATCTTTTTTCTGATCTGTCTTGTTGTCACTAGATGTTGTCACGTGTTCCATACAGTATGATGTGAGCTGTCTAACTGTGCTGCCATCTGGCAGTCACAGAATTTAAAATTAAATACAAAACAAAATTAAAGTAGCATGTAATGACGTTAAAAATATGAATTACAAACTAAATTTAAAATGACTAACTGTGAAATAGCACTGAGCTGTGGCTGTTTTATGTGAAGACCCCTGTCAGAGGAAGCAATCGGTGCCTGGTTAAAACTCACAAACTGTTGGCATGGCTGTTGTATAAGTTGAGTTGATCACATCAAAGTCAGTTTTTCCATCCTACATTGTTCGTTGTATTATCTGGTGTTTGCTTGCAGACCAAAGAAAAAGCAAGATGAGCTCTACCCAACTGCACGTGGCCTCGTATCAAAACACTGAGTTGTAGAGAGTGCAACACCAGTGATGCTGGCATACAAGTGTCAGTGACTCCGTGATGACGTATGTCATGGCAAGGACTGTAGTAGTGTAGCTGTATATTGGCTGCACACACTCTGGTTCACTTCAGGCATGGAACGAACCTTTCAAGGACTATCGCAGTTGATGTCATCGTTATAGTGGCTCTGTCTGCTGCAGACCACAGCTGGCCACATTCACAGCTGATGGGGCCATCTACAAAATACATATGCAAGGAAGGGGGAGGGGGTAATAGTGTTTACATACACTGGGTATACATGGTGAGGGGGGTTACTGTATGCTATATGCAAGGTACGCTTACTGTGTAGGGCGGATGGGAGTTTAAACCTAATGTGTATTGATTGCACAAGTAAGGAGGGAATTGAATTTCCAAGGTTTTATGCGTATGTAATTTGTAGATGATTCTGATGTGGACGTCATTTTGTGTCATTCCAGTGTAGCTAGGCCTTGCTACACAGATCTTGTCGAGCACTCTAGTAAAGTCATTCTTTTTATTGTCTCATTACAGTTTATTACAATTTATAAATACATAATGGTTTAGTTTAGTTTGCCTTTATTTATGTGATTTTGCAAAGTCAGCACAGCAATGGTAGTGTCAGCATCTACCGTTACTGTGCCAGTTAATATTTTCTTCTCCGTCCATATGTAATGTTATGCCTTGGTGTATTTTTTCATTTACGTTTTCTACCGTATTTATTCGGTGGAGCATCCTTTTTAATGCTTTCTCTCTTTGTGTGTGCGTTTTCCATATTTACACGTTTTCTGTACATTTTGTATGAGTGTAATTCTGTTTTACAAACTTAGTTGCTTTTGTATTGGTTAGTTTTCTTTTATTAGGTAAGTTTTATACATGCAAATGATCGGGTGTATTAAATCAACCAACAGCTAATCTTTGCCCTTCTCAGAAATGTTCTGTTAGCGTCATCCAAGATATTCTATGTATTCAAAGTATTATCTCGTGTAGAATACATCACTGTGTGTAGTATGCTCTACAAGTGCAGTATACAGCTCTACAATATATATGTAGAATACATCACTGTGTAGTATGCTCTACAAGTGCAGTATACAGCTATATAATATATATAGAATACATCACTGTGTGTAGTATGCTCTACAAGTGCAGTATACAGCTCTACAATATATATATATAGAATACATCACTGTGTGTAGTATGCTCTACAAGTGCAGTATACAGCTCTACAATATATATATATAGAATACATCGCTGTGTGTAGTATGCTCTACAAGTGCAGTATACAGCTCTACAATATATATATAGAATACACCACCGTGTGTAGTGTGCTCTACAAGTGCAGTATACAGCTCTACAATATATATGTGAAGCTGCATTCCAATGGGTCTGTGTTTAGGGTGAATACGATTTAGTAGGGGTTCAACTATACACCGACTATCGATGTTGAATAGTCGGTATGATGATGCGATTCTATCAGTAATAAATTTAACTATCGATACTTATCGCCGATAGTACACAGCACTGTCGATAATAAAGCTAGTTAGTAACAAATCAGCACAGCAATTTCAAACAATGTTCATGGGCATGATGTTTTCAACTTTATTTCAGTCTCAACATCATTCACAGATTAATGATGTTAAATCAACTGCCTCCATGGCCACATGATGGCGCCACCCATACATTAATCGTTGGGTCTGTTTTTAGAGCTGTTTTCTCTTTCATGGTACAATTGCAATAGTTATGGAACTGTCACAATGGTATTACAATAGTAATAGTTACTTCAATACTATCGCCATAGTAAATGATCTCCAGTAGTTACCTCTACCATCTAGTATACACCAGTATTGTATATGGTGTATGTGTAGCCATATTATCTCCAGTAGTTACCTCTACCATCTAGTATACACCAGTATTGTATATGGTGTATGTGTAGCCATATTATCTCCAGTAGTTACCTCTACCATCTAGTATACACCAGTATTGTATATGGTGTATGTGTAGCCATATTATCTCCAGTAGTTACCTCTACCATCTAGTATACACCAGTATTGTATATGGTGTATGTGTAGCCATATGACAAAATGGCATATAATTATTATAATATAAGCAAATCAGCACTTTCAGTGTTACCTGTCAATGTCTTGTTGGTGTATAATTGCAGCATGTAATGCTATCTGTCATCTATGGTCAGATTCTACGTAGGTTGGATGTATTTGTTAACGATCCCTGTATCAGGATGTATGTTTCCAACATCTGCTATGTACACAGGTGATTTTACCATGCATGTGTTTGCCGTTAATGTGCACATGTTGAAGAGATAAGCTGTCTGTGAAGTTAAGGTTGCATTTTATTCAATTTTATGCTTGCTTTTTGTGAGTTTTCAAGTAGAAATGTTGTCTGTCAATATTGTGTACATACGAATCTATGGTCTGATGGATCTACAAAGTTGTTCTGCTTCTGCAACTCACTTTTACTGTATCTGATGTATGTAGTATTGAAAGCAGATATGTACATCAAGTTACTGTAGTAATACCGGGTAGGATTGATATCTGAAGTTCAGCAATGATTCCTTACTGGAATCAGTTATCAGGAAAAGCCATGTCTGAGTTTGCATATAAAGAAGTCAACGGCAATGACAAACTTTGACGGCAAGCGGCAAAATAAAATCGCTCTAATTGGATTAACACAGACCTTAGTACACTTCTTGATGGCAATCCACTCAATGGTAAACTGTCAAGAATCGAAACAAGTGATTTAAAAAAAAAATGCTGCGCTGCAAATTTACTCTGGCCAATCAGCATTGTTGTTTTGGTGTGACGTCAAATTGCACATGTCAGATTGCACGTGTTCCAATACACCAATGTAAACACTATAAAATAAAATTGCAGATTCATTGTTTTATATTTTGTGTTTAAATTGGTGTAATTTTGATTTGATTTTCAGGAAAATTAAGTAATCCAGTCTAATTAGAAGCTCAGCATTAAATTATTTGCAGAAGGAACACATTTTTTATAATGTTATTCCAACATAACTGCTCTTGTGACATACGAAAGTAGGTAAAAAATCGATCATCATAACTGTCCAGTTCATGGACAAGCCTATGGAATTCTCCAAAGTTGTTTCTCTTCAGAAGAGTTTCGTGTACCCAAACAAGTCGCTTTTGTCTTCGATGGTTGCGTTGTCTTTGCCTTCTGGCTAACAACAGTAGGAGTAATGTTTTCTCCTCTCGATTGATTCTTTGGACTGCCATCTTGTATAGCATCCACAAACTGTTCACATTACAAATTGGCATATGCCATCGAAGATTGCTCTGTGTACTAGGCTCTGCTTGCGGTTTGCCGTCAAGCAGTGTACTAGGCCCTTAATAGTGTTGAAAGCAGGCCTGGTTTGGAATAATATAAATACTGCCAGTGTGGTGCATTGAGAACTTTGTTGTTCAGGGTACTTATTGTGACTAACTGACAAGAAATACCAGCTACAATGTATACATACTATGCTGCGTGACAGTAAGATGTAAACACGGTTTTTCATTTTAAGACACAATGTTGCTGTACAGAGTCACAAAGGTTGGACTAACTTCTAACAAGGATTAAACTATGGTAGGTCTGACGTTTCCTTTCTTACAGTATATTGTGGAGTAGTGATGTCTTGGAATTTGGGATCTGCAATGTCTGTGCTAAATCCATCATGTTTACAGTAAACGAGTTCAAATAAGATGGTGCAATGTACAATTGCTGTTTGTTATCACCTGAGCCTGTTTAATACATGTATTTATTGTCTTCGCTGACCTCGACAAGCTGTGTGTATATAAGATATAGAAAATATAAGAGATCTCTGCATGACTGAATGGTATAAAACATTTCAAGTATTACGAGCAGCCGAGAGACACTTGTGGATTCAGTGGAGTTTTTAATTTCTCTGAATTATATGCAGCTACACCTGTTCCTTTTTTTCATTTAAATGTATACCCCCCATGGGGAGTGCCCACCCTTTTGGGTAATACTCACTGCTCTGCGACACCCACATACCAGTATACCACACAGTAGCCATTTCTAGTGTCACACTTAATTTTAAGTAAATCTAAACTCCATTACTGTTTTATGATTTCTCCTCCCTCTTAGCAACATGGGCTTAGCAGAATAGGGTTTGGTGATGTGATAGTGAATGTTCACAAATAATGGATTTTAAATTATAAATAGGGGCATATTTAAATCAACTAAACCAGTGAATTGAGAGGCAGCACCAATTTGTCCTAATGTAATCAGCTACTTATTGTGCAGCTAAAATGTCACCATTTAAACAATCCGACTGCTCAACATCCTTCAGGATGGTTCATTTCTTTGCAAATTAGTTCTTTTAGACATATCCAATATGTGAATTTTTACCTTGTAGAGGCTTTCGTTGATGTGACACACCAACTTCATCAGTACATGTGACATATGACGTCATCGTACATATGAGTTTGTAATTCCCCTCGTCTCAGTTGATTCGTGTCCTGGCCTTTCTGACCCATGTGGCTCCTTTTATTTGTCGTGTTCTTCTGTTGGCTTCCTTGTCCACTATTTTATTGGAAATGTCTAAAAGAACTAATTTACATTTAAACAATGTTTTCAACTAAAATAATCCTGTCCTGGATTGTTAGAACTTTGACATGCATTCATAGAACAAAGAAACTCACCAGTCTAGAATAGCCCTAATACATTTATTGTAGCCATAAGGTCACAGTATAGTTCCAGTGTCACACAGAAAAAGTCCTGTGTTTTAGTGTAAAGTGCAATAATACTCCACAAAGAGGAATCCATCGATTCATACATACATACATACACACACATGTACAGGAGATTGCTTCCCATAATGCAACTGTCTCAGATTTCAAGATGCCGTCAAACAAATCTCACATAAAACTCCTTTCCCACACATTTTGTCAGGGAAGGAACAAGGCTATTCAATACTGTAACACAAGTACTATTTCTTAATGACAACTTACATTAATTGCAAACTTAACTTCATAATAAGCACATTGTGTATATATTCAGCCGAGTCATTTTTAGCTGTCGCTAAACAGTTTAAATATGAAGCATTAGGCACTATTATAATGAAGTATCCTAAGACGCATTAACAATACTTGCTGGTATAAATACACACCAGTTTAATAGATACACAGCATCGTCTGACAGAATGCACTGTGGGTACAGACCGGCATATTCTGCCACTGTAACCATCTTGAGGTTCTGTGGATTTCCACCCACATTACACATTCTTTTATTGATTCGTCTTTCATTAATCTTTCAAAAGTTACATCACCAGCCATGACTAATTAATTGTAACAACAACCTATTACATTATTACTATAGTGATGTAGCTTATGGTATTACTATAGTGATGTAGCTTATGGTATTACTATAGTGATGTAGCTTATGGTATTACTCTATAGTGATGCAGCTTAATAGTACTGGAGACCACAAATGGCACAGAGCTGTATATGTTGGTTCCACTACAACTATCACCTTACAGTGGCGACCTCTTGTGTTATGAGTGTTGTCTGAGACAGGGATGTCATTGTGCTGGAGACAAAACCTTGATTCATACAACCTCCACCATGTGGCACTGCCATCATTACTTATGAAATTGTCGTCACGTCCAAATAAAACATCAACAACTATGGACAATACCAGTGTCCCACTCGTCAAAATATGGACATTATTTGCGTCTTTTAAAGCAAACAGATTACAAGGAAATAAGCATTTTTCTTCAAATTGTTTCATTTTGATCAACGTTTCTTCAAATCAGATTTCATATGTTGACTTTCAATAACATTTTTGCAAACATGATTTCTGAGACTGCTAGAAGAACTCAGATCCATGTCTTCCTCTCGCATGCTATATTTTGGTAAACAATTATGCTCCGATACTCGACATGTGGAATGTCAATGGGCTTGACTGCTAAATGCAAAGCTCCAAAAGAAAAGAGCATGACAAGCTCATGCCAGATTCTGCATAGAATGGAATGATTAATCATTGTAAACCTGCACACAAGCAGCATAATAGTACATATGACACGATTGTTAAGACAAGTCTACCTAACACATGCGGCCACAGTCTGACTGGTCAACACATGTGGCCACAGTCCGACCGGTCAACACATGTGGCCACAGTCCGACCGGTCAACACATGCGGCCACAGTCCGACCAGTCAACACATGTGGCCACAGTCCGAACGGTCAACACATGCGGCCACAGTCCGACCGGTCAACACAAGCGGCCACAGTCCAACCGGTCAACACACATGGCCACAGTCCAACCGGTCAACACATGCGGCCACAGTCCGACTGGTCAACTCATGTGGCCACAGTCTGACTGGTCAACATATGCGACCACAGTCGGACTGGTCAACACATGCGGCCAAGTCCGACTGGTCAATACATGCGGCCACAGTCTGACTGGTCAACACAGTCATCTTAGCTTAGCAAAAACATTGATACGAAAATGTTCAATAACTACATATCACGGATGCAGATGGCAGAGACACCTGAAGTCCACCTGTTGCGTATCCGCGGCAACTAACCGGACTAGCAAGTGGTGTGTACATGCCATGAAGCCTGCTAGACATCTATGACCATTTCGGGGCTATACAGGCAGTTCGTCCTCAGTAGGTGCTCTGGAGTGCCTGGAACTTTGCGAGCAGGTTACGCGTTGTGCCCTGCTCTGGAAGCGGCTCAATGATGGGTTCATCGCCACGTATGACGTCCGGGTTATGTTGTGGTTCGTTCTCAAACTCCCCCGCGTCCACCGCCATGTTATCCTGCGTATACTCCCCCGACAACCGATCATCGCACTCGTCCGAGTCAATGTTCGTGGCGTGACCATTGCTGACAGGTGGCGCCATTGTAGCTTTCCTTGCCGACACCTGCTGCACTGCTTCCTTCTGGATGCGGGAGCTGCGTTCGGGGCTCGGTGGTGGGATCGACGAGTCTTCCATCTGGCGGAACTTTTCGAGGAGGCTTCGGGTGTGAGCAACGGGTAGAACAGGTTCGCTGTCTTCCTCTACATCCTGGTGCTCCGAGATTTCCTCGACATCGTTGAAGTCCTGCTGATCCATGTCACTGCCATCGTCCATGTGGTGGTCGGTGTCGCCACCTGTTGATGAACTGCTCTGACTCTTCGCTGATCCTGGTCGCAGTAATAGTTTCGGTTCTTTCACCATCCACTTGTATTCCTGCACGCATGAAACAAATCATTATAATAAATAATTGATAACCATGTTTATTTATATTACACATAATAATTACAAGTACTAGCTCTCCTATGTTGAGTTTCTTATACTGGTGTTTTACCTTTCTTCCAGCAACCGTTCACATACACTCCTACTGGCAAACAATATAGATAACTATAATAAATTAATAATCATACTATAAATAAACATATTTTAGCTCTTCTAAACTGAGATTATTATATTTTAAATCTATTTATAAATCTAGTTATAAAGCTTGCTCGTTTGAGTAAATCTGTTTTATTAGAAAAGCAAACAGGATACGCTTAAGTAAATCACTGTAATTAACTACATTTGTGTTTTTTTCAATACAAATTAGTAGATGAGAGGTCAAGGAAGTGAATGAACTTTGAAAGATGTGAGTGGACATGAGCACCTGATAAGAGATAGAGCTTGACTGCCCCAAACACAGCGTATCAATACACAGCCGAGAGTGAGCGTACCTTCTTTGGTACTTGCGTGTAGTTCCTGCCTGCCTCCTGCTCCATACTCTGGAACTTGGCGAGGATGTTGCGGGTGTAACAGGGCGGGGGAAGGCACTCCTCCTCTCTTCCTTCGTTCTCCCCCTCGTCATCTGTTGCCGACATCCGCACCACCTCCACTGGCTCCACCTGGTGGAAGCTGCACGCCGGGTCCGACTGGCGTTTCTGCATCTTCGGCTTCATTGGAAACAAGGCCTTCACCTCGTTCTGCTGCTCCATGGTACGCCACCTAGCGAGCAGATTCTTCGTTAGACCATACTCGGGGAATTCTCCCTCCAGATACTTCTCCTGACTATCCTGACGGATAACCTCGGGCTGATGATCGGCTTCAGCGTTGCCGTTGGTTACGACACTATCGCCGGCACCCAGATTTGGGGCGCTATGGGAGGCCTCAGTGGGCACAGCAAAGGGCTTCATGACGGACTTAGTTGGGCTCAGCGGGGGTGCGTTCACGTCTTCCATCGAGCGGAACTTTGCGAGAATGCTGCGGGTTTTCTCCGGCTCTGGCAGTTCTTCGGCTTTGACGTATTCGTTTGACGACTTCACGATGTCTGGATTTACAACCTCCTGTTCTGCTTCTTCATCATCATCAGCTGTGCCGTTTATCTGTGCGTCTTTAATACTCTCTCGCAGGAGATCACGGGGCGGGGTGATGCGGTGCACAGGCTTCCAGCGAGGTGAAGTCGGCGGGGGTGACTCCACCTCACTGTGGTCCTCTTCATGGGCGAACTTTGCGATGAGGTCACGCGTCGAGTCAGGTGACATCAAGACCTTTTCCTCGTCTTCCTCATGAGATCGGTTGATGGGAGGTGGAGGGGACCTGTCTTTAGGCTTGTCCCACTTAGACACCCGCTTGGGGGAGACAGGGTTGGGAAAGAGGGGAGGGGCATTTTGGCTGATGTCTTCGAACCTTGTCCTCACTGACGACATCTCCATGAAGTGAATCTGAAGATGGCAAAATTGCAAAATAGCAGACTTTGTTGGGATGTGTCACTGGTGAACAGCACAGTTTATTTTATCTATTGTGACAACAAAATTGCAAAAGTTTTCAATGTACTTCATATGTTATAATAGTTATATTAATTGAAAACTCTACCAGAAGAAATATTATTCAAATATTTAGTAATAATTATATAACCTTTTTTCATGTGTGCTTTTCATTAATAACAATAATGCATCATGACTGTTACTCAAGAATGCTGCAAACCATATTTAATATCACTGGATATGACTAAGACAGCACTCTACAGAGATATATATAAAATTACATAAAGTACAGGGTTAAGATTTGCTGGACACTGTTATAGTGCTTGGAAGAGGAAGCAAGGGCAGATTTTTAACTACATTGACTGACTGAGGGAATGTGTGAGGCCAAATAACCAGTTTCAAGCAGCAACGATGAAACTGAGAGTAGGCTGGAGACACGATGTTGGAGTCAGAGTTTAACTGCATTGGCCGACATGAGTGGGTGGGTAATTTGCTGGAGTACTCAGATGGATCTTTGTTACAAGGACCTCATCTGGGAGGACCTACTGTGAGGTGTCTTACCTCCTCCTTCTCCCTTGTTTCATGAGCAATATCTTGGTCCTTATCCACATGGTCCTCGGTCTCACTGAAGTGGAATACTTCTGACTCGTTTCTGCAGATACACACGCACATACAGAACTTGTTGTTTTGTGTTTCAACAGATTCTGTTGTCTTTAGTCACAATAAACTGGGGTCGTAAGGACTGGGGACTAGGGGAGGCAGTTCTCAATTGGCACTCACTATCACATTTTTGTAGTGTGTGAATAGTTTCCTTAATATGCAGTTTGTGTTATGAAAATGCATACTCTTTAATAAACAAATCTAAAAAGAATCTCCTTTGATAATTTCGTTGGGCGACTGACTAAAGTGTGAACCACTTTATGTCATAGCCATCAATGGTGGACCACTTTGACCATTTTTCATAGAATTTCAAATGGGTTCATTCGGTCCTGTTGAAAATAATATAATAGTTGGTCAGATGATTTCATCAAAATAAAATAACGCATTTGCACAAATGAGCTGGCATAAGAATGTGAATACCAGATGTTTGATTTTTCACGAAACGATTCTAAAACAGAACAAGTAAGACTGAATGGCAGAAGATGCTATAAAAGTAAACAAATAGTGTTGTAATTTCCCAATAAATTGCTGCCTGTCCCACACCCACCTGTATCCATCCACTTCAGCTGTGGCACTCGGAGATGGTGTCTTCTTATTGGCCGGTTCATCTTCTGAAAGCAAAGGATAGGAACTTTAAGAGATTTGTCGGCTAAATTTTTTTACAAAAGCAATGGCCACACAGGTGCTACTACAGGGGGAATACACTACAGTGTTGATTTCCTTCGGAGGGAATTAGAACAATGCAGTATTTTGCAAGGGAGACAACGTGCACACCCATGCTTTTTCAGGGGGGGTTTAGCAACAAGTAGTAACTACATATGTAGTTACTACATATGTAGTTACTGTTAGTATGAAACATTTACAAAGGAGCAAAAACAAACAAACAGACTGATACTGTAATACACACAGAACCTAAAATCATCTACTAGTCCAAGTGGCATAATTAAAACCAGCTGAAATTTGTAAAGTTTTGCTCATGTTGCACTAATGCGATAGAATTACACACAAGCATTTGGTTTCATCCAAATTGCTGAAACGACACAACATGTTTGATGGTTTGTAGGCCATCAACTCACATATAGTTGACCTATTGGTATATCACTTGTCACTGGTTAGACAGTCATTCTTCACTTTGGTTAACAACAGAACTGCCATTACATGAGACAGCCACAAATCTCACAAACACTGCTATTTCTCAATTAACAACCTCATTTTTTATATTACATCATTGTATCACTAACAGTACATCTAGTTGTCCCAAATGGCAATTACACTCAGAAACTGACACTGTACCAAAAGTTGTTTTTTAAAGTGGTTGAATTAAAATCTGAAATCTTACCCAAAAAATATAATATGTAACGCAGTCAAAATAAATCAGTACAGTCCATAGTAGAAACAATGTCTTCATGTAACAGGTAAACAAAACCACAAATATCTACACCGAGTCCTGGCTTTCATTTCTCACACATCTGATCAAATCATGGACTATTGCCAATAGAGTAGTTGTTTATGTCCATGCCTGAGGCAGAGCCCGCATTATTTTCACAAGTTTTTGTCTTACATTCTCAAACTACCTATTACTATTAGAAATCATTCCGTGCTGTGCATAGCATCTGCAAATGAACACTCATTCCACAGGCAGATTAGGCTAAAGTCAAAACATGTTTCTTGGTAGTTTATGATACTAACTAAAAAGGATTACATGCAATACATACACTGGGGTAACTGACTCATATACATTAGTAGAATATGCCATCATACCAGTTTTTGACTGTTGACATGGATAAGACAAATCACTGTCAGCTTTGTTCTGTCAAAAAAGACACCAACCCAGAAGACAACTGTGGTGGCACTTTCCCTACAATCTTCTACCCACAACCCACCTGAGACACTCTCCACAAGGCACAAGGGCACAGTTGGATGTTCTACGTCAGGGTGAATCACATCGTGGTGCAATTGGCGATACCATGAGGGTGTCTTACGTTTGGCCGTTACGGATGACCTCACCTTTGACTTGACCTGGTTTCCCATTATTGGTGTACAGTTGCCGACACTTTGTGCATTTGGCATGTTTGTGACAATGGTGTTACATAATTATGTCTCAAAATTCACCTGTGTCAACATCCAACAAATCAAACAAGGTGGAATATTTGGCAGTTCCGATTATCTTGTCTTGTAATAACTTCCTATTTAACTATGTCACAAAATAGCCATTCTTCAGAGTTCTTGACAATCTACTGTATTCTACTGATCTAGGCAAGAAGATAAAGATTGTCCTTGCGACAATGATTGCTTTCTCTTGGGTTGTTGACTTACAGGAAGCAGCAGTGCTTCAGTGTGCTTGGAGACAACTGTTCTTCATTAAACCCAGTTTATAATTATTTTACACCTTTAGATCTCTATCACAAGAGACCAACACTGCTCCAACCAAGATGACTAGAGATCAACACTGCTCCAACCACTGTGATGACGAGAGTCCAACACTGCTCCAACCACTGTGATGACAAGAGCACCACAAGTTCTCCTTGGCTCTTCCCTGCTTCCCAGCTCTCCCTGAAGGATCAATAAGTTTCATCCATGCAAACTTCTAAGAGCCCTATTCCTCGACATGACTCTGATGTCTCTGTCCATGATGCAAACCACAAACAAACTTCACTGCACAACGACATTTCATAAGAAAACCCATAAAAATTCAGAATTTCCTCCTTTCTTTGTTTGAACTAATGACTCCACTGCCTTCTTCCAGACCGTAACCTAAACAATATACTCCTTTCAGCACATGTTAAATGTTAACTAATGAAATTAAATCTATGTAATCCTTATGCCCTGGACTTCTTAGACACCGCCATTGTGGTGAAACTGCACAGCAACGATTGGGCCACAGCCACAGTGTGGTGTGCTAGGTGTAACATCGTCCTGCAAGGTGATAATCCACGTTGACACACATGTCCACAGGTAACCTGAGACAACCTGCCGGCAGGTATGTAGGTATTCAGGTCTCCAGTTACACCGCTTTATTTATAAACAACATTTAAACCGTGTGACTTGTCACACATAATTAGGCCGCCTACTGGGTGGGGCATGCTTCTTCATGGTAGCTTAATACGCAATATTTTTAATATCAACAGGAATGCACAGCCGCACTTATGTTATTATTTTAAACAGACAGACATTAATTTATTAAAGCTGTTACATAGTTGAGTTCATTTATAAAGCTAAAAAGCTAATTAATTGCCAGAGGTAAATTAAGTAATTATATCAACATGTTGCCTAGAACATGTGCTGGTCATGTAATATATGCAGCTGCTGTAAATAGATCAACACTGTGCTCTTGATGTAAATAGATCAACACTGTGCTCTTGATGTGATTTACGCAACCTCACAGACAATAATTTATAACTTTGACAATTTTACAGTATCTACTGTGTAGTAATACTTTTAAAGGTTATGTGTGCAGTAATATGGAATCATGTCAGCAAAAACAAAAGCTTATTTTTCTAAACATGTGCAATATTATAGTAAGACAGTTTATATTATTATTAAATGATGTATAACATGTCTCACACTCCATTATATTTTATCTTAAAAAAAGTGACATTACATAATTTCATCTAAAAACACGTTACTTTGGAGATTTATGCACTATAAGACATATCCCTTCTGCATGCTGTCGTACAACGTACACTGTTTTGAGAGGTACAATCGCATAAGTGATAATGCTGTATTAATGCAGTTACACAACTTTTGCAACTGTTTTCTTTGGTATTATATTTAGTGAAGATCCATTTTATTTCACATAACATGTGATAATGAAAATATGATAGAACTGTGCATGAAACTTGTGTAAATATTTGTGACTACCTCAAAGCCAAACTCTACGATGCATTAATTCTAAAAATGTACCACATCCATCCACATTTTTTGCCTTTAGTTAACACCTAAAACTGATCAAATGAGTGACACTGACTGACATAGCAATACACCTCCAGAAACACCCCAGTTAGGCGGCTTAGGTGTAAATAATTACACTTCTACAACACACAAAATGATAAAGAAACTAAGCTCAGAGGTGTAACAAACCAGAATAATTAAGCACAATATTATTAAGATACTCAACTAATACCAACCATGGTCATGTCATACTAACACCAACATGACTAAAAACATGACCCTATCAAGAGTCATGTCACAGATGACATGAGCAGTGCTGGGAAAGCTATACCTTTGGCATCGTCAATCCAAGTCCAATGCTTAACATAGCGAACAGGTAATCCAAACATTCCCACACTCATGGCTACTTGACTGGCTGACTGGCCACTGCTAACTGAAGTGTACTAATGTCCAGTAATGTCCTGCTGGTCCAACCCACCCAGATGGACATATGGTGCACACAAACTATAATTACATGTACATCTTACATTAATGAGACAATTAACTCCAGACGGTAATTAAGTACTGCTACCTTAAACATGTGGCACTCAGATCAAATATTAAATGTTGTATTTTATGGTGACTATGGTCATTCAGTGGAGATAACATATGAAATGTTGTATTTTATGGTGAATATGGTCATTCAGTGGAGATAACATATGAAATGTTGTATTTTGTGGTGAATATGGTCATTCAGTGGAGATAACATATGAAATGTTGTATTTTATGGTGAATATGGTCATTCAGTGGAGATAACATATGAAATGTTGTATTTTGTGGTGAATATGGTCATTCAGTGGAGATAACATATGAAATGTTGTATTTTAATATGGTGTGGAGATAACATATGAAATGTCATTCAGTGGAGATAACATATGAAATGTTGTATTTTATGGTGAATATGGTCATTCAGTGGAGATAACATATGAAATGATGTATTTTGTGGTGAACATGGTCATTCAGTGGAGATAACATATAATATGCTGTATTTTCTCGTGTATAAGGTCATATGCACAAGCAAAAATTAACATCAGTGCAGAAAGAAAAAATGTGGCAAAAACAATCAGATATGACAGGAAACAATCAGATATGATTGTTTCCTATCTGGTCGTAAGTTATTAAAACTTGATCAACCAACCAATATATCAACTCCATGTTGCTTTTACCACCTTATATATTTAACTGCACAAAGCTAAATAACTAATTTGTTTATTGCCTGTTTCTAACCAATTTGCAACAGAATAATATTAATAATAATAATGTCAATAACAGAACATCTATAGCACTTAAGTCCTACTGACGTTGGTGCTATTTTATAAATTAAAATACCTGCTGTGGATAATACAACTTTACAAGGTAAACTATCACATGCAAGGCAGCATGAAAGAAAAGCACCAGCTTCACCTTCAAAAAGGGTTCCAGGTTACATCCCACAATGTAATGAATACCATGATAATGTTGAGGGCTTTGAAACTCCTCTTACTGATGTTGACAAACATTTGTTAAAATAATATAATGCCTATAAATTAAGCAGATTTGTGTATTTAATTTTTGGAACACATGGTAACATTATATAATTTACTTACAACATTCCATTTAATTATAATACACTAGTCATTACGACTCCACTGAAATATGTGTATATAACAATGAGAAGCTTGAAACATAGGAAAAAGCTCTGAACATTGGTCACATCTGTGGGTCTGGTTGGAATGCAACCTGGAACAGCCTATGTTAGTTGCAAAGCCATTTACATACAGTTACCTTTATATTTTGCTGGTAAGCTGTGCAAGATCATGAGCATTTTAACAAACTTCTCATCTCTTGGGCACCCTAGCACTGCAATAGGTTGCCTTGTTCCAGTTACAGTTGCCAAACATTTAAACCAGTTACAGTTGCCAAATATTTAAACCGGTTAAACCATTTCCAGTGTCATACTTACATAACAATTAAAATCACCATGACATATTTGATGTCAGATTGTATTTTTGAAGACTGCATTGTCTCTGTCAAAAGTCGGCTTTATTTAACAATCAAATGCAACAATTTGTTAATCTACTTTTCCGAAGCCTGAATACTTTGATGATTACGGTGAACCATATTTGTCATATCAGAAATGTTTTGTAAGTCTGTTTCCGACACATTACAACCAGATTTTATCCAGCCGAAAACAGGACTTAATTAAAATGGGTCAATTGGCAACCGTGGTTTGGTACAGCTCTGCATTTATATGGTGAAAATTAATGGACAAGCACACTGAATATAATGTGTAAATTAAAACAAATATTCATGATAACTTGGTGATCTGTGCATATGCCGTATGCGTGTTTGCACCTCCACCATCGTTGTGCAGAATAATCAACCAATCAGCATCATACCTGACTTCGACTGCAATGGCCGAGCCTGCTTGTTCCAGCGTTTTGAATGCCGCTGCATGCCAAAGCCTTCCTCGTAATTCCCTGTGTTCGAATCGAGCAAGTTTAGCACCCAAACACATGCGAACAGCACACCAAAAAATGCACGCAGCACGCAAAGTAATGCACACACACAAGAACAGGTGCTCAAGATGAAAAGTAGCAGAAACAAAGCTAAGGATTTGTCAGAAGGTTCATTAATAGCATTAATCATTCAAACTAAATTCTAGCAGTTTGTAGAAATGTTCTAATAATGTTTTAATACAAATTTATTCGTAAATTACCTCAAGTACAAAAGAATTACTTTTGAATAATTTGTAATGTAGTAGATGTTGTATAAAGGTTTTCTTCAACAGTGCATTTTACTGGTAACTCAGTCGATGTCACATCTGCACTTTGCTTCATTGCAATTACATATTACATATACAAGGGGCCTGCCTTAATTGCTGGTTGAAAGACAACCCAATCAATGGCTGAGCTTATTTGTAGTGTAGACGTGTAGTGATACATGTTCTCATAGGTGGTGTTATTAACAAGAACAACTTACTCTATCATTAAAAAGAAAATTTTATTTTACCAACATTTTAACATGACAATTACATACATAAATCAGTTGGACAATTACATTTCCTAAGAATCAGACAGATAGCTCAGCATCAGTTTCACACACAACATGACCTTTACTCAGTCTATGTTAATGCAATGCTAATTTGTAGTGAAAGCAATTAAAACAAATCGATTTGACCTTTAATGGCCAGTTTTAACACTCAAAAGTTATCCTTAAGACATGATCCCTAATGTACAATTGCATTAAAAAGACATGTTAAATATAAGAAAGATGATTTTATGAGCATTAGTTAATTAGTTAAATCAGTTAATAAAATGCACACATTTACTTTCAGATTGTGAACAGAGATTTTGTAATTGCAGCATTAACAAATTATAGTCAATAAGTGAAGAAAAGAATAAATATTTATTAAAATGTTAAGTTTCTCATGTTACAGTAGCATCCAACTAACATAATTTGACACTGCTAAAAATTAATGAGCTTTTTGGAACACCAAAAAAGATAACCTTTAATTTACAAGAAAAAAATACCTATATGCAAATTAGTTCATTTAGACAAATCCAATACATGAATTTTTACCATGTAGAGGCTTTGTTTTTTTTATAATATGTATATATTTAAGACACCTTGCAAAGGATCCCACAGACTAAAATAAATGCATCAGCAAAGTATTAGTTGCAAACACATTTCATACACCAGCAAGAAAATAAACCAGACAGCAGTCTTATAGAATAGCACATTTCCATTCAAAGCTTGCCTTTTTAAGCACATGAAGAAATAAGCCAAAGAAACCAGAAGACATTCACCAATGTATTGCATCCATATTAATAACACTAAGATGACAATACCTAAAATTTATACAAGAAACTGAATCTTCCTTTGTTATTGTGGTTTAGATTTAAAAAGAATATTACGTGTTACATAATTATATACACCACACCAAATCACCAAATCAAACATTTCTTGTTTATTAAGTACCTGGTTTGTAATAATTCTAAAATATTGTGTATTAGAGGTATGAATAACAGCATTTCTTATAAAGTATCTACAGTTAGTTGGTTGATTAGCACAAAACAGTTACTTCAGACCCTATACAGAAGCAATGCGAAGACACCAGCCATACCTTTTGTCTTGAAGAGTTCCATGAAATGTGGCTTGCACAGAAGCTGTCCATTGATGGAAGCAAAGTTACCCAGGCTGAAAGCAGTATTTGAACATTGAATACAAGGTTGATGTTTTAAAGGGCTTTGTGACAAAATGTATGGTCAATGTGTGTTCAAACATCATATATTTATAATATCATCAGTATACAATTACAGCGATGTTGTAAGACATCGTCAAGGTTTTAACAAGATTGTTATTCAAAGCCCATCAATTTATTGTTTGTGTGTGTGCGTGCGTGCATGTGTGGTGTGCGTACGTGCGTGCATGCGTGCGTGTGTGTGTGGTGTGTGTGTTTCTGTGTGCATGTGTGTGCATGTGTGTGTGGTGTGTGTTTTTGTGTGTGTGTTTGTGTGTGTGTTTGTGTGTGCGCGTGGGAGTGTGCGAGTGTGATTGTGTATGTGTGTGTGTGTGTGTGTGTCTGTGTGCGTGCGTATGTGTGTACGTGCATGCGTGCATGTGTCTGTATGTGTGTGTGTGTGCATGAGTGTATGTGTGTGTGTGTGTGCACATGTGTAATACATGACTGTGCGTGCGTGTGTGTGCTTCAGCATGTGAACATGTGTGAGTGTGTGCATCTGTGCATATGTCAGTGTGTGTGTGTGTGCTTTTTTATAATTTTTTACACATTCACAATTCCCACTGCCAGTACACCATGGGACAGTCGTCTACCTGAGTACACGCTTGCAGTGGTTACATTTGAAGCAGGTCTTGTGGTAGATGACTTCATCCGCAATCACCTTCTCCATCTCATAGACTCGCTTCTGACACACGTGACACAGGTTCTCTCCAGTCACCTGCTGTGTACAACAACAGTCATCACTACATCATCATTACTACTACATCATCACAACTACTACATCATTACATCATCATCATAACTACATCATCATCACGGCTACTACATCATCGTGACCATTTCAACATCTCAACTACTATATCATCACCACTACCATATCATCTTGACTACACTGTCATGTCTGTACCAGCATGGCTACATCATCATGACTACACCGTTATGACTAGACCACAACAATATTGTCACAACTGAACTGTTTTATAAGTTTTTCATCACTATATAGTCACATCTGTAATAGCAAACAACACAGCATAAAGAAAGGTTCCAGCCTCAGTTACTTCAATTTTATTTGGGCACAAAGTGAGGAAGTCATATCTCTTGTTTGCAGTTTCATACTTCCCTCAAAACATTACATAAATAAAATCCTCGTGATTGATTTTAAATGAGACATCATTTAAAGAACAAAATCATGTCTAGCCTTTGAAACAAGATGGCCCACTAAACAAATGTTTATTCATACATATGACGACTCTGAATATGAAGGAAGCTAAATCAGCCTGATGGATATGAGGCAGGGAAAGGGTTAATGTGATCAGTGTGTGTATTGGAGTGAGAACACTCATCAGCCACCCTGAAGACTTGGCACAGGTGAGCACTGACAGAACAAACAACTTATTGGCATCCCACACAGTTCTTGTCTGTCGAATAGTCTGTGCACCAGGATCATAGCTTGAGGCAGACATGTGATCAGTCTGTATATTACAACATTCATACGAAGGTGTGCAACATCAATTATAGATAAAACTAATAAAAAATGTGTGCTAAAATAGTAAAGTTTCAGTTGTTCCATGAAATACAAGGTATAATAAATATAGATGCCGGTAAATCCACAGGTAGAGTATTTTGTGGGTACTTACTGGGACGTTACTCTCCCACATCTGTGGGGTGGGCCGAGTATCCACATGGTATTTGGCACCTTGTCCTGCACAACAGAACAGTCAACCGTCAATACACATCAATACAGCCTGTACATCAGTGAACAGGACAGTCAATACACATCAATACAGCCTGTACATCAGTGAACAGGAGAGTCAATACACATCAATACAACCTGTACACCAGTGAACAGGAAAGTCAATACACATCAATACAGCCTGTACATCAGTCAACAGGACAGTCAATACACAAACAGCAACTACAAGGTTTTTGAGCCCGATCAAAACAACAAGTAGATAAGCATGTGTATTTTGTTCATCTATGTGTGGAATATTTCCTGGATTTGCTGATTTCTACAGCAGGAAGTAACCAAAGTTCATCCGTAAGTTGATAAGTTCACCACAAACTGTTGTCTATAGTTCCTTCAACAGTAAATATATAGTGCGACAACAGTTATTTTAGAAGCATCTTAATTTTCCTAAATCATGTGATGGTCTTACAGACTTGTTAATAACGTTGCCATTAATCCACTAGGTAGTTTCATCTGACTCAGTAATAGCAACCGCAAACAGTTCTGAGATAACCATTTGTAAGTGTTAACCTTGCATATCATCATATGTCAAGATGACAGATGCACATGTAATACTCTAAGTAGTAGAAATCGGAGAAACAAGACTGTTCCTATGTACACTGCCAGTGGCTACAAATGAACAAATCATTGCTGTACAAACAGGAAAAAGGTGATTGGACAAATTATTTAGATACAATCTGATGTCGTATTCTGTCTGTGTCAGAATAGGACATCAGACTGGTACACTACTGGATTATGGCTACGAGAGTTAGAGATTTGATGGACATGAATTCTTCTTATATAATAGTTCCTATGAGGCTTGTGAAAACTGAGACCTTGTAACTAATACAACTTGTGTATTTGCCTTTCAACATTTTACAGTAATTAAATTAAGTCTTATTTTGTTGAAGCTACAGTTTTAATAGAAATGCAAGTTTATATCAAACCACACCAGGACTATCATATATTATCACACCAGTATTAGTGTTAAAGAAAAATTAATTAAAAATATTCCAAAATGTTTCAACGATGTCACAAGTTTATTGGCAATCTCTGCCTATGATTTTAAAGATTTCTTCAAGCATTGGGACCTAATTGTGCAAAGCTGGTACTGCCGACTATAAAAGCGGGGATTTAAAAGGATCCTACACTGTTTAATGAGCAGGCAGCTAAAGGATTAGGGAGCAGTTTACATAGCTTTTCTGTTATCTCCATGCCTATAATATCAGGTGTATATTTATGCATGCCTAGACAGGTTAGCATACGTACCCTTAATATTAATCATCTGGACACCCTTGGTTTTCTTCTCAATTTCAGGTGGTTTAATGTTAAGTATTAGTTTGGCATACAACTCTAACATGCGGCCACACAAAGGTCAGATAGCAGATTATTTACTAACATTCCGCAAACAATTCTATCATACACCAAGCCTGCAATTTGATGGTGTGGATGCAATATCGTCTATTCATCTGTCACTCTAGCTAGATTCAAACCATGCAATTTAACTCTTATCTATCATAAATGGACAGGCTAACGTTCCACAGAAAAAACAACTTCTAAAATCTAAATGATGCAAGGCAAGCCACCATGAATATTCAGGAAAATGTGAATATTCATTACAATAACACTCGAGAAGGTTATAATACATTCCACGTTATTCAGTTTATGAAACAGCTCACAAACGGAAAACATTTGTTAAATAAATTTGACCATACTTAGCGCCTTTGAAGACAATGTTTAAACATTTAAACTAGTTTGTTGATTATGGAGTTATGCAGTTAATATAAACATAATAGTGTTCATTAATATGAATTACAATTATTTAATATTTCTTTGATTAAGTTAATTGATCTGAAATACTAGGGGCAGGCTTTGTGTATGATCTGGTGAAAAATCTTCAAATGGCCGAGTGCATAATCAATATTATTGATAATACATATAATTAATCTGTGAGGTATGCTTACAACATAATTATATCAATTTAGAATATGAATCAAGTAACATAAACCCTGAAGTGAAATTAAGCAATTTTTAAGCTAAAATTAACACAAAAATTATGAAAACGATTTTGATCCTGGGAACTGTCGTTGATTTTAAAAAGTAGGAATTGAATAAATAACAGTATAGATTATTATTAATGTTGCTGATTACAGCAAGAATTACATATTCTTGTTCATGTTTATGATAGCTGCACTTATTGCAAACACTTAACATAGCTGGAGAGAATTACCACTGACCACAATCTTAAAAAGCAAACAATTATGTAACAGTGTTATTACCCACAATGCATCATCCACAGTCACAGAAACCACAAAATGTCAGCTTCACAAAGGACCCAAAAGTGTCTCACACAATGATACTGCATTCAAATGTAATTTGAAGGAAAGCAAACATGCAGGAATACAATGAAACAGGGCAGGCCTATTCCATGAAGAACGATGCCTTTTCTCCATGTGCCAATGCTTGTCCTTCTGTAATAGTGGGAACCCCCAAGGGCTCAACATTTTGAAACACTACCTACAGGACACTTTAAAAAGTCCCACATTCTTGGTAATTTACATACCACATAATTCTGTATAAGATTTATTATTCTGTCTAAATTACCCCCTTCAGTATTGTGTAACTATGTCCTGACACAAGAACAGGGAAACACATGTTTACCTCCCGGACAGGGGTAATGCTGCTACCCTGGGACAAACACTGGCAAAAGCGGCAACATTATTGATAACACACCATGCGATACACATGCATTCACACAACAATCATGTTATAAAGAACTGAACTGGTAGTCCTTCCTAGTTTAACATTTTCATCCAATCAACATGCAGGTGTCAGTCGATCGGTCGGTCGTTCGGTCAATCCGTCCACAATTACAATCCTCTTCCACCATATACATACAGGAATATACAGGAAACCACTGGTGTACACTTGGGGGGTCTAAGATTTAAGTAGCTTCTTCAATTCAACCAAATTTGTTTAACATTAACGAGGGTAGCCGATTTCTTGAATAATTATTCCAAGAGCTGTTTGGCTATTGATGGATCTTACAGTCGCAGCCATTAGTGCAGTAGAAATGTGCATTCTTTCCTGCAGGATAAACATTGAAATGGGTATTTCCAGTGAAAAACTCAAGTTACTATAATGACATCCTAGGTTACTTCACTGGTAACTAGTTCCTAGAACCTACAACTGCCTCTCAGAAATATAGCTAATTGACCACCAACCGAGATATAAATTTAGCTCCAAGAAACTCCTTGGGAGATATTTAAAATAGCCCAGTCTTTGCACATACTAATGCAAACAACATATACCAAAACAGGGCCCACTCTAACATATTTTTGTTTAGCCATTAGGCAAACCTTTTACTTTTTCTTAACAAATTAATTTTTCTCAGCCAAATTGACAAAAAGGTCTTCCATTTTTTGTTCAGATAGAAACTTAGTTTTAGCTGTTGGCTAATGGTTACTGTGGGCCCAGCAAGAGGTACTAGAATGCACATTTCTAAAGCCTTAATTCTATACCGGTATATTACTAACTTACATTTAACAAGATTGCTTTTATGGATTTCCAATCAATACATGTTCAGATTTTAGTTCATTATTGTAAACAGTTCTGGCACATTCCAAGGGTGCAGCTTAATCCTAATTCCACCAATTATCTTTAGTTTGTAACCATCATTTATATATCCAGGGGCCTGTGAGGTAAGGTTATATGAGTTGAAGGTTAACAATGACTACATATTTTGTTGATGTCAACAAAAACCAACACAAAAGTCAGCTAGCACATTTATTTAGCACACAAACAGCGTAGAAAACATCAACAACAGTAGGTAGAAACCATTCACATGTGACAGCATGTTCCCTCAAAATTGCAAATGGCTGCCAATCTCAGAGTAGGGCACAGTCAAGTTCAACAATCCACACATGAAATAAATTAAAATTATGTCAGTTTAAGTGCAAATATATATGTTCTAGGCATGAAGCCAGAGCAGAAAGTGGGACTTAAAAGTACTAACTACACTAGACAAACATCTTAAAATATATAGTTGTCCTGCCACATAACTGGCCATTTGAACGCATAAATTTCTGCACTTCAGAAAAGCGCTGAACTCCACAATTTGTCAAGAATAGCACCACATTAAAACAGCACGGTTATGTCATCGTGCATTACAAACATCATCATTTGCATCAAAACCTCAAAGGCATCTTATTTGCCATCCTCACAGTTCAAAAGTTAACCGGCATTTCTAATGAAATATCGCACCAAAAAACTGTAAACACACAGAAACTGCGCTAATATGAGAGAGATAGCGCAAAATAGACCACATCCATGGAATGAAGATGACAGAAGTTGTGCACAAAACTGGAGGCATCCGCAGCCTTACGGGGAATGCCAGACAGCAGGCACCGAAATGCAACGGGCACACTAAAGACAATCGTAAACACGCTAAAAAAGATAACACAAATTATACAAAAATTGCAATAAATAATAACAGATAAAGCAGAGCAGGGCAAGTCTTTATAAGACCATGCTGCAGCTGCAATATATAAACTGCACGATTTTAATAATGATAATTCAACAGTCACAACATAAACTGCCAATTTCTTTGCCTGCCTAAATCAGCAGGGCTTTCCACATCCACATATCAGTAAACTGTCATCCAATACAGTTACAAGAACAGGTAACACAGACTGGCACAAACACTTCAAGTGAAGGCACATCAGACACAGATGTTCATAACTCTTTCTATACTAGTACAGAAAGCGGGTAATCTTTATTATGCTTAGCTCTAGTGCGCGTAGTACACTATGGATACTGCGCAGTAGTTTTGGCAGCAAAGTAACACAGACATCATGAGTTGATGTATAATGCCTCAAATGGGCTGATGTGCACGTGAACTCATGTAATTCGTCTACGGTGCCTGCCCAGATCGCATTCCTCACGAGCTTGCTTCCTCATAATCCATCAGCACAGCATCAGACATTTACACCACTGACGTGGATTTTCTCTCAGACTGATTCACTCTCAATGTTTCCAATGCCAGGATCCTCAAACTTGCAAAATGTCTGCATTACGACAGATTAAAAATACAATCTTTACACTGCCATATTCTGATAGATTATGCTTGAATTGTTAGCGGTGCAAACATTATAAGCTTGATGAATAACATAATAATCATTACTGCGACTAGCTGTAAATACTGGCGTTGCTTTCACTCCATAAATATAGATTAACTTGTAAAATAATTATCAAAAGGCGCTTTCCCACCGAGCGAGGCAAAGTAAATACCAGATAAAAAAACTATGCAGAGGCCAAAAGATAAACAGCAAGTGATGTGTATACATGTAAAAAATAAGCGCACACTCACCCACAAGCACCATTTGAGTAAATATGATCATAAAATGCAATTTACTTCCAACAAGAGTTAGGTATAGATATGCGGTTGGTCTGCCGTCCTGTTTACGGGTCTGGCCAACTCTCACGGAGAAGGCAGGATGTTCTGAGAAAACAGTAACGTGCATTTATGCAACATCATGACAGATACATAAGCAGCCGAAATGCTGAAAGCACATGCTTTCAATAAAATCATTTCTACCCTGCCAGCAAGGGTATGTAGTAAAAAGCTAGGACTTGTCGTTGCCTGTTGTAACTCAACAGAATCTGGTATCCCTTTCTCGTTTCCCAGGAACCGGGAGAAGGACCAGGTTCCTTCCTACACCCTTTCTCACCTCTCCTCCCCAAAATCACCCTTGCAACGCAGCAACAGCGAAATACAAAAATTATCTCAACAAAGCATCTCATGATCACCTGGTCATTGTAAAGGCTAACGAGTTCTAACTATAGCAAACATGTCACAGTAATACAGCGCAAACAACAAATGTCCCTCATAAACCAATCAGAATCTCCGTCGTCATCTTCACGATTGCCGAAGCATCACTTTCCGGACACTCTCTGTAGGGGGCGCTATCGATGGTGGCGGGGACGGAAAGTCAACGTCATCGTTCAGGTCGGTTGGTGGCGTGAAGGTGAGCTTCTGGTAGGACTGATAGTCGGACTGGCGTAATCGGGGCGGGGTAACTTCTCTCGGTGGCGTGAATCGGACAAGCTGAAAAATCGACAAACATGAAACGTGACTCCAAAAACACTCAAATATTTCACCAGTAGGTTTTTATATTACATATACTCATAATATAATATTTATCAATAATAAATTCAATAATTTAACATATTTTGCAATACCTATGCTGTTAGTGAATACAGAGGAAGTTAGAATGGATTGGTGAAGCTCAGCATATGCAATAGAACACGTAAATGTATGCAGTTGAAGTTCAACAAGGTTGGAGGTACAAAGTTTCTGTTGCCTTTTATGTATGCAAACCTGAAATCTAAGTTTTATCCACAGTAGACATAACATTTTGAGCAACTTTCGCTTATCAGACCAAACAACAGCATACAGCATTCAACAGTCGCCACCACGTACAATATTTTGGTATAGAAATCATCCAAGCGTGACCAGAGATGACAGGTATGGAGTATTAACTCATCTCAACTCTGTCAAAGATTCACTGCTATCTTAGCCGAGCATGTGGAGGAGTGATTTGTAACCAGCTTGACCTGTGGAACTAAGGTGATGTTTGGTCTAAACCCAGGTGGGCTGATGTCAGTCTGACCTAGAAATACTGCACACTGACTGTCAGGACCTAATGGATGTGTTCATGATGTCTGTCTTCTCAAACATGTGATGAAACTATATTTAATTATCTATTATTTTATAATTTCATTAAAATAATTTAGTTACTTTTTATATTAACATGTATCTTTGAAACCAAATAATGTGCGACAATTTACCTGATAGCATAGTTCCAAATCATAAGAGGATCACTACCTGGATGTAACCCCAACTCTACCAGATTCCACCTGATTTGAGGACTGACGTCACTACCTACATAACATAGCCCGGCTGCCCTCGGGAGCCTCAAAGGAAATTCCATCCACCAAGTTCTTGGAACGTAAACATCAACAGTCATACATAACCGAGGCAGGAAATTGAAGGTTTCCAAGGCAACACCCTGCTCACTGTCAGTCATATGGAGTGCATCATCCCAAGGTGCAGGGGTTGTGGGGGAAGTGGTGCTGTGTCCAGACACACTGCTCTCAACCCTTGGGGCTTGGGTTTCAAATCAGGCAATAAAATAACCATGGGTAATTTCTGGCATATTTTTTTCATGCCTCTTGGCAGAAACATGTTTAATGGCCCGTGTATGATAAGTGGATGGTGGGTGGGTGGGTGAGGGTGGATGAGGTGGGGTGGATGCTGGTGGAAGTATCATGTCTAGTGTCAGTATGTATGTGTGTACTTTTATGTGCATGTGGAAGAAAATGTGTATTGGGGAAGAGGATGAAGATGTGGGTTATGTCCAGAGGATGGGAAAGGATTCACGGTAGTATAATGTAATTCTAACCGGAAAAGTCAGCAACTTAATAAGCATGGTTGTTTTGTTTGCTTATGTACATCCAAAGTTTTTATGTTGCAATAATATGTAAATAAATGGTAGAAACATTGAAACAAAAATATGTGTAGGCAAACACGTGGGTGTTTTTGAGTCATCATCAATGAATGTCTTAACTGAATTCTACCTACAATTTCATTTTACAGTTAATGGAAATAAAATGTTACAAAAGGTTTGCTGGTTTTATATCCTGGTGGCCTGTTTTTTCAGTACAATTTTGTGAAGAGTTACCAGAACTTTAAATGTATAAGTTCATTTATATATAGTGATTATTTGCAAACATTTTACATTCTAGCGCTAGAAAGGTGAGCTGCCTCGGCCAAATGTTTGCTCATGTGGGAACATGTGCTTTTGATATTGTATGCTAAAGCAGTAAGCTTTATTTTTTACTCTTGTAGCATGTGCTATATTAAGGAAATGTTAAATGAAACATCAAGATCTGCTGAACTACTAATGAGATACCTTAAGTTAGGTCAAAACACATAATATTATTAGAGTTTCAGGTCTTGATACCCGATACTTCTGATGGTTAATTGGTTTAAGAAAATGCCAGGAATTGCTTAGAAATGTCCCCGGGGAGAACCCAGTTTCAGACCGCCCTTTTAACTGGCAGGAATCCGCAGCCTGCTGACTTCACAAAGGGTTCACCTGGACTTCATCCGGGCCCCATAGGAAGAGGGAGCAAAAACAACAAAGCCACATTCTTGGTGAATGTACATAAGTGATCTTGGGATGGCTGCAGCTGGGGAGGTAATTTGCCATGTGGGATGTGGATGTGTACGTAAGGTGTCAAGGGAATGTGGCAGGGACAGTGTACAGACCACAGCTGTCTCACTGGTTCGCACTCCCTTGTGTTCCCCAGTTTCCATGACATCCCTGCTCCTTGTCTTCTCAGGTTTACTGCTCTAGGGACAGTTAAGCCCTCATTCACTAAGCTTCAGTGTTACATGTTTGTTTGTACCTGCTTATGTCTCCTTTCATGTTTATACATTTGTTACTGTGGTAAGGTGTAAATACTTTCTTTGTTTGCTGGTTCCCCAACTTATCTAAATTAACAAGTGTCAATGTTTTCTTTACTTCTAATAGATTGGCTACTTTGTGGTAACTAAGGAGTTCTATTTAAACAAGATGTTCTCATGATACATTTTGTATTGATATGATTCTGATGTTGAGGCTCATGATGGTGGTGTTTATGGTAAGGTTCACAATGGCAGCGAGGTTCATGACGGTTCTATTTATGATGGTGAGGTTCACATTGATGTTGCTCATGATGGTGCTATTTATGCCAGTGAGGTTCATGATGGTGCTATTTATGACAGTAACGTTCATGGTGGTGCTATTTATGCCAGTTAGGTTCATGATGGTGCTATTTATGACAGTGACGTTCATGGTGGTGCTATTTATGACAGTGAGGTTCATGATGGTGAGGCACATGATGGTGAGGTTTATAATGGTGAAGTTCATAATTGGTGAGGTTTGGTCAGGTTTATGATGGTGTTATTTATGATGAATAGGCTCATGATGGTAAAGTTCCTGTCAGCAATGTTAGTCGTAATGAGGTACACGACGTGTGGTTAATGTTTCTGAGGTTTATACTGGTGATGTTAACTGTTAATGACAGCAAGTTTAGAGATACTGAGGGTCATGACACTTACTACTATGAACTATTGTAAGTATCCAAACCTCCATGTGTGCTACTGGTACACAGTCATACACTGCCACTTACCCAGGATGCACTACTGGAGCATTATAAGAGGGACTAGAGGAGATGGATACAGACTGTGTACAAACCCTTGTAAGCACAGGTCAGGCTGGTAATACACAGGAAGAGGAGGGAGTTTCATAGAGGCTGGGATTGCAACTATTGCAACTGTACGTGGTGTGACGCAGGTTTCAAGAGCGTTCAGCAGTTTCGTCATCAACGGCAGTGCCAACTCCGACACTTTATTAACTACAAGCAACCTACACAGCAACAAACACATTTCAGTGGAAACATTACGTCCATGTGGTTCAATGTTAAGCAAAGCACAGCTTTGACACAAATGTTTGTCGACAATTGTTCAACGTACACAAATTCGCGTTCATAAAATTCCCTCCAACCTTGAAGTCGTTCTACATACATACGTACACCCAGTGGGGCACTCCACAGCATAGCCATCCACCTCAGAAAGTAGATCCATAACAGCAGTGCATGAATACAACATAAACTCAGTGAAAAAGTTTCTGTTTGTTACTGCTCAATCACTACTGGCTAATAAAATGCAGCATGCTAAATGACAAATCGTGTTCATGAAAACACCTGTCTTTAGCATGAAAGCAAACGTCCCTAAATATTAAATCCACAGCGAAGTTTCACTGGCCATCAGTCACAATGTAATTTTGTTTTCCAGCGAAGCAGCGATCGACGCGAGAGAGTCAAGTCAAGAAATTGTATGCGAGTGCCGTTGCTATGGCAACAGCAGCGAGTGCCGTCGCCAGGATATAGTTCTGGTGACGATGTGTCGCAACGGGCGGGCTGGGCGCAGGCTGAGACGTGTGAGCAGGGGAAAGAAAGAGAGACGTCATTAATCACACGACAGGAGGAAGAGGACATTGTCATGGTCGCAAGGGGGGTGTCATCATTATACAAAGTCGTTGTCTCATTGATGACAGAAATATCACAGCAATGCTATTAGTTCAGGTCACACCCGGGTCAGGTCAAAATCGAGAAGCAAGCACCTATAAGCGCTAACATAAGTTCTTAGTAGATACAATCTGCCTGATTCACTCAACTGGAATAACCTTTCTGCTGAACTTTAGCGGTGCATACATTTCTACCAGAATCTCTGCACTGTGACTACCAATTATTTTTGAATCGATATGGTTTCCTTCTGGTAGACTTCTGCACAGTTTCTGGCTCGGGAGCTTCTGGATTCTTAGGCTTAGGCTTCACGGGAGGGGGCTTCTTTTCCCCAGCAACGGGCCTACCTCTTAATGAAGGCCCCTCATCCCATTTTGTCCTTGCCTCACCCCATTTCGGTTTAGTCTCTGGCTGTCGTTGTACGTTACCCCCCTCCCACTTTGACTTAACATCTTGTCCTCTCACTTTACTCTCACCCCATTTTGGTTGCCCATTGGCTGGTTGTGGCTGCACCTCAACTGACTTAGGTGTAGCCTCTGCAGGTATTGCTTTAACCCCGCCCCATCTAGGTCTTCCCCTTGGCTTAACCTCCTCTGCACTAGGCTCTGGCTTAACCTCAGGGGTTTGTGTTTTACTCATGCCCCATCTAGGTCTCCCCCTTGACTTAACATCCTCTGCACTAGGCTGTGGCTTAACCTCTGGCTTAACCTCAGTGGGTTGTGTTTTACTCATACCCCATCTAGGTCTTCCCCTTGACTTATCCTCAACTGCACTAAGCTCTGGCTTAACCTCAGGGGTTTGTGTTTTACCCGCCCCCCACCTACGCCTGCCCTGTGGCACCGGCACAGGCTCCAGCTCGCTAGGTGGAGCTGGCTCTTGTTTATTCCCTCTATACTTTACTCCACGTCGCGGCATGCCAGTTTGTTTTATAGGCACGGGCTCCTCGACTTCTGCTTCCCTCGCAGTTAGCACCGCAATCTTACGGCCGGGGCGGTTTCTAATTACCTCGGGTGTTTTCATGCGCTGGTCATCGCCATGCTGATGCTCGATGTTGCTCCACAGTTTCTTCACCTCCTTTGTGTGTAGCTCCATGCCGACTTCGCTGTTGTTGTCGGCCTCACGAACCAGCTCCGGGCGCTCCTCAGGCTCATTCTCGTACACGCCCGAATCTGGCGCGGCCTCCATCTCAAGGACCCACGCCGGCTTGCCACTCATCGACGTGCTTGTCTTCGTGGTCGAGGCATCCGCCTCGAAGTACTTCCACTTGTTCATGAGGCTGCGGGTGTGGCCCGAATCAACCGAGACAATGTCACTCTGCATGTCTGCGCGCACGATGTTGTCATCCAGTTGGATGGGTTCGTTCTCGACGACACATGGTCCGTCCGCCCGGTCGATGATAATCTGGCGTCGCTGGCGTGGCGCATCTTGCGGGTTGGTGAAACGGTTCGCCATGTTGCGGATGCGACCGCGTTCGCCTGGGATCACTTCCTCGACGTAGGTGTTCGAACGCACAACGTTTTCATCAAGCATGCTCGGTTCGTTCTCCACCACAGACGGCCCATTGTCAGCCAGATCCATCACAAACGGCTGCTTTGAGCTGCTGTTACCTTGTGCCTGCTGCAAGAACTGGTTCCGCACTTGATTCACGCGAACATTGGCATCGATGCTGTCCACTTGTTTGTCGATGGTGACATCGTCTGTGCGCGTGGCCCAGTATCCTGTCAGGTTGCGGATCTTCCCGACCTCGAACTCGACTTCATCATTGATGTCTTCGCTGTGGATGACGTCGTCACGAACCATCGGCTGGTTCTCCGCAACTATCGGCTCGGTGATGTCCCCCTCGATCAGTCGGATCTCCTTCTTCTCTGGCGCCTCCTGGCGGGTGCCCCACTTCGTGAGCACGCCCTTCGCGTATCCTCGCTTCGGCAGTTCCACTTCATAGTTGTCCGGTATGCCAGACTTGATGACATCATCGCGAACGATCGGCTCGTTTTCTCGCACGCACCCCTCGTCCTCAGTGATGTTGATGGGCACCTGCGCCTTGGGCTGATACTGCCCCTTGTATTTCCACTCATTCACAATGTTCTTTGTCTTTCCCTTCTCGAAAGTCTCTCCAGACATGTTGATGTCACTCGCACGCACAACACCCTCAAGTTGCTGCGGTTCGTTCTCGTAGACGCCAGAACCGGGCGCCTGTTCGATGTCAAGGGATGTGGTCTTCTTTATTTCGTGCAGGTCAGGGATCTGACCAGACTCGAACATAGCACGGACATTGTGGGCGATGGGTGGGGGCGCGAACTTGTGGATCTCTTCACGGTTCACCGGGGGCGTCGACGGGATACCCTTTGAGTTTACGTTCTGGTTGTGATCCTGTGAAAGTTGCGTTAAGGGTGGCAGTGGTCTGTTCTCTTGGGCATGGACTGCCCAACTCTTCTTGGGCTGGGACTTGGACTGGGGCTTGGGCTGCTCGTAAGACACCTGCAAACATAAAGTATTAACATTGAAACAGAATCTACTGGAAACCTGACTTAAAATAACAGGTTCCGACATTTACAGGTATAATTATTGATTTTTACCATTGTCTACACGCATGGTAAACATTGCCTCAAAGGTCGAGTCACAAGTCACATAAAAGTAAAATCTGATTGTTCATTTCTAGCTAATGACTCCTAAACCAGTTCAACAAACTGTCATTTTACTATCAACTTCAGTAGATATGTATTAAAATATATGTTTAATGTGCAAGAGTGTTAATTTAAGCAGTAACAGGTTGATTTAATTTATCATACAGTATCATATAAGTCTGCATGTGCCATCATGGCTCTATTTTCTGTTTGCCTGCATAGTACAGTCACCGTGAACAAATTAATCACTTTATGCAACTAAGTATGTCTCACACCACAACAGTAGCAACTGGTGACATTTCAGAGTGACTCAAACAACGTGCACGGCCCTAAATTTCCCCCATCTTCCCCCGGTAACGTTCTAAGGAATGTGCACAATTCACATGTGACTCACTAAGTGCTAAACATTTCTCCTGCGCAGTTCTCCGAGCTAACCCTAAACAACTAGGACAAAGTTCTGATCTACAACTGCTATGACAACGTTCTTATCAACTATAACTGCATGTCTGACACAGGTTATCTACGAGAGTTGTTATCTAGACACTGGTGTTACACCAACCTGTTCCTGTTCTGTAGCAATGTGTCCCCTCTGCCTCTCGTTCTGCGTCAAGCTCCTAGAAATGCCAGAAATGGAGAGTGAGCACTATATACACTAGGAGGTGCTGGTAGCCACCGCGGCAGTCCCGCCCACCAGCCAACCACCTATCGGGTTACTCGACTCCCTGGCACATCCCATTGCTTCAGGCTTCTCCCAGTCACTTTACGACAGCTTTCCCATTTCAGGGACTGCCGCTACAGCTGCTCAAGTCTGCCACCTGAGAGGGCGTGCCAAAACCCAGTTCTAGGAATGAGCAGGGAATGTCTCAAAAGTGTGTCTTTCTTTGCCAACTAATCAGATCCCTGCATCTTAGGGGTTGTGTGTGAAGTTGGTTAAGGGACAAGTAGGGGTTTTCTCAAAAAGTGATAAATTTTTCTTTCCTGCTAAATTACAATATATTTATTGACAGTTATCATGAAGTTGTTTACTCTTAATCACAAATGTTGCATGTGGGTAAACACTGCCAGGTTTCAAATGTAACAATGAACCGTGTAAGAAGTTGCCACCTGACAATGTCTGGCTGGTCGTTCTTCCAGACAAAAACATTTCAAGTATCCAGATGTGATGTTTTCTAAAAGGTTTCCTGGCGCCGCTAAACAGGCAGAGGAATTCGACTGGGAAATACCTGGAAGAATTGGGATGCACCTGCAAAGTCTATATATGTGTTATGCTTTCCAGCCGATTCAAAAACTTGTCTGCCTTAGAAATGTCTACTCGTGGTTTGCAGAAATGTGTTACTAATGTATTTGAATTTCACCAAAATAGCACTGTGAAGGTGTAAGCAAAGTGATATGCAATCTAAATCTGCATTTTTATAATTTAGAGCACCTTCCTAGACTAGCACCAGTAAGAAACGAGCCATACTTCTGTGCTTGCTGTTGCTGCGCCATCCACGTGTTGCCAACTTTCGCTTTTTTCGAATTGGATTTCTTGACAAATCCAGTGTTCTTCTTTTCCATCACCACTACAAAGTAAACATGGGCTTGGTCAACAGAGGGCAGCACTGTCAACATAAGTGACCAGTGCTCTCTGTGCCATTGCGGGGGTGGTCTACTGTGCCTTCCTTGAAGGGTTTATATGAAACCTATCCTCATCACTCTTCTGAAAAATCCATGTTCCTGTGATGAAAGTGTTTAAGATGTTCATGCCATTTTTGGCCATATATCAGGCTTTCCAGCAGAACCGTGTGATTAAGTTGGAAAGTATGATTGTTGGAATCCCACACTCCAATGATGATGATACCCCTGACATGCATGACAAGATTTTTTGAGAATTTTAATTCTAGTTGCTTGTTTGGGCACATCACCAAAGTGTTAGTAGGAGTACAAACATCACCTACCTGATGGCCATCTGGTAGTAATTCCACAACATTCACCTGTCACTGGATAGATTCCTGCTGGCTATTCCTCACCACGAGACAGCATGTTGTTTATTGGGTCAGTCAACAGGGAGCACCACTGAATATGGTTCTGGCATCAACCACTATGTGGCAGCATTGTTTGGCAGTGATAGCCACATATTTCTGTGTAGCACCATGGGCATGTAAATGGTGGGAAGTAATATAATACAACTTATTTAACCAAACAATTGCTATTTAACTCAAGGTCTGGACTAGAATGATATTCAGTGTGAACATCATTAAGCATTACCATCTATCATAATGGATTTGGATGGCAGATATCTCAAATGGGGTACAGTGTAGATCAATGTTAAACATCGATTTATTTTAGCTAGCTGCAGGAAATGTGACATGTTAATAATATTGAGGAAGGGGGAAGTTGTTGGAAGAGCCTCCAAAGCATTCCCTCTTACACAGACCAGTCTTAGCAGATGATCAGCCCAACATCTGGCTCTGATAAACCCCATTAATAACTAGATGTGCCAGCTACAGCACATAGCATGAAGCCAGGCCTTCACTGGGCCTAGGTCAACTGGTGTAAATACATACATAAACATCACCATAGTGTCCAATGGCAGGTTTGAGTCCAGCCAGCATACTGGTTTTTAATGAGTGTTGTGGTATTTTTACAGGCTTAATTTGGGTATGTCAGGTATGGGATCTACTCACTAATGCAAGTGCATAGTTTTCAACCTACACAGTCTCCTCATACCAATACATCATGTTATGTTTTTGTTTTAAATAATAAAAAGGACTTTTTGAAGAAAAAAATATGAATTGTTAATGTTATTATCCAGCCATTACAACTTCAGTGAGAACCTGATTACAGATAGTGCATCAATGACTATATTTCTTGTTACTGACCTTCAATTGTACAGCACTGTTCAATAAACTGAAAGATTTGTTAATAGAACCAGTCTGCATTAAACAACTCAGAACATTATAAAATAGTTACTATATTCCAGGATTCAGGGGATATCCATTCTTGTAAAGTTCTTGTAATGTCCACATTACAATTATGTGTAAACAATGTTACATTAAATTTAAACAATAATGAGTAGTTTTTCTCCTACAAAAATACCTAAAATCTTGTTCTGCTATAAAAAAATTACACATTTGTTTTTCCACAATTTATAATACACATTTCTGAACTGTTTTAATGCAGACTTATCCTACTAACAAATTTGTATGGTATGCAATATCTACGATGAGTGTCCACCTGAAACTGATCTAGTAACATGCATCCCGCAACGGCACAGAACATATACAGTGATCCTATTTTCTAAATGAAAGAAAAAACATGATAATATTTGGTAATAAATGTGTAAAACAAACATCGCGCTCTGAAATGTGTAAAAAATTCCACGACCGCAAAAAAAGTTGTGACCCGCAAAAAGGAATCCACGTGGTGTTTATGTGAATCCAAAACTTGCATGAAAAAGTATTCCGAGTAAAATCGCGTACACCGAAAAAAGTTGCATTTAGAGAACTAAGGAGATAGGTAATAACAATTATTCAATGTTGGGGTACTTATTCTGAAAGAGATATGTAACCAGTGGTTTCCTAGATATACAGTTTGCATATCTTCTTTTACATGACAGCAAAAACACATACAAATACACACCAGTTACCCAGCATTCATGTACATAACATATACACAGGCATACACATGTCACATATACACACTGACATAAACTACACTAAAAAACAACCCACTATAAAATATCTGCACACATTAAAAATATCTACATAACACACAATTTTTAAAATGTGCAGTTTACAGTGTCGTTTCACAAACTGTCGTCCACGATGAACATATAACAATATTACAAGAACACAAGTTCACATTTCCTGAAATAAAAGTCATGGATAAGGTCAAAGTGAGACATTAATGAGAAACATAGTAAAATAAATGTAAACGTAGTAAGAAAAACTCAAAAGACACACGCATGCTGGAGAAAAGGCCAACTCACCACCTCCATCTACTGCATTAGACTCGGGCGAAATGATGCCATTGGTAGTCGCAACATCTGGGATCTGAAATAACCAAAAATGAATGCTTACTCCTGTGCTGAAGGCCTTGTTCAGTATATAGACAGACTGAGAAATTAATAAAAGGTCGCCTATCATTTGGCAATATCCACAACACTCCATGCACCTCCAAAGGCTCAACTAAATAAGGGTGGGTACACTACAGGCTAAAACATAAAACTGCTCCGTTATTTTAGCCATTCACTTGCATCTAATATATACATATTTAACTGATGGCGATGTATGGGCTTTAACAAAAGATTAGAAACGTTTCCTTAGCAAGACAAAGGTTAATTTTCAAAGACATATTCCAGAACATTATTTTCACCCCATAAACAATTTCATGTCACAGACAATTTTAGTATCAACTTCTGTTTCACAACAGTTTGTACATTTTTAGAATGGGCTTTCAAAAGAATGAATGGGTTTATTTATGCCTAAAATAGGCTTGTTCATGCCTAATGTGACCTGCCCCTTGTTCATGCCTAATGTGACCTGCCCCTTGTGCATGCCTAATTAGGCTTAAACTTGTCTAACATAGGCTTGCCCAAAATGGCTTTCAAAACATTTTTGATGAATAATTCTCTTAATGCAAAGTTTTGTTTGCAACTATTCCAACAATTAGTTTGCCCAAGTGTAAAAAAGTATGCATCCCCTGAAATATGTTAATCACTATTCGGTCCAGTAACCGCGATGCCATAGTTAATCAAGCAATGTTAGTAGGCAGACATTTTCATGTGCTGTGCACAAATTACTGTGTTAGTACTTACACGGTGCACATCGTCATGGCAACATGCCTCGCTAGTGCTACTACCAATACGTGTGTCGCCGCCATGCTCACTAGATGGCGACAGCAGGAAGTCGTCAGTGTTGAGATCCTCACTCTCTGCCCGAGGTGCGATGGTGTCGGGAAACGACTCCATCTGCCCGTCGTCATAGGCATCAGTGGCGCTTTGCATAAGTTCGCTGAGCTCCGGGGAAATGGAGGGGCTACTTTGTGATGTGTTAGTGATGTTAGGGTCGTGCACCAGGGCGGGGCTACTCTCAGTGTGGGGGGAGGCCGGGGGTGAGTGTGTCACAATATCAATCAGGTCACCGGTAGGTTCCATGTCCTCCCACGACACCGCAGCGGCCGCCTGCTGGACAGAATCGGTACTAACACACTAGATGCGTGTTCATTCCCGTGTGCATGTTAGTACACCACACCAAACCAGACGACAAAGAGATGACTCATTTTATATCTCCTTCTGGTTTGTGCAAATTATATTTTTTTGGAAAATGACTGTTGAAGAACTAACTATAATTTTCACGTTTGCTTTCGAGGCAGATTTCTTAGTAAATTTTGTGAAAAATTGTATCTTGTTTTGACAGCTTTCATTATTAGATACATAAGAGTTTCTAGCATAAGTATACATTAACTTTGATATGAAATGATTATATCAACCACAGAATTTCACAAAATCAGCCATTTCTTTATGTCGCCACCGTGCATGAACAGGAGACAGCAAAAACAACACACAAACAACATTGTTATTGGCATGTAAGACAGTTACGCCTGGAAATATCACCCTAAAACATAATTTTCAAAATAAGTTTTATTTCATACTTTTTTATATAAAGCTATTGAGCTTTCAAAGAAACTATGCTATGTAAAAATTAAGTTATTATTTATTAATGACATTTACCTCTGTCAATTTAGTTGATTAAATATTAAATAACAATATTTCATTTGGTACGAAATAGTACAGACTGGATGGTGGGACTGATGTGTGCTTCCGGGGTTCTCACCTCATTTTGTAGACTGTCGGGAGAATTAAAAATATTTAATTTATATTAATATACATGCAGTGTATATGAGAAATATTTAAAATGTTTGTGTTTCATGTTGACATTTCTTTGGACACCAAACCTGTCAGATTGCTATGTAAAAACTGCAACTTAAAATAGGCAAATATTATTGCACTGAATTATAATAATCTTACACAAGACATTTTTCGTGAAAAAAAATATTCCAGTTGGCATGAGTTAAATGGTTGGTTGGAAATGGAAACACTAATCTGTTCACTTGCTTGCTACACTTTATGTCACTAGACCTCACCATTCCTGACATACTAGTCCTATCTACCCTATGTGGTGTTTAATATCAAGCATTTAGTTTGATAGGACCCCCTGCCATCCCATGTATGAGGCTAGGTAAGGAGAGGTGCAGATAATATCTCTCCGTGGTGTCAATGACACACTCATGTCCACATATCAACCAAAAGTGACACCAGTAAACATCAGAATGAATACCCATTTGCTCCCTGGTATAACAGGGTGTGAGGTCATGCAATTTATACAAATTAATAACAATCCTTTCCCATCAACAGCAGTGTTTATGTGCATCATAACACTGAATAGGATTCCTCAGGAATGTGATCACACAGGGTTGAGGCGCCTGGGAGTAAATAGGCCATGAATTTGTTTGGAACTAATAACAACATGCAACAGGCAGGAAGCATACACCATCCTATCCCCCAGAAAATCTCAGCATTTCTTCAGTTTTTGACACAGCCAGACCAGAAGATTAAAAAAAAAACCTGCAGCAATGTGGATCTGTGACAGATGCACCATGACGACAAGAGTACACACTGTGACATCTTCAGTACTTGCATAAACTAACAGACCATTGTTTTCCAACAACAAATCAACTAGCAACCCGTTCCCTCTATACTGCACATGATCCAAGACATGTGAAACCTTTCAACAAATGGTGAAAAATCTAAAATATATTGCATTAACATAAATGGGCATAACCAATACCAAAAAATTATCAGAAAATGAAATATCATTGGGTTTTCTGTATGCCTTTGAACAGAAAATGTTATAAACTGTGATTCATAATGTCAATCACACACAGAAGTTACCAACAGAAAGCCAGAGGTTGCCTACTGAGCAGAGCCTGCCTACTGACCAGAGACTAATGGTCACCATTAGGCACACCATCACAGCAGAGACAAAATCTAAAATGCATTCACAGACTAAGCCGATATATAGCTTAGAATTTATTATAATTCTGATCTACAATAATTTGAGATTTCATGGAACCAAAACCAGTTTGAAGATGACATCCGTCTTATTACCTTCACACGACACATATGTTGATTTAATTATTTCACCAACAACAAACTGATATGATATGACTTGCGAATATCAATATAAAATCAAAAATAGCCTCTGAACAGCCATAACTAACATCACAGATTCAGCTACATTAAAAAATTGCAAAATATCCCTACTTTGCATTCAGCATCTTGCACAAGAATTATTGAAATGGGTCAAGAACAGGGAAAACAGAAGCCTCTGGTATGCCCTACGTCCTGTTTGTTTTCAACCGGATATGCTTGCAGACATAAACAGGTACATTCCTTGCAGCTGTTTGTACAGCTTGCATGGTCGAGGTACTAGCTAATTGGGCTCACTCCGCATAATGGCTGGCAGACATTCTGCAATAGTTCTGCTTTTCTGGCAAACGTTCTGAAAAACTTTCTGCTTTGTTGGTAAATGTTCTGGAAAGTTTGGACATTGCTCACAAATGTTCTGGAAAACTGTGAACACTGGCGGCCATATTGCTTGTATGACCACCTGTTATATGTGTCTGGAGCAAACAGTAAATTAAAGGTCCCTCCTTAATTAAATTCTATCTATCTAGGTTCTATTTTTTGTATCAGAGAAAGCATGCTATTTATTTTATTTTTGACCGAATTCAGTAAAACTATGAAAAAAAAAGTGATTTGGCTATGCATACCATAACATAAGGATGTTCACATACATTCTCCAAGTTACCCAATCTAACAATCAAAGTAAATGTTTCCAATAATTAAAATAAAAGTATAGTATTTTTTTTCACACATAACAATTTATTTATGCTGGGCTAAATCAACACCTGAGACTTTTAAACTGTAAACTTAACAATGTGGCTGAAAAATCCCTAACCAGAGAACTTCTTTCTAAGAATAATACCATAAGGCAACAGACATATTGGCACATCTGAGACAGGCCAATTAGGAATGTATTTTCTGTAGCTTCCAGTAAATACACAAATATAGTCCACTGTCTAAATACGCCTGTGGGTAAGTGGTGGGTAACTAATGCCACAAGGACAAGGACTGTAGCCTTGTGGGAGGTCCTTAAAAGAGGAACCCTTGGAATGGAGTCCCTACACCCAACAAGGTGGGAGCTGTCACCCCTCAAGCTGCCTCCACAGCCAAACTTCCCAGAAGTACTGGTGCCTGCCACCCCTTCCAAACAAGGACGCTGGGGCAATCAGCTGCATAGCTATACATTTTCCTTTCAGCACTGTCCACAACCAGTGTGAGAGAGAATACTTCTGTGTTAAGAGGCACTTAAAGAAAGTACTATGAAAGACATCGTTTTTAACAGAGGGATGGATACACCAGGGACCTAAGGTGGATAAGCAAAGTTATACATTACAATTTGTTCATACACATTTAGTAAAGATATGTTCCTGTAATAATAATTTACATATTTACAGCTATTAATAGCAGAACTATCTCTATCAGTTACTGTGTACGTAGGCAAAGAAGGATTGACATTCCATAAATAAACTTCACCCCACAGATGAACTCAGCTACAAATCAGAAAGGTAACCAACAAATAACAGTGGCAGAACATCAAATGGAAGTAACACATTCTGCCAGCCCTAGGGTAAACCAAGGCAGCAAGAGTGCACACAATCAAACAGACCCTGCCCCTGTCCAGGAAGCACTGGTCAGAAGCTGCTTCCTGTACACAGCAAGGCTTGTAATCACAATTCAGGTTACTGGACTGAATTAGCAGTTGCCACTGGCAGGAACTCTCCAGGAACACCCGGGAACACCTGTGTACACATGCACCATCCCTCTCCTGTGCCTTAATTCTCTCCAGAGTTATCATCCCAATCCTACTGCACACCTTTCCCCTGTATCTTTCAATTCCTTATACACCCCTATATATTTACAAGGTTTCTTCTGCAGTTTGAAAGAGACCACCAGTGGGGCAATCATCTTATAATGTGCTACAATAGAGAATAGTAGTTTCTCTTTTCCTGGAAACACAAATAGACCTTGCAGCTGACACTTCAACATTATAAACTGTGTAAAATAATATACTTTTATGCTTCTTTTAAGTGATGGGGCTTCCTCTAGAACCGATTTAATAATTTCATCAATGTAAATAAAGGTAATTTAGGTAAGTTTTTGTATAGCACAATATTCAGGTGTTATAAGTGCACAAACTGACTTTACCCCCTGGCCTGTCCATTGTAACACCAACGCAACATCTCTGGGAAGTATTCAGCCATGATGCAGTTACTCCATGAATATTATTCATTCAGATATATCTGCTGAGTCAGTGTCTATGTCCAGGTACTTCTTGGGTTATTTAAACAATGGTTTTCTCTTCACATATATTGTCAATACTACTCAACAGAATTCTACTTTGGATTATAGTGTCTAAATAAAGTTATTATATATACAAAACTTTTGTTACCAAAGGACACATGATGTTCTCTACATATAAACTTTGTATGTTTATAATTTCTACATAAACCTGATTTGTTTATGTCAATGTTTTGCAACAATGAGAGACATACAATACCAAACATGGTCTAAGTTTGTCTTTGACATGTAATTTCTTACACCACCCGCCTATGACATATTACACAGCTGACCTATTTTCCTAAGACCACCTAAAGTTGTCGGGTAAAGTATTCAGCCACAATGCAATTGTTACACAATAATACATATTGAGCTATTCTGCATGGACTAAATTTCTGTTTGTTTACAGGAGTAAAGTGCAAAATGATGAATGCCTACTGAAGGCAATTTATTGTTTTGTACCCAGAAAAAGGGTACATGAAAACTGGCGTTTACCCCTTTTCCACATCATTATACACAAATATCTTATTTTACTACCGACATGCTGAAGCATGCACCTGAAACAACATTTGCATAAAGTACATTTTGTGCAAATTGGTCGTCTCAAATCAACAGACACAGGAACAGAACGGACCTCACCTTTTGTACCCAGACTTGGCCAACTTTCATGAATCCCAATGTCACCTTTGGCTTGACCTTTTTGGTTTTCACTTTGAAGTTGTACCTGACGGAAGCGGGAGGAGGGGGTGGTGGTGGCAGGTCTTCGGGTTCTGGGTTCTGTGCCTCTCTGTTCTGTGCGTTCCACTTGGGCAGATTCTGCAGCCAGCGTTGTGGAAGACTCTGTGTAGGCGACTCCAACATCATTTTCGGCTTTGACTCGCTCTTAAACAGTGTCGGTGGACTGTTATTGCCAATGTTTGGTGTAGGAGGTTTTGGTAGTGTTGCTGGCGCCATCTTACCCGGCTTCGGACTTGTAGGACTATAAATATTCAGTTTCTTTGCATTGCGTTTCAGATCCCGCGGCTTGAACAAGGGATTCTGGGTGACGGGTTTAGGCGACGTCTGCTGTAGGTTACTTTGTTTCTGCACATTGATTTGACACTGTTGCTCTTTTGACTCGATGCTACGCAGCGGGAATCGAATTTTTGTCACCGATCCATTAAAGAGTTTCGGCTTCATGCTGCAGCCATTTTCGATGGGTTCTTCTTTGCGAAGCTCGCTCATACCAGGTAGCGCCACCGGCTTCAGGTTTTCACGACCTTTCTCCATGCCCAGCTTGTGTTTGAGGGAGTCAACCCGAGTTGGCGCTGGTGGATTGCTGGGACTGGTTTTCTTCCACAGCTTCACTCCTTCGAGGGTGAAACCAGCCTTCTTGAAGTTTGCCTGGATAGGGGGCGACAGAATCTGCGGCGGAGGTGGAGGGGGAAGGGGGATGTTCGACTCACCGTTGACGGCGGGCATGGCGGGTGGTGGAGGGGGCATGCCCGACGATTTCTGCCACTTTGACTTCTGTTGCCAGGGGAAACACGGTTCGTGACTCTTGTCCCCATCTGATAAGTCACACACGCCGTTGAAGCCATTCTGGAACGTGTCCGGCCTCAGTTCACGTTCCACCTCCGCCACCTTCTTGCCTAGCGAAACTTGTGCTACTGCCTCCATACAAAGGGTGCTGTTCCTGCACCCTGGCTTCTTCTCACAGAAGAACTGCTTGTTCTTGAAGGCAGATGGCTTCACGTTACTATCAGAGAACATCATGTGGTCGAAGTCGGAAATGTCGCAGTCGCTCGGTGTTGTTAACTCCTCGGTGTATGATCTGTTTTCGTCAGAATAGCACATACGAATCTCGGATTTAAATCCCACAGTTTTGAACATCGCCGAACTGTCGAGACAGTGACACGGGCCTCGACGCCAGTGGCAGATGCACTGACAATGATGTCACTCTAACAACTGCCACCACCAGGGTTAGTGACACCGACAAAGAGACCAGACCGTAAGTCCATCAACTTGGTCGGCAAGACCACGACTCCGATCTACCAGTTACACTAGACACGGAATAAACCGAATCTGACTGGGGCTGGAATTTATACCACCACACCTGTAACGATTTGGTCTGGTCCACCTGACGAAATCCACAGGTAGATCCAGGTAGATTATCTACACCCAGGTGAAACACGCTAACTCAAACATCTTACTTTATGCCCGAAGAGAGCACCCAGAATACAAGATAGTACTAACGAAAATGCAACCATGTGTTAATTAGTTATATTAATGAACATTTAATTAAGTAAATCCCTCCTCCAATAACACCTTTCCCCTTTGGGCTGGCAGACATCAGCCAGCTGTTCTTTCACCTGGTTCTGCCAGTAGAGCCAGATCGGAACGAGGCAGAACAATTTCACCCACACCAAGCGTTTGAATGGCTACAGGTGCTACATTTCTGCCTAATGGAAGCTCTGACTCCTCCCAGGACTCTACTGGCCAGCCCTGGCTGCCACAGCTCTCTCTCTCTCTCTCTCTCTCTCTCTCTCTCTCTCTCTCTCTCTCTCTCTCTCTCTCTCTCTCTCTCTCTCTCTCTCTCTCTCTCTCTCTCTCTCGTTACACACATTTTTAAATACATATCTATAATTCTTCACTGTTTACAAATATGACCTAGCCATTCGGCATGCCATGTAAACACAATACACGGATCGGAATAAAATATTAAACAGATTTCTTATGAATGATATTCATCAAAACACAAACCACTGTAAAGATGTTAAGTTCGTAAAACATTATTAAAAGAAAAAAATAATATGTAGACCCCATTGACTGCCCATTTCACCATTTCCTCTATTAACTATAAACAAAGTTTCAGTATCTCACTCTGCACCACTGGTGTCTTAGACAGAGCAAATTATCATTAGAAGTTATTCTGTCTGTACAGAATAAACTATGTGTTGTCTTAGAGGTTGGATGCCAAATGGTAATAGTCATGCGTCTAGTGGCTACATTTTAGGAAGCTTTACGTACCCTGGGGATACAAATGATTACTCAACATTGTTGCTTAATTGAGGGGAAATCACTCCTTTTTCTAATTATAAAACAATTTCCCAGTGACGATAAACAAAGTTTGGCATGACTTTTTGACAAGGACTGGTCATCTGATGTTGATTTATTTATTGTTAGTTGTTATATGATCTTTTTAATGCTTTTTGACATTTCCAATTTGTTTGAAGAGTCTATTTCAAGAAAAAACTACGTGACTTTTCACTGAACATTTACAGGCTCATTAATTAGCTTTTAAGGATATGTTAAATGTTTTACAGTTAAATAAATTTGAAATTAAATATACACATAATGCGGCCCCACTATGCTGAGTATGAAATCAGCAAATGGCCACTTATCGCATGTAGAAGTGACATGATCCCACATCCCAATTGGTGTTTAAACCAGACAGCCACAACCACAACTTTACAGTCCAGACAGTGCTATTCAACCTACTTCATTGAAGGTCAAAACATGCAATGCTATATTGCTTCCAATGTACTAAATCCAAATTTATGTAAACAGGGTATAATCTAAATAAGATAACACTTGCAATGTACGTGAGCTCTAAGTTAGTGCCGGACTAAAATATTATTAAAATTAATATATTCTCATATACACACACTGTTTGTTGGGATAACCTTATATAAATTACACATAAGAAAATTTTCTTTGGCAAAACAGTTAAACATGTGTCGCAATTAGTGAATAAACTTTGGGGAAATATGGCCGAAATTGAGTTAATTAACTGGCATGCTATGAGGTAATGTTCATCTCACAACAGGGGGCAGCAGGGTGGAACCAGGGACCAGTAATTAATCACTTCAGAAAAAAATTAGTGCACTTTAACTACCGATTCGTCAGCCACCTGGCTTAAAACAGCATGCTGGAAATAAGTTTCTAAGATAGGATTCTACTTCAACCTAATGTCAATGTCAGTGGATATAACACATCCCGTGCTGGGTCAAGGCATAATTAATCCGTTATGGACAATGGTGTATTCATATTACAGTGTTTACATAATACATAAATATTAATTTTTGGGGGTAAATAATTTGTCTTCTAATTATAAAAGTTATCTGATCATTATTTAATTTAAATGTATGACCATAAATTGCTACTACAGTACATGTTAAAGGAATATTTAGGATGAAAACCCCACTAATATGGGATATATGTTTTTATATCCATGCCACATACCCTATGTCAATAAGTAGTTATAATATTATATGGAGTTGCCAACCCCGTATTCTGGTTTTACTTTCTGACCACCCAGCAGGATGATTGTAGGTATTCAGCCTCACTCGACTGGCAGCTCTCAAGGTTCACTTTGTTAGAACATAGCCAGCAAACAACATAGCCAGCAAACTACACAGACACGAAACAAATAGCGACCAGCTGGGGTCCGAACCAACACACCAGAGAAAGGAGATGGAAGCAGGGCCTGAAGAATGCCATGGGATCGGATCACATGGGATCGAACCAACTGTGACTGGATGCACACAGCAATGACTAAAAATAGTAACTTGGATTACTGTAGAGGCTTTGCATAAGACACAGCTGAACCTTCAAATGTCTATACAGGTAGTTTCTGGAATTTACAGTGTCTATACAGGTAGTTTCTGGAATTTACAGTGTCTATACAGGTAGTTTCTGTAACTTTCAGTGTTTATTTTAATAAGAAGTCAAAAGAATCTAACTGCAAATTATTTGTTACTACCTTACTACCTTAGAAACAAGATTTGTACATGTGAATGACTAATTTGTATTTGTAAACAACCATTGCTTCATTGCCAATATATGCAATATAGATTACGGTGTATATGCGGTTTTGCAATTAATGCCAGTTACAAGCTGATAGCATATCACATGCAAACCACAGTGAAAATGGCCCACAATGCAACAGGTGTGCTGTTACTACGCATTTTGTTATGCACATTCTTTTGCTTTGATACACACCTCCTAGACCTACATGAACACTTTAATGTTGCTAGCTAAGTTTGTGTTGATCACAGCACATTGCTGGCATACAGTAAGATATCCCATGCTAATCGCACTTAACTGCCTACATTGTGCACAAAGAGAATACAACTGCAGTCATAAAACAATGTCTCTATGTTAAATTCCTTCTGCTCATACATTTAGTAGCATAAACAACAAAGTCAATGAACTTTCAAGCTACGGAAACCCCCATAATTAATTAATGACTAAATAAATATTCGACACAGATTACAGTTGCCATCTACTTTGAACTTAATAGGTCAATAAAACATTACAATTGTAATAAATGGATGAGGACAGACCAGCCAATAAACATATTGAATAAGGTGAAAGGTGATATAAGGGGAAGACCAGATGAGATGGAATAACAGTAAGGTGGTTGTTGGTATTCTCCTGAAATACAGGTGAGGCCAACACTGGTACTGATCATACATTTTTGTTTTCCTTCTCCTTTAATCACTGGTCCTGCTTCATTGCCACCTACACTTCCCCACTCTCCCACCTCTCACTCTCCCACTCTCCCACCTCTCACTCTCCCACCTCTCACTCTCCAACCTCTCACTCTCCCACTCTCCCACCTCTCACTCTCCCACTCTCCCACTCTTTCACCTCTCACTCTCCCACTCTCTCACTCTCTCACCTCTCACTCTCCCACCTGTCACTCTCCCACTCTCTCACCTCTCACTCTCCCGCACCCCCACTCTTCCACTCTCCCACTTACCACTCTCCCACCCTCCTACCTCTCACTCTCCCACTCTTCTACCTCTCACTCTCCACTTACCACTCTCCCACCTCCCACCCTCCCACCTCTCACTCTCCCATCTCTCACTCTCCCACTCTCGCACTCTCCCACCTCCCACTTTCACACTCTCACACTCTTCCACCTCTCACTCCCCCACTCTCCCACCTGTCACTCTCCCACCTGTCACTCTCCCACTCTCCCACTCTTCTCTCCTCTCCCAATCTCACAATAATATCTCTTCCCATAATCCTCCCTTATCAATGTTCTTAGTCGTCGTCTGCCTGTCTTTCCACTTTTTTGCAGGCTCTTTTCTTAAAACTCTCTTTCACGCCAACCTCCTCCCCCAGTTCCTTTATTCTATGCCTGTCTACTCGATTCTCTCCTGCAATTCTTCTCACAACTTATGTTTGCAAACCTGGGACATTTTTATTATCTTCTATCTTGCCATGGATAGACAATGAATGGGGTGGATTTATGCTAGAGGAATTCTTCCACGTGGGGAAACAAAGGGATGCCTTCCTCGCAATTAAGGGGAATTACAACATCAACATTTCCCAACCCTGTAAGACAGCATTACGTGATCACAAGACACTTCCCTCAGGGAAGAGAACTTCCTTTGCCTGGTGCAGTTCTAACATTAGGATCAAAGTGGGACGCCCTGGGAGCTGGACAGTAAACATGGCAGGACTACCTCCCTCCCCATCCCTCTCTCCAAAACCCACATTCCTTCAGCTTCTAGCATGCCCATCCGGTTTCCAGTACAACATAATGGCTTCATAATGGCATGATTCCCTGGGTGGAATGTTGGGTTTTTCAAATAAACATATACCCTGGAGTGTCCAGATTCCAGGCATTGGTTGGTTTCTATATCTGAGATGCACAACAAAGGGGTTCAATTGTCAGAGAAGCCACTGGCTGGCAATGTGCCAAACTAGCTCAGTCACTGAAAAAAGTAAGTGATAGTGAGGGTTATAAATAGTGGTTTATCCAGGCTGCTGGTGCTTTTAGTCTAAAAGATGAGTGTCAGTTTGCAGACAACACAGATTAAACATAGTCAGGGAGCATGGTGGCTGAAGGGGATATTGAAGAATAACAAGACACTTGTTGATAGTCTGGGAATCTCTTGTCTTTTCAGTGAGTGATTAAAGAAACACATTTGCTAATTATTGTTTGGATACTGTGGATTTACAAAAGAGATACATGTAAAATACATGTAAAATTGTAATCAACCAAAACTTGGTTGTTGTGTTTATATTGATAGTTGCAGCCTGCAAGATTATAATATAAAATAAATTGTATGTCAAATAAAAATCAGTTCTTGCATAATTATAATTATTTCTTGCTTATGCTCAATTATATGTAGTGCTGAGGGCAACTGAGGGCAAACATGCAGACCTGACATTGCTGCAGTTCTGCTGGAACTCAAAGCCTTGGAGATGGCACTGAGGTGGCTGGCTGGTAGTATCACTCATGGCACAAGACATATGTGTATAGGAAGAAGATACTAAAGTACAGAGAGAAGATTGTAAAGTGTGTTGCTCCACATTCTGTGGCATCAGCAGTGTGCTGTATTGGCTTGATGACAGCTACTTTGTGGTTCCTGGTCCCTTATCAGTGTTGGTTGCCCGGCACTGGGTACTTCATGCCAGGACAACAAGTTGCTCTGCTAACCATGTCTGCTTCAGCATCACATCTACTAAATAACCTGCCTTCTCCACCTTTGTATTGGCAGACAGCTCGTGGAACCTTGGCTATGTATGTTGGATCAGTGTTATATTGCATGTCTGCTGTAATGAATGTTGTATATCATACCTATAAACTATTCCATGGACTTATATCTGTGTAGAATACAAAACATGGAGTGTTCAGCTAGATCAGAGCAATTCTTGACCTTGCCTACAGCCTGAATGTCTACCATTCTATTAAGTGCAATCTGCGATGCATGCATCCTTGTTTTGAATCACATGTTCTCTCTCCCTTGTAACATAAGTTTCCATAGGGTGGACACGTGACTTGTGTCAAGCCTTAATTCTCTCTCACTGTCTCAGTCATGTGCTCTTCTCTCTTCTCAGACAGACTTTCTCAAGGTTGACCATCGAGTTAGTTGTTCTTTATGTGGCAATGCACCATTTGTCCATTGCTGCAAACAATGCTGTTGGCATTACGCAAAGCTCACACCTTCCCACAGCTTATCAAAACTGATGTGTAGCCAATATTTTGACACAACTAGCATATGGGCATCTCCGGTCTTCTTTCTGCCTCATGACTTTCTGCCCAAGGCTAAGCTTCACATACTGAGTTCTTCCAGCCTTGTAGTTGGCACTTCATCAGAGCTCATAGTCTGGCTGCATCTGTAGTGTTGTGGTCACATACAAAGTCATCAAACAGACAGTGATTGAGTGTATACAGTCTACAAAGGTTTTTGTGGTTCTCTCAGGTATTACTGACTTTGTGAATAAGTTAAACCTCTCATCACAGTCCTGCGTGAACAAGTTGTTAAAGTTCTTATGGGTGCATTAAAACCTTGATTCATACAGTCTAGGCAGAGAGTGCATGTTGACCAGTCTCTAGAAACACCCGAAGACAGACCAGCGATCACTTATCTTCCATAGGAAGCCTAACAAGCTTTGGTAATGTGGTCAAAACAGGAAGAACATGGTATGAACACTTGCATTAAACGTAATAGTCCCACCACACCACCTGATGCTTTCATAGAGAGGGTGATATGCTATAATACATGGTCAGCTCCAACAGCACAGACACATGTGGATTCGTGTTCAGAACCCAGCTTCCATGGATGAATTCACCTTTATGTCAACATCAGACTTCTTCAGTGATGTTACGTCTGCTGGACTGTAACCCTGTAACTAAATGCCTGACTGCCAATAAAGTGTTCATTGTCATTATGTCATTGCATGTATGTCCTGGTAGCAATATAAGTTCATCCGAGTCAGTAGGAATATTTTAAAAATATATTTGTATTCTTTATTTTATGTACTTTATACTTTAACATATATATACTGTTGCCATTGTATGCCCCATGCATGAGGTGGTCATATTAATGTTGTGTTATCACTAATAACAAAACAAATAATATATAATTCATAACGTGCTACAGTTGGTTTCTACAATGCATTAGTGTTTGTAGAAGAACGTAAAGTTTTATTTTTGGAGTCAAGTATTTCTTCAAATATTTCCTTCATGTGACCATCATCTGCTATAACATTGATACATTAAAATATGAGGCGAGTATAATACTATGTCACTGCAATCTGTGTCTATGAAGGCATTGGGTTTTTTCTCTGCGGTCTGCTTGTTGCAGAGCATGCCTGTGTGACTTTTACTGAACCTCCACTGTAAGGGTGTAAAGGTTATCAGTCAAAGAATGGTTGTTGTCAAGCATAGGTGTTCTGGCTGGGCCAGTAACAAATGACACAGGATTCCACTGGCAAACGTTCACAAATGTCTTGCTGGTGTAAGTCTGACAAGCCACAAACATCATCCGTATGGTGTAAACCAAACCAAATGCTCAACTTTCTTCATTTCAAACCATACATATGTGTATATCGTACTGTACACTGTAATAAGTTGGTTTGAAAACGGGTACCTTGGGATTCAGTAATTTCTGTACCAAAGACTTGCAACAACTAAGTTCCCAGACGTCGACACCCATCAAGCTAACAACTGCAGAAAGCTAATGACATCATCGGTCATAAAGGTATACCAGCTTGAACTCTGCAAAGGCGCAAGGCCAAAGGTAAAATACATGTTGATTAATGCCGGATATACATAAACTCTGTGACTTTGCTGAACTGGATCATACTCAGTGCATTTGGTCTGCAGACTGGCGGTCTGTATGTGGTTTGATGTGGTATAATGCCCGACACCAAAGATACACAAAGTGGGAAATATGTGTTAATCAGATTTGGCATTAAAAAACCTACATTTCAGTCCACCTGGGGTATCAAATCTACGGGAGAAAAAGACCACACACAATGGGTCAATATTTGTAAGACTTAGACTCAATTTAGAATGTCCAGACTGATTATGTAGGCTAATTACTTTAATTCAGTTGCATAAAAATTAAACTTAAAAATTAAACTTAGCATGAGCAATTTTGGTAATGACCAATAAGATATTTTGGGTTGTTTTCCACCTCACACTAACTGGAATTATTTTGCTGTAACTAGTTGCATTATGTGTGCTAAATTTAATTATAAGTGACAGTGCTGCTTAAACTTTGTTACTTAATGCAAATTCAAAACGTGTGCCAAAAGACATTGCAGTAAGTAGTTTAATTGGCCAACAGATGGTGAATTTGGCTGTACTTAGTAATTCCATGTATCTTGTATTTTAGGTTCCCAAGAGTATCCTGGATTAGAATCCAGCAGCTTGTTTTTTTATAATTAGCATATATCCAATATTGCCGCCACAAAATAATGTTGCAGATAACATTAATTCCAGTCCTACACTACTAATACCTTTTGCTACAACTTTTTATCTAAAATTAGTTTTCCGAACTTTTTTATTTAGACATTATGAAGGAAGTTGGTGGCTAAAACATAAACATCTGTTTTAGAGAATCAGCAAGATATATCTCACTTTGGCAGCAAAAACAGATAAGTATATGTGAACAAGCACTGCAGTGTGGACAAATACAAAGCAAGTCCTGGTAGTTATATTGCATTATGGGAACATATTAAAACAGATGTACATGCACTGCATTATGGGATACAAGTGTTGTTACACTGCATTATGGGTCATAGGAGGAAATGAGTTTAGTTGTATTGCATTATGGGAAGGAAACAGAAGTTACTGTATAGTTTTATTATAATGAAAAAACAAAATACTAAAATACCACTGTATGCTCACAAACCTTGTGATTTTCTGTACACTGTTCACAAATGTATAATAAATCTGTGAGTTATGTTGTTCCATATTCTAACACTTGGCAATGAGAACAGTGACCAGTGAGATAACAGATACACAACCAGTCCATCCTCTGACAAGGCTACTATGTTGCTAGGCAACCCTCTCCATAATGCAACAGTGGCAGATGCCAGCAGAAAATGTAATAAACATATCAAGCACCGAGAGGCCAACTTGCCAAACAACGCAAAAAATACAATAAACAAACTTTGACGTTCGATGATAAGCACCTAATCTACAAGTGTTGGAAGACAGACAAGCAGATTTCATGCCACAAATTCTCAAGAATTACAAGTCAAAACAACACATGTGATTTCGATGTAGTTGTGGCAAAGCCAGTTCAAGGACTCTGCCGCCTCTGCACATAGCAACAGGGAGTTGTATCCCCAAGTGTCTTGAAGCAGCTGTCCCAAAAGTGGAAAACAGGGACTACAAAATGCCAGTGGAATACTGATGAACGTAACGCATGCTTTGATCGGAGTGCGCAAGGAATGGAAAGGGATAGAGTTATCAAACCAGCCACAGTTGCAGCAACACCGGAAAACATCAGCAAAACATCCGGGCAAGAAAACAGCAGTCCAGAATGCAGACAACAGAATGTCTGGGTTTGGCGGCAGATTTTAGCAAGGAAACATACCAGCTCTCCAGCGGTTGCCACTGAACAACATGGACAGTATTAGGACGCCTGCCCAGACAGCTTGTTAGTGCACACTCTACCTTCACAGGTGTGAATGTATGTATGTGTGCATGTGTGTGCGTGCGTGCGTGTGTGTGTGCATGCGTACATGTGTGTGCATGCATGCATATGTGTGTATGCATGTGTGAGTGTGTGTATGTGTGTGTGCATGCATGTGTGCGTGTGTGTGTGCGTGTGGGTGTGAGTTTGTTTACAGTACTACACATACATACACATTTATTATTATGGAATGGCTTGTTGGCACATACTATGGTTGTGTGGTAGGGAATTCATGTAAAACAAACTTGTTACAAGCATGCTTGTTGGTATGTTGATTAATAAACTGAATGTCATTGGTCTAGCCTACTTTACTGTACATTCAAGTTGCATAGTTTTTCTGCACATGTGTATGTGTGTGTGTGTGTGTGTGTGTGTGTGTGTGTGTGTGTGTGTGTGTATGTGTGTGCTTGCGTGCGTGTATGCTTGCGTGCGTGCGTGCGTGCGTGCGTGCGTGCGTGATTGCCAAACACAAGTAATTTACAGTGTAGTGTACATAATTAGTCTGCATATGTGGAATATTATATAATTACATATGTACACTTAATTATAAATATGAAAGCCATACAGCTAAACAAACATGACTGGGTGGACATGGTGGTCTAGCAGCTACAGCACTGGACTATCATCCAAGAGGACCGGGTTTTGGGTCCACCTAGTGCCATTTCAACATTTGAACAATTCATTCACTCTACTGTCTGTTTTTTTGGGAAGAGACACTAAAAGTTGCCCATCCTTTCTAGCTGGTTTCTATTCCTGTAATATTTATATTTTAAAATATCCCACATAGGGAAATGGAAAAACCCACACAGGTTTTGCATTAGGTGCTACCAAAAAACACAAATTGTTATCACAAGCTTACACCCATTCACAGAGCAATAAACCCTGCATAGCAGTTATCATTACACACTTTTGAGCTGAAACTCATTTCGGTTGGCCTCTTGATTTGTGCTGTTGACAATTGCGCATGTTAGAACAATAATTCCCGGTAGAGCAAACAAAAACTCAAAAAATCAGAACGGTGTCCTCTAGAAACTGGCTCACCACTCGATTCATTACTGTTTGTATACACACACACACACACACACACACACACACACACACACACACACACACACACGCACCACACAGACCACACACACACACCACAAACACACACACACACCACACACCACACACCACACATACCAAACACACCACACACACCACACACACACCACACACACACCACACACCCCACACACACACACCACACACACCATACACACACACACCACACACACACACCACACACACACACACACCACACACACCACCCAACACACACACACACACCACACACACCACTCACACCACACACACCACACACACCACACACACCACACACACCCACACACACTCACCACATACACACACCACACACACACTACACACACACAATAATACCACACACACAATAACACACCAATACACCACACACACCACACCACCACACACACACACACACACCACACACACACACACACATACACCACACACAACACACTACAAACACAACACAATACACCACACACACCACACACACCACACACACCACATACCACCACACACACACACACACCACACACACCACACTACACACACACACACCACACACACACCACACACACACCACACACACACACACACACACACCACATTATACTACACACACACACACCACAAACCACCACACAACACCACACACACCACACCACACACACACATATACACACACACACACACACAAACACCACAACACCACACACACACACCTACACACACCACACCACACACACACACACACACCACAAACACCACACACACCACACACACCACACCACACACACACATACACACACACACACCACAAACACCACAAACACCACACACACCACACCACACACACCACACCACACACACACATACACACACACACACCACAAACACCACAAACACCACAAACACCACAAACACCACACACACACACACACAACACACACAAATATCTACCATTGTTTTTTAAATGTAGACGCCAAGGAAGCGAATGGGCATCTAGAAAGATGCAGGTGAACGTCGGTATGAGGAAGGAGATACATGTCATACTGCCCCCCAAAGTTAACATGTTAACATACAGACTGTCAGTCATGAAACAATGACAATGTGGAAAGCATCTGCCCTTGTTCTAATGTAACATATGCTAACAGTAGAGAACTAGCCTGCTACTCTCCACAAATTATACACTCAGGCATATTTGGCTTCTAATACTAATCAGAAACACATGGCTCTTTCATTTAAAGCATCAGAACTATTTCCATTTTTCAACCACAACCAAACAAATAGCCACCCAGATGGAATATTGCTGCATGAAATGTGTTCGTGCGCAGTTGAAATGACGCAGCTGTTTTGAATGCAAGAAAAACCAAAAAGTAATCCAGCTCAGCAATAACATAAGCACCTGATGGCTTATATCTGGCAAAGCCTGCAGACTAGTAGCCGGAAGTCAATGATGAGGAAGTGTGCAGAGTACAATAATACACTTCAAGAGGGCTTCCTGTCGATAGAACTGTTACGTTCAGCCCCACTTTATCCTAGATTTCTTCCACCCAAAACACTCACTGCACTTCCTAACATATCTTTTGACACATAGCCTGTTAGTGATGTATTTATTGTCGCCACTGGGCTTTTGTGAATTTTTCCTTTATAGCATTTAAGCCTAGAAGACTATAAAGGGCAACAAAGTTTGCCTCCTTTATGAGATCATAGGTATACTATTGTATTGTGTTATAACAGCAGATGCACCACAGGGTCAATCTTCCTTTATATCAACATCTATAACTATCTTGTTCTCTGTATCAAGTATCCCATTTGTGTGGTCTTTGTTGTCAAATCTATTCCATCTGGCCACATATACCATAACATGTCAAACCAATATAACCTGCTAGTTGTAATACAAAGAGATATTTTATAACACAGCACAATGATGACATTTATTCTACATTGTTTATTTATATTTCCAGGTTAAGCCAGTGTGACTATCTTCTTAAATTTAAAATAGGATAGTTCTCCAGCATGCTAAGATTTTATGAAATTCTGTTTTACAATATATATCTATGTTTTAATATTTAGTCCAAATAATTATCTGTAGCCAATCTTCTCATGTTATATATTCATAAAAAAAATTAAATAAATAAGTAAATAAATTTTTTACTGGCAAAGTTTCCATGAAAGCTCAGTGCATTTTACAATCCTAGAATTACGTGTGGGTGCTATTATAAAGTAATTTACAGTACTTCAAAGAACCAATTGCACAAGTTGATGAACAATCTGTGGGCCTGCAGTAGAGTTGTCACAGAACCACCACACAAGGCACCATTTGGAAAGATTCAGGCCCAAGAACAACATTCTTTGGGCCGGCAAACAGACCAGTTACAACACACATGGTATCCACATAGAGTAACAGCCTCACACAAGTTCTTGTGTCACTCCACGTTACTGCATAGTGCTGCAATATACCATATTGTACCTAATAGACAGGCAGTGCATGGGTAAAAAAAAAAATTACCACAACTGCCATGGTATAAGTATCAGGTCATCTTAGTATAAAGTATGTTTTCTTTATTACATTGTAACATAAATGTTCATTTTGTGTAATGAAAGTACACTTGCAGAAACATAATTTTACAATGAATTCCATGGGAGGTTCCTGCCTTTTAAAAATGCGGTTCCATACATTGTAGTTTCCTAGTTATCAAGCTAAGTTTCTTGTGCCAGGGGGGTGGTTGTGGAGGACAGGCTGTCCCACCCTCCCACCCACTGAACACTTTTGAACAAAACATTTCAAAAAGTACAATTTGATGATGCAGAGAATCTGAATTTCTCCCTATTGATATACTTCAATTGTAAATGTGTATATAATACTATTTGGTAACCAAAAGGTGGTCTGAACACTCAATGTTCTTTTCAATCATGATATGCTCGTCTATTAGGTGCAATATGGTAAACACTCACCGTAAACTAAATGACAAATGATAGGTCATACAGAGTGCCAAACTAAGACACAGACCTTAGCGGTAGACAAGGAAAGGAGACAAACAAAAGTAAGTGCCGAGACAACTGACTTACCATGCCACTCGTGGTCGTCATTGTGTCGTCTGCGAGGCCGCCAAGTAGGTTGTCAAATTGTGATTCCTCCGTCTGTTTGTCTGACACCTCACTACTGTGTGAGCGAGAGCGGATGATACGCGATGTCTGGGTGACTGTGGTGTGGACAACGCCCTCACTGTCCACTCGTGTCTCTACTACCTCTGTCGTCTCTGTCTCTGCGTATGGGTCAAACTCATCCAACGTGTCCGACTTCAGCTGCAAGTCAACACGATCTGTCAGGTTATGTTCATAACAATTTCAGAACTGTGCGTAAAAATCTGCGATGATTTAATGGGCTGCATACACGTTGTAGCCATGTCAGCCCAGAATGTGATACTGGAAGAATGCAACCAGTTTGATGAACAGGTAAAGTTTTTGGAGAATTTTTGGTCAGATTAACAATATATCATAAACTAGGTCTTTCGGAAGAGACATTAAAAGCCACTGGTCCCTTCTACTCTACGTGTATCCCAGGGGAACTAAGAGATCACACGCATGGGGTAAATGTAAGTAGTGGACTCACTAATTGAAGGCTCATTGAAAATCACTATGTAATGTGACTTGGCCACCATCAAAAAATAAAGCCTTTACTTACTGCTATGTTCTAATATGGTGTAATATTTGTTTGCATTTTGCGTTTTAGACAAAGATTTTTGAATCACTGACTTATGTAAATCTCTCCTCAACCATCAACTTCCCTAATAAATGTAGTATGTTTTGTGGTGCCAATCTCAACTGTGTCAAAGTTGGTGGAAATATACATTATGTTTATGTGTTAATTAATTCTTTATAATTTTATGAACTCACCAATCCAAACCATTTACAACAAAATTAACAACGTGCAGGTAATTTTGTTGATATAAAAACATTAACCTATTAGCTTCTGTGAGTTAATTATGTAACAAACAAACCATGCATTTTACCATGCTCATGCCAGGAACAGTCATATGGGCATCATTGCCAAGGGGTTGTTGCTAAGGGGTAGTTGTATAAGTTTACAAAATCCCAAAATACATTAAGCATTACGTGGGGGGTTGGTTATCACCACATATCATGAGGAAAATAAATTGCTACTGTGGCACCACCTAGTGAGTGAAACAAATGTTATTGCAAATATCCACTTTGGATCCTACAAATCACAAGTCCCGCAGCAAATACTGGTTGGGGTTGGGCAGTTTGAAGCAATGCTAAATGTGTAACATATTTTTGGACTTTGCAAACACCTATATTATCTCATCCCTAAGGTAATATAAGACCCAGAATGGGGAATTCTACTTTTAGTCTACTAAAAGGAGAAGAAGATTGAGAGGTCTTGGAAAGGCAATATAAATAATGTAGGGTTGGTTTGAGATACTGCAATGTGGAGTATTGTAAGAGAAGTTTTCGTATAATATTTTGAATAAAATGTTTCTTGCTAAAAAGTTTCTATTGTAATTTTTCAAAACAGCCAAACATGCTTGTTAAACTTGCATAAATTGGGGGGAGGGACAGAGATCATATTCATGTGTATGTACGTACACGTTTGTGAGTTGTACAAGAGTATGTATGTACATAACAACATGAGACAGTATGAACATGTGTGTATGCAAAGAAACAAGAGAACTGAACACAGAAAAATATGAAAAAAATTGTGTGAAATAAATGTGAAAAAAATGTGATAAAAATGCGTTGATGGAAGTTGGGATCTGGGAATGGGAGGATAGCCTGACAAAGAGGGACAGAGAGCCGGATTCAGTCTGTCCTCCCTCGCAGTACAACTATACCTGTTCCCCATGCTCTCCCTCATACTCTTCCTCCTCCCGATAGTCTTCCCCAGAATATCTCTCTTCCTCTTCTCTGTCCTCGTAGGTGTCCTCCTCGTCCCTCGTGTGTACCATGAAGAGATCGGAGTCCCTCTTGTTGTCGGGAGTGGGAGAGAGGGATTCATCCTCCCCCAGGCCCAGTAGGGCGTCTATGTTCGCCATTCCCACAAGTCGGGGGGTCGCGTGCTCGCTCAAGGGGGTCTGGGGATTAGTGGGGGCAACACAACAATGTCAACCGTGCGTGCAATCAATAATACACCTGAAAACACATGTGAACCGGTGCATTAACACAATGAAGGAAACACGTTCCGTGAAAAAGAAATGTGTTAGCATAACAATAATGTGTTGACACATGATAAGTGTGTTAACACATTGTAAACATACAGTGAAAGATGTGTTAGTGCACTCTTCAGTGTGTCTCTTGTGAAAGACTAGGCCAGTATATGAGACCATCCCAAATAAATTTAGAGAGGCAGTCCCATGTGTTTATGTGAATTAATTTATGTTGTGTATATGCAAGTTGGGTGTTGTGATGGAATAAAATAAAAAAGGTAGCATTTTATCACACGCAGCTAAATATTCCGTAAGACCGTCAAACAGGAAACTTGCTGAACGCGGAACATGTAAATGGTGGCTGTTTACATCCAGTTAGCACAGTAGTGCCGCCTAGCGACCATGAGATATGAGCGACATGGACAAACATACATGCGTGGGTTACAGACATTGTTACATGCTATCCCGTCGTAGTTGCGTTATCCCCATACCAGTGTTTATATTAGCAAGTTACCAAACGCCAACAATGTTGTCGGCATCAGGAAAGGAAACGTTAATGAAAAGTATAGGCCAAATGATGCAACTTAGTCTGACAATGTCAGTCCTTCGTCGCTGTCGGTATCAGGCTTCAAATTCTGCTCGCATCACCATGCCCATGTCCACCACCAATGTTTGCTGTCCCTGATTAAACTAAGGTTATTTATTCTGATGACTTTGCAATTGGATCTGCGAAATTACATGTATTTGTTTCTATTAAAGACACATTTAGGTGAACATTTAATTGAAATGAGAAACGGCTTATTTTCTTGATGAAATAAAGCCACTTTTAGTTTTACTATGTGCCGTAACTCACATATACAGGTGTGTATAGGATACAACAGTATGATGGTACCCGGCACATTTCTTTTTAAGGACCAGTAAACAATATCAGGACTAGTTGTTTCTGAGTCAGCCAGTCCGACGGACTACCTGTCAGCTAAAGCCATCGTACATCCTGCATGGAGTAGAAACGAATCTCAGAACAGATTTTGGAAGCAGGAATTATGTTTTGTAAGTGTTCTCACTGTCACTACTCAAGATCGCTTACATTACTATAGTGTCCCCTGGGTATTTTGGTCCCAAGGTCTTAGCATAAAGTTTAATTTTTTAGTACACAGCTTTTACTTTCTCCTTGAGACAAAGACCGAAGAGTGTATAACACACTCATAGATGACTGAATCAGTTCAAGTTCAATCAACACATTAACACACCTGAAACATGACATAAATGTGATATGCTTCAGAAAAATATGTATTTTATACGCATATTAAAACGATTATAAAAATAAAAAATAAGGTTTGGATATCAAAACAACATATTTATGTGTCACATTCTTTATCACTTCATATTATTATGTTATACCTATTTAGACCCATGCCATTATAAACGCATAAAAACTGAGTGTTTACATTTGTTTATCTGTCTGTCTGAGCATATCTCCATCAGTTTAGCATGTACAGTGCTGACATGTTGTAGGCTTGCTATCAGGCCCATTTGAGTGGTTCACAGATTGTAAATATTTAAAATTTCATCCGCAGGGCCCCTATGGGATGGGGGTCATTTTAAAACACTGGACATCCCTGAAGTTTCTAAAACTCTGTTGATATAAATATTGGGAATTTCAGATATTTTGTCAACTTTGCACTCAGTAAAGTTTCAACATTTTGCATGCACTGGTGAACAAACAAGGATGCAGCACTAAGGTCTACGCACATTGCAAGACGTCTGTGGACTATGTTTCACATCAACAGTGAAACTACATCTGTAAAGCCATGTTAATACAAACAGGTTAGTTCGTTTTTCTCCACGAAATCCATGCAAGTGTGCAAGCAACTTTGTGAGCTGATAATTAGAAATATTTCTAAAATGATGACTCACTGTAACATGGGTGTGTGCCAGACACAGACGGACATTACCTCAGACACTGCTAACAAGGGACCCAATCAAATATGTTGTGTTTTGATGAAGTTATCATTTACCTTTGATGAACATTTGCATAATATTCTACTGCATGTTGGCAAACGTAATGTTAGAATTGTGACTGTGCATGCACAATCCATGGTATGCATTTTTGTAACGTAACGTAAACGTAAAGCAACATTAAAGATTTCATATTTCATTCTGAAGTTTAGAGTAAAATGAATTTGTTTACTAAAACAAAAATATTGGGAAAATCTCAACAGTTGTCATGAGAAAAAGCGTGCACAACTTCTAGTGGACACTCCTGGAAATATTATTATGCTAAATACTGATGGTGGTACAATGATTTTAATTCTGGTAGGTATATAAAATGTTCTACTAAAAAAAAAATACTTTATGGATATGCATATATAAAATTCAGCAAATGCAAAATAGTTGTTGATAGATCAGCTGATGTTGACAGATCACCTGCTTGACACAATGTAACAATGGAACTTCTAACAAACGATTTACTTGGTATGGCAATGGCTGGGATAAGTTAAATTCCTTTTTTGATTGACTGGACCACCTCAAACATATGTCTCCACAACACTGTAATCTTCCAGTGTAGCTCAGTTTTCCCAGGATCTGTCTATGTTTAGAAATAGGACAATCCTTGCCAGTGTTACATAATGCTACAACATAGTTGCATAAGAGTGTGACAACTGGACATGAAAAATGTACTGAGGGTGATGTTGTGTTGGCCTCTCGTGGCATTCCTGGCACATTGCAAGAGTAGACAACATCAATACTGGATACTGAGACTGCTGTTGATGGAAGCTGGGAAACTGGATGTGTAACACGTCTGGGGCAATGCCTGCATGACTTCTCATATAGCCACATCATCAATACATGCACCAGAAATAACATTTAATGTATGCCCCTGTGCGCCTGCTGAAATCATGTCCCATCTATCTGCATGGTTGAGTGTTCCTGTATTCTGCTTCACTGTCAACGATGGGTTGGCAATTCATTGCTGTAGATGTTTTGACTAATAACATTTCATGTTTATGATGGGCCAGTTATATATACAACAAATGCCAACAATTAGCTGATCTAAATAAATGTCTGTCACTGTGTTCAACTATGAAAATACTGACATGTTCAGGAGGTTAATAATCTTGAGAAAGCCGGACAACTGGCAATTCTTACTTCATGCCAAACTGGTATGCTGACAGAATGGGAACAGTTTGTATCTTACAAATTGTGTTATCTCATATCCTTTTTACAAACACTTGACTTGCACTATTTTACAGGAACGCCCATCTCCCACCTGATAACATATCCACATAACATAAGCTAACTTGGCCAGACAGAATGACATGGACCGTATGGTGAGCAGTGTCTTTGTATTCACAGATGTATTAATTACCTGCATTCGTTTAAGTATTTGAAGGAAAGAGTAGTTATTTTCAAACTAAAAACAACAGATTCAAAGTAAAAGGCGAAGTGAGCTTGACTGGCATGTATCCTCACAGCCTTCAGAGCTTGACTGGCATGTATCCTCACAGCCTCAGAGCTGCAGTTGAGGGCTGGGTGAAAAATACCAAATAAACCCACCATCTTCAAAAATTGTTTTATCCATCTTTTAACCAGCTGTGTAAATTTTTGTATCACTGGGCAAATCTTGTTTTTTAAAACAGACACACATATGGGCATACTGTGGAATATTCCTCATGTACAGAGACCACTATACTCTATTGTGAAGAAGAAGAGGAAAGAGAGAAAGTACCAGATATTGGATGATTTCATGCCATGGCCTGTCATAATGGAATAATGGTTATAAGATTCAGGTATGCTGGTGTCAACCACAAGGTTTGTTTTGTCAGGTCAAATTTACATCCACAATAGGTGTGTGTTGTTATAGCCAATCTTTATGAGAAGTTTATTACTGTGATTCAGCCATAGGAGACAATAAAGACGGACAGCCAATTTGTTTAGGATAATCTACAGTGGATAAATACAGAGGAATTATATGTGTACCCAACGGACCATGGCTTTTCCAACAGTGTTATCTACCAGTCCAGACTAATCCATAACACATTCATTCATACATTACAGTCATCTATAACAACCTAGAATTATTAATTGATTTTTCATTGACTGAATTACATGTTTTCACATTAGTGTACATTTTGTACATTCACCAAGTGCTGTTGTGTGTGCTATTTGTGATGTTTGGTAGCAAAGTTTATATAAGAAAGAACAGAAAGTCATACTTCTAAATCTAACAAAAGATGGCAGCAAAGAAGGTTGCCTTCCTTTCAGGACAGTGGCTCCATCTTGTGAATGCAGTAGCTACTACCTCAGAGTAAGGGGAAATGTGCTAGTTCAATTCCATGATACCCCCTAGGCCTTGACAGGTGAGGAATGTATCAAAATATGTGAGAGGAATCCAGGTTGACAAGGCACAAAGCTATTAACATTCTGTTAATGCTTCAAAAACATGATTCCTCAGAGTTTGGAATTTTGGTGACCGTGTTACTCGGATAGTGAGAACGGCGCACCAGTTTTGCCATGGAACCACGTCTGCAGAAACTATGCAAGGGACTGTCACTCAAGGTTTGGCCTTCGTAGTCACAGCAGACGCTGCCCCACCAGTCATTGACTCTTCAGGCGCAGAACCTACGTTCTTCGGGACAGGGAGGCCTACTACTACTGGGGGTTACTTCATACATTCATTGTTTGTATCAAGTACTAAACACTTACTATGAAAGACAAATGCTGGCTGTAATAATTAAATATTGTCTACAATTTATATGGGCCTACATCCGTACCATAGTACAGAGCTGTGCAAACAACAACTATTCCCAGGCTGTCAATTCTGCTCTCTTCACATCTGTCTTGCTGTATAAAATTACATGAAATGTGAGTTATAAACACAACAAATTAATATTAACATCACTGAATAGTTCTAAAGTTCATAGCAATTATCCCTGTGTGGCAACGTTTCTCAAGTTGATTTATTCATCACTGATTGATTCATCACAATATGATGTACAACTATGTGACGTACAACTATGTGATGTACAACTATGTGATGTACAACTATGTGACGTACAGCTGTATGTCATATAAGAACTTGGGTCTCATGTACATGTACAATATCATATACAAAAAGAATGTGATATATATGTACAATATGGTGTACAAATACAGTTTGATGCACTACATGTTCAGTGTGGTGTACAAGTCAATCATGAAGTGATGCACAAATACAATGTGATGTGTAATTAGTCAAATACAATGTCAGGTATAACTCAAGTACATTATTTGTGTGCTGCAGCAACTACAATGTCGTGTACAACTACAGTGCATTTTATCATGTACTACATGGGTGCAAATAGCCTGCAATGAGAGGATAGAAGATAAACACATTACCTCACCTGGTTGACTCCAGTTCACTATTCCTTCACCAGTCATGTTACATTAACAACACTTGTTTCATCTTATAAAAGCTTCTAGAAATTATTTATATATACTTGTCATTAAGTGCCAAGTTTCTACACCTGCTATAAAAACATTCCTCTATAATACTTGGTAATACATAACAAAGCCAACTTGGACTAGGCTGGAGTGGTGCGTTATCACTACCGAGTGTGTGATAAATATGTCAAATGGCAACAAGATCTTTGTGAATGATTTATGATTCATGTTTCATTTGATGTTACAGAAACAATTGGTCATTGCGCAGCAAACTGTTGGTCAACTACAACTGGGTGTTACATGGTACACCTACAATATCCCTGTGTGTCTGATCTCATTTGAATAAAATGAACACTCAGACACCTATTTATTGTGCATTACGAACTTTGTGATTTGTCCGCAAGTGTTATGGTTGGCATGATGTATTATTTATTAACATATAATTCTTTATAATTTGTGGGCAGGGATTGAGTAAGCATTGTCATGGATGCTCAATTGATCAACACATGTTGTTATATTATCCACCAGAGGAGCCACAGAATATTTCAAGGAGTATCTAATACACTACAACCACTGTTACAGTTACTGACATGTAATTTAATTGCTCGCCCCAATATGGGAGGTTCGATTCATATTACACATTAGTCACCCCACCCTCTCCTAATGCCCCATTCTTTTAAAGATCTTGGTCTGTGTGAAAGTTCTTCCTCAAAGTGTGGATATGTCCACAACTATGCACTAGATGGCAGTAAAGTCAGGCACCAAACTTTAGTTAAAACTGTCACCATGTAAATTGTACATATACAGATGTACGAAGACAGGGAATAAACTCTTGCTAGGAAGAAGATATTTGGGTTAATCAAGTTTGGGAGCAAAGAACCTGTATTGAGATCTGCCATGTAGTTTCCCAGTGTCTTCTTTTTTGTTTATTTTAGACTGGCACAGTACATGTCAGGCATGCTGACAGTGTTGGCTTGCTGACATTACAGGTCCAGGATGTTGATATTATGTCAGGCATGCTGACATTACATGTCATGCTAGCTTACAATGCAAATTAGGCAGGCTGACAGGCTAGGCATGCTGACATTATGTGTCAAGCAGACTGACCATATGTGACAGGCATATATTTTGGGCCAGGAATGATTTATATTACATATCAAGAATGCTGACATCATACATGTCATGCTTGCTGACATTGTGTCAGACAAGCTGGGTCTGACATTACATGACAGGCATGCTGACATTATTGTCAGACATGCTGACATTACGTGTCAGGCATGCTAACGTTTCCTATGTCAGGCATGGTGTCAGCTTCACATTATGTGACAGGCATACTGACATAATATGCAAGACATGCTGACATTATGTGTCAGGCATGTCAACATTATACATCAGGCATGCTGACAATACATATCAGACATGCTGACATTTGTAATTCCACTGTCAGTCAGAAAATTGTTGTAAGCCTAGCATACAACCTAACATTAGAGGCCATTTGCACAGCTCTCGCTCTCCGTTTGTTCCTAAATACAGCACAGCATTGTTATCATAATAACAAGTAATATTTTGACACAGTCATCACATTAAGCATTACTATCATTACAAAATTATACTTATATCCAGCCACCCCAGAAAGCAGACTTGTTTACATATGCCACTGTTAATTTAGAAAGTATCATACTCTCGCCTCAGACAGGCATCCATCTACACGATATCACCCTTAGGACAGACATAATCTACGTGGCCATAACCACTCTACCCCACCCCATGCCCGGTGGACACAATAAAATGCCAATTAACGCAGGGAATCCAGGAAATGCGAGGAACGAATCGACACCAGCACTGAATGGCAGACGGCCAGGAATTCCAACCGCAAAATCCGGCGGCGACAAACACAAGAACAGGGCTAGGGAAAACTCACCAAAGGACGCGGACGCAGACAACACGCGTGGTAATCCGAGGGCTGATGTCTACAGCTGCCTCTGGTTCAGTTCCTTCCCCTGCAGCGGGATTAGAGATGACAGACGGACCTGGTCTGGGAGTCTGAGAGCAGATGGAGACTGGCCAAGAACTACAGGAGCACATGGGAACACGAGTGGGTGCTAGACGATCCCGGATGTTCCATTTATTGATAGCGAGGGGGATGAGGGATGGAATTCCCCGGGATCCACTCGCAGCCAGACTGTGTATTGGTGTATCATCACACTGCAGCAGTCACATATTTCAACAGTCACCAGTCTAATCATCCCTCAATCCTCCACAGTACGTGTGGCTGTATTCACTGTTAACCCTTTGTGCCTTGCGTGGGTTTATATCCCCGATTGCCTATCACTCTGACTCTGAGCCGTCAGTCCATGTTATGTTGCCATTGCGTAATCAACTTTTTTCCTCCAGTATGGTTTATGAGCATACCTCACAATGTCGATTTCGGTCTCCTAAATGAGACTGTTGAATAAACAACAGTCATTTATTTATATCTTGGATCCGTCTTCTGAGAGTCTCCGCAGATTGGACTATTTTTTAGATACCCACGGAAAGGAATTTAATTATTCCAGATTCTTTCTGTAAGATGAATGTGTTATTAAACTGTTCCAAATTCTGTATGACACTGCAATCTACCATGGAAACATGTCTTATTAATAGAATTGTCTCTTGTTGTCAAACAAAAGTGTTCTTCTGTTATTTAGTTCACCCACCAATCTCACTTTAATCATAACACGTTAACTTAGGGGGCAGTCTGGTCATATCTCCTCCCAAGTGCTCAGGCCCACTTGCCTCTTTCTGTCAGTTTGATTCCTTGGGTCTACCAACTGGCGATGTATTTAAAAAAAGATAATTAGTTGTTTAATTGCCTGTACCCGATGTACTTGTTTCCCTGTCAGTAGAAACTGTGAACAAACTGAGTGATGAACCACCCTCCAGAGGTCGCTACTATGACTTTGTTTGCTTTACCAGGACATTTATATCATCATGTGAAAAAATTATAATGAATGTTAAGTTTAACTAAGTTTAACTGCTGCCCTTACCTTGTTGCTTCATAGTGGGATGTAGGCTAGTAGGGTTTTAATCATGCACCTGGTAGTAATCAAAACACCAGTAAATCACCAATTTCACAACCCCATTCCAATTTCTTCATTTCTTTTACTACCTCATATTTCCCAGACTGTTTCATTGAAATACAATGTTCCTTCATGGCAAATGTAAATCATTATAAATACTTGTTCGATGTTTGCAACCCTATATTTCATCACCCCATAGTTTCATCCCATGTTTCTTTAGGCTCCAATGGGCTACATTGAAAATGCAAATAAAACCACTTTTCTTCTTTTTTCTGCCCTAGACAAGCATTAGACCATGCAAGTATCTCACTGTTTGAATCATGTTGTAGTAGTATTTGCAGCCCTATTCCCATATCTTCTAGTAGTATTTGCAGCCCTATTCCCATATCTTCCCAACTTGTACACAAAATACCCTGGCATATTATCACACTGGCATGAATATTTAAAACATAATACTTCTTCCCACAGAACTACAGCAGACCTAACGTATTATAACTACCTGATCAATGTATGTGTCCCTACATACCACCGCACAACGTTATCCCATGTTCCTTTAGGTGCCAAATAATGGATTATATCTAACTTTTCTTACTACTTGATCGTTATCTTCCCAACTTGTTGTTTCCTCTCAGTCCAACTTTACCCACTCTAGACCCCTCTAGTACCACTCAACCTTCACTTAAATGTTATCCCTCCGATAAGCATTCCTTCCCACCCCAGAGAAGTCGGGCAAAGATCTGCTTTAGGGTATACAGTAAACCACTTACACACCTGCCTTTTTTGGCCAATCAGTTTCAACGGGTTAATGAGAATGTTTGTTTGCCGAGCTCCTAGCTACCAAGTCTGCCAAACTTGCATTCAACGATCAAAGCAGAAACTGATGAAAAAGCCTCTCCAACCCAGAGATTATGAAATATAAATGAATCAGAATAGAGAAATATATTACTAGTAGTCACATGTGTGAAATTTTTGCAGTTTCATACATGTTGGAGATTTATTTAGTCAAAAGTGTGCTAGCTATTAGAATTGTTTTCATAAACCCTGTATAGCCTGTGTGGGTACCAGCATACCAACTATCTAATTGCAGCTAGCGAATATAATGTGGACAAACATTAAATGGCTAATGACACTACTCGTTTTACTGAGCGAGATGATAGTACTGATCCTGTGAACACAGTTGCTAGCTGGCAGAGACAATGAAAAATATGTAAGGCTGTCAACATAATAGCCATAATCAAAACATTAAAATTCGAGTTTGTGATATTTTAGTATTTATTGCTTGACTGGAGATATGCCTAGGGACAGAAATTGTTAGGGTTAACATTTGGATTACATGGCAGTTTATTCTGGTCCACATGATATACTTCACGTAGTCAAAGTAAAATATTGGTTTAATCCTGTGTTTTTCTTTATTGTTTAGAAGGATTCAATTAAGTCTAAATTATTTATGTTAAATTACTAGCATTTTGTACATTTACTCTGTATGATAAGTCAGATTCACCCCATTTATCACACCAGGCACCAAACAAAATAACCTATGATTATTTGCACTGAATAAATGCGAGATATTTCCCAATAATCTACAGAAGAATCTCCCAAACGTTTATTGTGGAATGTAAAAATTATTACGTGCTGTGTAAATTAATGTAGAAGAAAAGAAGCCTGAATAAATCACTCATTCATCACTGATTAGTTTACTGTCTAGTTAATAAATGTTTTAATTAAATTGTGTTACATCATTATTGTAACTATATCAGTAGTATACAGTTACTATCCCTTAAACAAAATAATTCTACCTACTTGGACAGTGTACTTGCTAGATGGGATATTTGCTGTATGTTTAACCGGGAACTTTCCTTGTTTCCACTGCTGCTGTGGTCACTACTGGTATCACTAATGACACGGACATCTCCTTGCTTCTCCTATTTCCCAACCCAGGTTACAGACACATGACATCAGACATTCCACCGGGGGATACGTTTCCTATTTTCCCTGCAGGGATGTGTTCATCAGGACATTGGGAGAGTCAGAGACCACAGGCATCTGTACAAATGCATCCCCAGTGACTCAGGGCCAAACATAACATGCCCTCTCAGTTACCCCCAGCCACACACCATCCCAGGAAGCAATAAATTTAACCCTGCACTTTCCCAGATTACCCTTTCACTTTTGCTAGGTGTGCATGATGTGGTGCATGCACGTGTGTGTGCGTGCGTGCGTGCGTGCGTGCGCATGCATGCGAGCATGCGTGCGTGCGTGTGTGAGTGTGTGTGTGTGTGTGTGTGTGCGTGCGCGTGTGAGTGTATGCACATGCATGTGTGCCAGATGTAGGAGCATGTGCCAACCACACTGAGGAGAATCCCCAGTGAATGGACAACTGGTCTCCAGCTGTGTGCCGCCAGCCAGCTATTTTTATCTCTCCTAGAACTGATTCTAGGAAGAGATAGGGATGCCACAGCAGAGGGGTGATTCCTATCTTCTCCCCTTTCTGCCGGGATGCCATCAAGGCATGCCTCACTGCTTACCACATGGGATTAAAGTAGGTAAATAATCCAGAAGTGAGATGACTAGTTGCTAATCTATCATCAGGTGAAGTTTCCCTGTGCACGGAAAAACTGGGATCAGACCACTATTTTACTTTGCCTATAGAAGCACTGTCAAAATAGTGTGTTTTTGATAGTGCATCTATAGGCAAAGTGAAAGCTCATTGGGGAGAACAATAGTGAGTTGTTCTCCTTAAAAATATAAAACAGACCCAGCAAAGAACCCTTGTAATACCATTGTAGACTAAAAAATCACCAAGGCTATTACTATGATAACATTTAGTATATTACCCCTGCAACAAAATATACACACTGTTAATTATAATTCTGTTTATTTATATATTATATAACCATGTCAGAAATATTAATCTAGGTAAAATGAAGCCACAACAAAGACAATGCCTCACATTTTAAATGATGCCTTCCTATGCCTAATATGGCTGAACCAATGACACAAGAATTCCTTTGTATGTAGTAGTCTATAATATTTAATATGTGCTTCATGCCTTGCCAATGTGGGGAGTATTTCAAACGGAAGCCCTTGCTCTTCCCAGGGGAATACCTGGAGACTATGAATCCCTAGTGAACCTGCAGCCGATCCTGGAAGGATCCAAGATCCTTTGGGTGCTTGGGGGAGGCCTCTGAAGCATCAGCCGTACCTGATGAATGTAAATCAATTTTATCGCCAATGCTGGGAACACTGCAGGTGTGTGTGTGTGTGTGTGTGTGTGTGTGTGTGTGTGTGTGTGTGTGTGTGTGTGTGTGTGTGTGTAGAACCCATTACTAAACACCACTTGAATTGACCTTATACGAATATATAAATATATACTGGGCAATACTGTTATTGACCTACATAAATAAATAAGCAATTTTCATTATGGGCTGATTCGATGTACACTGGAGGAACACAAATATGTACATTCCCAAACCCCGGCAATGCATACATTTTCCAAATGCACTGTGTATCACCTTCGTGTCCTGAAATCTTTAGTAGCACACATTGATTTTATACATATAGTCAGAAAGAGTATTTGCAAAAAAGATCCATATTTTAATTTCTAATACTTATTTAATCAATTTTGTGCAAACACAATATGTTCACAAAGTTTGGTTTAGTAAAACTTAAATTTACGACACGCTTTGCAAAAAGACACCACTTGTGGAAACTGAGCTGTTTGTATTATCCAATGAATGCACATTGTCAATTGATTATCCGTCTAAATATGTGATACTCGTGCACCATCTTGGGTCTGACTTCTGAGTATTAATGCATCTATCGACAAGATATAGTGCAATTTCAAAGGGGCTACAACCAAACATTAAACAATAGTTCATAAAATAATGTTGCCCCCCAAAAAAAAATCATGGCCAACAAGACTGCCCTCAGGTTTGTTGAATTACATGGCTGCATTATCTGTCTTTTTGCAAGCAGCTATTTCCTGCAAAAGCTCCTAAGCGTTACTTCACATGTTGTTGGAAAGATGTGAGCACTATCCTATTTCTTGAAGTCTTTGCTTCAAAGAAGGCCTAAATAGGAGCTGCAAACCACAATTACTTGATAGTATTCCTTGGATAAGCAAGACTAAAATGCCACTTTCAGTTGCCAAAAGCGAACCCAGGGACCTGCCAAAGACAGAGCATCAAAGACAGGGATAGTTCCTTCACTGCTGGAGGGAAGATTTTCATCTCCCAAACCATCTGGAGGACCCAGAAAGAGAATGGAGAACCCTTTATAATTACGTGAAGGTCTGGGATCATCTTCGGCCTCCCAAGAGGTAGGAAATGTAAGGAATGTGTTTCAAATGCAATCTCCCTCTCCCACGGAGAAATAAACAGTGTAACCGTCTGTAACGAGTTGTTTCTGTTTTCCCAAGGGCAGTTAGCATTCTGTTTTGTGACTGTGCTAATTAGACAGGATCATTAACATTTTTAACTGGAAGCAATTTAAGATATTTATTCATTTCACAAAATGCCAGACTGAATAAGAATCCTCAACATGTGTACATGGTGGGGGCAAAATTAAGTTTTGTGGTGCCTACTTGCTCACCCTTTGGAGAAAACATTATCATCAGAGGTGAACATTGAGCAGTTAAAAACTGTTTTCTGTTTGTTCTCTTAAACATGTGCATGCCTATTATATTTATTGAATCTTATACATTCAAAATGGCATACATTCTTTCACAAGTTTTAGAACAAAACATGAGATAAACAAATGTGAAAATGCCCCTTTATCTCTATCACTTAGTATACTGTTACTCAACCCAGAACTTGTTTCAACTAAGGACCTATATTTGACATTCAGTCAGTGATAAGGATTTACTACAGCTGATAGCAAATGTTGTTCTTATCTTCCAGGACCAAGGAGGTACAAGTCACCCAAGTCAGAAAGCCAACCAGTGTGGAACTTCATATGATTCCATATCTTAGATCATCATGACCAAATCAATACCAGGGAACAAACCAGTTTGCAACAATGCCTACTTCTAAAGGCTTGTAGAGATACCACAGTTAGTGGTGTTCGACCCAACCCTAAGTTGGAGCACATATGAACTCTTCATAAACAAACACAGTATGTTCTTTAACAAGACACAAAGAAGGACTGACAAGAAACTGTTTACACCTTTCTACCACCCACACAATACAAGTGAAAAGGATGAAATAAATGTTAAGTATGGAATCTGTTTTTTTAAATGCCTCCTCAATTAGATATGTTCACTCTTTTCAATTCAGATATGCATTTAATGAAAATTCAAGCATGTGGTATAAATTACAATATGTTACCTGACTTGTACACATCTGATGTTTAGTTTTGGTGAAATCATTGGGCAAACTATTACATTAGTTCTGACTGACTCCGGTCAAGCTTCAGCCAAAATGACAAAAATGGACCACCTCTACATTTGCTGTAACATACTTCTGTAAGTTAGATCTAACACTCAAAGGTAATATGTTGATTTTATTAAACTGACTATGCATATTGCTTAAACTAATCACAAAATTAATCTTAACACCACGTAACTGGACTGATCTGCAATGAGCAAGAAAGGAGTATTTAAAGTATTAAACTGATAAACATTATCTTTGAAAACTACACTTTTCAAACTTATTTTTAGATGACCAGCCCCTCTACAGAATTCATTTCTATGTATTTCTTACACACAAATTTGTTAACAACCACGTTCTGGCTGATTGCATAATAATCAACTTGGAATGCCAAAACACTGAATGCCGATGACCATCAAACTGCATGACCTTCTAAAAAGTACTGAAATCAACACCTGCATCTCCTAACCCCATCACAAAACCAGGATCATTATTTAGCCCTGGGTGCAGCCTGAATGTGCTAGTCTATTCATGACACGGTGAGCTATCCGAATATTGAATACTATCACAAAAACAATCACCAATAATAAAAGGTCATTTTGAGAAGCCATTGTGAAACATAAATGACCTGGATTCACATCAGATCAACTATTTCTAAATGACTAAAGAAACTCTGTCTACCAGGAGCAATCCATCACCTACCTGGAAGAAAGTAGTTCCTACAGCCAAGGTGCAGTTACAACTTTGAAGAAACTAACCAAAGCTTTGTCCTAAGAACACAAACTATACAAAGTCCAACACTTTTCCCAATATCAAATTATTAAACTCACATTTCCAAAAACACACCTAAAAATAAACCACAAAAACTCCCACCACAGCCCAACAATAGGGTCTGCAAAGTAAGATTACTTTGCAACTTGAAAATGCAAAATCACCCAGTACAGACAAATCCTGTACCTCGAATGGTATGGTGGTGCCACCTACCAGCTAAATTGGCACTAAATATTAAAACTGCTTATAAGAGTTGCCATACAAGATCTTAGTGTAGTGGTGCATTAGTTTAGATCTAAGATGTTTTGATCAAATGTGCCGACAATTTGAGGTTCTATTTTTTAAATATATATTTAGAGAAAAAAGATAATAATTACAACAGATTTGGTGCACAATCTGTTGATCTAATTTAATCCGGTACCTAATTTATACAGTTACAAGTGCAGATATAGACAGACACTGTCAGACAGACAGACAGACAGATATAAAATACAACTGCAAAGATGCACAGGAATAGCTGCTAACATGGGATTTGTCACTGCAGAGAACATAATTCTGAGCCATCTATAATGACATTCAGCCATAACCAATCTTAAAACATGATCTCATTCTGCCTAAAACAACCATTAACCCTTTACCACTGAATGTCTTTTTGTGCCAATGCAACGATTGTTGCATCTTTATAATAGTGAACTATAGTATCACAATGAGACCACAGCACATTATTTATGTACATTTATATTCTATAAACCTTCTGTTTCATCAGTCACATGACTGGCACATGACAATATGTGCCGTATGTAATGGTGTCCACAGTAAAATCCAATTGAAATTTATCAATTTGAAAACTAAGGCGAGTGCTACATATTGAACAGGACAATAATGGTAAACAACCTGTCAGCCGGTTTAGTTCATTTGTGCTGAGGAATAACCCATTGACATTTGACAGGTACATGCAAACAGCTTTAAGATACGCTCCACTGACATTTATTAACCTTCATCCATTAAAGCCGGCTTAATGTGCAGAGGACAAACAATTAAATGAGAGTATAAATGCCATCTGGGGGAGGACAGGGTGGAGGCTGTTGTTTCTTGTTGTATGTGGGCATTACAGAATACAATGATTGATGTTGTAGTCAGAATAAAATGGCCTAATTAAGGAGTGGTCATAATTTATTAGGGGTAGGCCAATGGGATAGGAGGAATTAGAGGTTGGCTCAATTTTCAGTACACATGATTTGGGATGTGTCGGATGTCAGTATTACTGATTTGGGGTGGGACAATTTTCAGTGTACAGAATTTTGCCAACACTAATTATTTAACTGTTGAACATAAAAGTTGGATTTCAAATTAGGTTGTGTCCCTTGATTTTTCAAGTCTAAGTCCAAGGTAAATATTGGTTGCTCTGTTACATCATAACTGCAGTTCTATATAAATTACACTTATCTCGGATATATGTGGTTGTGAAAATTACACTACAACGTATAGAAATTTATACTTAACCATGCACATGCCTATGTCTGTTTAGTAACCAAGAACCCGGATGTTCTTACACTATGTGAGGGTGGATGCCAAAACACTGCAGGGACTTTAGAACTGCCCAATATTACGTTTTTCAGTGATAATTAAAATTGAAATGTGTCCACAGTGGCTGCAGATACACAAGTTTCTGACAATTCAAATTCCACAATATATATTCAATTCACAATGACCTCAACTCACCATGAATTCAACTCTCAGTGACCTCAACTCACAATGACCGCAACTCACAGTGACTTAAATTTAGTGACCTCAGCTCTGTGATCTCAAGGAAATATCTGTCACATTTTTATACAGTGGCCCCATTAGTACATTCATTGAAATTTTAATGAAAACAATAACATCATCATTCTGCAGCCGTGGTGTCCCGTGGTTGGGTGAGAGCCTCAGAATGTAATTTCCAAACTAACATGAAAATATGATCATTAACTAAATATTTACAAAAGCCTTACTGATGATGCATTCAATATTGGTCCATTTTAGAGTGGCTATAACTGACAGCTTAGTCATTCTGATCTGAAGTGTGCATGAAACAGGATTCTTATAATGACCGCAAACGCATTGAACAAACTCACTTATCATCACCAACCAGTGCACTGACTACCCATTAGGTGAGTCGCTTACTTCTCCGTTTCATGAATAGAAAGGCAACGGAGTCGCTGAACCGTGACCATTCTGTCAAAGCTTGATTGCCCACAGAAAGTGCTGTAAATGTCCATGCAGTCAGACATCTCAAGAGTTCAAAGGCTTGATGCAGCCTTATGGGCTGATTCGGTGTACACTGGAGGAACACAGATATGTACACTGGAGGAACACAGATATGTACACTGGAGGAACACAGATATGTACATTGGAGGAACACAGATATGTACATTCCCAAACCCCGGCAATGCATACATTTTCCAAATGCACTGTGTATCACCTTTGTGCCCTGAAAACTTTAGTAGCACACATTGATCTTTGGAGGTCAGGCACAATCACTGCAGTAACACAGATTCAGATGTCTCACAGCTGTATATTGTAGATTCGCTATAGAATAAATAAGAATAAATTATTAAAAAAGCATGAAAGAGGTGAACATCTACTGCACAAAAGAAGATAATCCAAAACTAGTATTTCCATAATATATAGAGATATAACAGCACACGTGTCGGTATGCTAAGACCTGTTGGTATGCTAAGACTTGTTGGTATGCTAAGAGTCTGCTATAGCTATGGTGGGGCATGTCATTTTCTGAGGAACGTTCTTCCACCATTTATTTAACTGTCTAATTCAATTTGAAATGAAACACTGTAAATAAGGAATCTAATTCCAAAATACTTTCTGAGCCCTACCAGCTGCTATGAAATGACAATGTTTATTTTATATCCATTGTTTAATATGACCCGAAGAAAACTGAATGGCACATTTTAGGCAGATTTACTGAGCCCCAGTTAGTGCTATTCCACCAGTGAAGCCAAACACGGCTGACCATAAACTACCAGTCAGCTTTGCATTTTCATCAATAGAGTTGGCAATAAAAAAGGTCATATAACCGATTGATTTCATACAAGAAAGCTGACTTCTTGGTCATGTGTAGACACTACAGCTGTATATATGTGAATGCCTCTCTCTAGTAGCTTCATGAGAACAACCCTGGCTGTTAAGTGTTAATTTAGAAAATTTACATTAATGCAAATCTATGATATTTAGGACATACAAATGAAAACTGTACAATGGAATACCCCTTTTGCTGGATCTGCTTCACAAGAAAATTCTAAAGAAAGTGCATACTATAGCTTTTGCATATTTGATTTCCATAGAGTACAAATGGCTGAAGACATCAGAACTAATTGTCCTGGAAGAATAAAAATGAAAATTCAAGACAACAGTGTAACAGAATCAGAAGTTTATATCCAGCATTTTGTACACAAACAAAAATCAAAGACTCACCAATGTGCTTCAGTTCCGGTCCAGTGACTTTGGTGATACCTGAAGAACACAGGAGACTGAATGTCACAAGACCATCATTGAAGGATAAGGCTAAGCTCTTCAGCCTCTCAGCCAGACTAACATACCAACATACACCTGCAATCTCACCCAAACATTGAACAATCAGTGAAGAGCAATGAATTATTGAGTTAGCGGAGCGTGACGTCAGATTTAGAAAGATGTGCTGATTGATGTGCAGAGGACTACAAGTGTGAAGCGTGACATTTAATTACCATCTCATATTGTTGCCGTATTCTTCAAATTCTTTAGTCAGCTCATTGCTAGAACAATTATGTGTGTTTGTGTCAAGTTTGACTGCAATCAGCAAACTAATTATATCAGACAGTGCAGGAAAGATTATGCAGAATATGCAAAATATCAACCTAGTGTGACTGGAGAGAAGTCAAGTTGCAAAGTAAAACCTGCTGGTTAAATGCCACAAAAACATTCTGCGTATGAATCATTCAACAAATTTATGAGCATGCTGAGAGGTCGACTTTGGACTTGTGAACAACACGACATATTACATAAGACGCCATATTGAAATCAGCTATTTTTTCACCTGGTGTTTCAAAAATTCTTAACATATACCCTTACAGTACACGGTAGACATAACAACCATAGTTGAAGAGATTCTGAGTCATGGGCACACGACATACAATATGTTAACTTACTAACAAGAGTACTGTGTTCCTGTAAGAGTTAACAAGATTTTTTAAATAGAGGCCTTATTTAATCATTGGTATGGTATAAAATAACCACATGCATACACAAGCATACCCGTATACAGTGTACACACAAATTATGCAATACATTGTGTTTTAGTAGAATTATTATTATGGCCTGACAGTGAAATAAAAATGTCAAAACGTGTCCTACAAAACGTACCACTTCATTGCCTGTTGAGAGACATGTCCCAGAGACATGAACTGCACACTGGACTCATTATGACCTATCCCAGAGGCCGGTGTACACATATCTCTATTTCTGGATAAGGAAGTTATGTTTTCATAAGTCCTACTTAACCGCATTTTCACAATGCCAGCAACGAGCCAGTCTACCCGTATTGAAACACGACAAAACTGTCAGCGACATCACGATTCGGACAATTTACCAGAACTCCCACTGAACTCTACCAGAACTCCCACTGAACTCTACCAGAACTCCCACTGAACTCTACCAGAACTCCCACTGAACTCTACCAGAACTCCCACTGAACTCTACCAGAACTCCCACTGAACTCTACCAGAACTCCCACTGAACTCTACCAGAACTCACACTGAACTCTACCAGAACTCACACTGAACTCTACCAGAACTCACACTGAACTCTACCAGAACTCATACTGAACTCTACCAGAACTCACACTGAACTCTACCAGAACTCACACTGAACTCTACCAGAACTCACACTGAACTCTACCAGAACTCACACTGAACTCTACCAGAACTCACACTGAACTCATGCCAACTGCTGCCTTGAACATGAAGCATATCTTAAAGGAACTACATGCATACACTGTACATACCACTGTTGAAGAATCTTCAATTATATATATATTTACATAAGTGACCTTACGTTAACTTGTACGTATTTTACTTCAGTGTTACTCCTTTCAAGCTTTTTACTTATAAGATAAGTGGACTCTGTTTAACACTATTATAAAATTGAGTAATTTACAGTCATGTTGAATATGTTGAATTCCTGTAACATAAACTGGGTCAATAATATACTATGTGATTCAATGTGGATATTTGACCCCGATATACTAAGCCATCGGGAAATGACCCAGGTTGGTATAACAGGCCATGGGGAAATTACCTGAATAAATTTTCCTTTTTCACCTATTATGATTATCACGCTTAATTCATTATAAATACTACTTATAAGCTGACTATCAAAATGAGTTTGCAAGCGGTATTTTGAAAGTTTACAACATGATGTTAATTTTAGAAGTGATATAATATTTCACTGCAGTTTTTTACTTAAATAATTGTTGTATTGGCATATTAATGTTTTAATGTTATTTATATATAATGTGCACTAATAACATATTAAACATCTACTTCCTGTTCCAATGAATTACATATTAAAAATTGTCCTTTGAAATATGTGTCAGTCAGTCAGCCATAAATCAAAATTAAAAGGCCTTGCTAGAGGCAATATTTAATTGGAGATATCTTAAAGTATGCAAAAAATACACACTAGAAATATGATGCTGGAATCAATACAGAAAACCAATATATTATCACACCACTTGCAGATAATCTTATCTAACTGATTACGTTAACACCCACGTCAAGTGGACTGTTTAGTTATCTGCAACAAAATACCAATAACAAATTAGGTTACTAAAACACACACTCTTCAACAAACAAAGCAACCATAGATTTCTTGCGTGCACTCAATGTTGATCGTGTTAATTATTAATGGATCAAGCATTGTAGGGGAAGCATATAAAACAGATTATTAAAATTGAAAAGTTTTTACGAAGAAAGAAACTGATTTTTTTTTAAACAACCATGCCTGAAGGATGGTGTAATCCATCAATGAGTAAACAAGTCATGGTTAGTGAATGAATGGTTTACTTTGCTTTACAGGCCTTAGATCGCGTCTGGAGTATATATGATAGAGGTGGTGCCAAACTGATGTAATTTACACCAAATGATCACTACTGGGTATGTGATTATCGATCAGTCAATCAATTGTAAAGACAATTTAATTATGTCTATGGAAACTGTCCAGCTTACTTTCTACACCCGGCATAGTTTATAGTTATACATGATTCTACAATAACTATGTGTACCTTGACTATCTTCACTATAGGATATTACAACCAGGAGACCCCTAGTGGCACTAGCACAGTGTAGTGCACACTAACACATTTGATAGAAAGCAGTGAAGGAAACTGTTGGTAAACAGCATGCCATGACATCAAGCAGATGATAAGATTCTCAAGTCCTACTCAAGTGCCATTGGGTCATGATGATAACTAGCCAACTAGGTGTTATGGCAGCTGTGGAGGCGGCAAGACATCAGAATGTAACCACCTACGTCAGAGGTAGTGCAAACATTTCAGTTCAGCAGAAAGAAGATGCGCAGTATTGATGTATCACATTCAAGAGTAATGCTGGGGCCACATTAACTACTATAATGACCATATGTATTGGGGACACCTTATGTTGTGTGACACCCTAAAAATCTAGAAAAATAACAACTGAAATTAACCCATGCCTGATGGGTGGTACTGTACAGTACAACCTGCCACTCAATAAAGTCTTTGAACAAGTGTGGGAAACTGGTACCAGACAAACTAAACATTTCACATGGCTGAGGATGTAGTCCCTACATATAACATTTGTTTCACGAGATATTGGGCCATTCATCCACTCAAAATATAGCTAGTAGCAGGATAATGGACGAGGTAACTATGGTGAAGTTACAAAGCCAGGTTAACACCAGGGAAAAAAAGCAGGGACGACATGATGTCAGGATTTGTTAACGTCCCTAAGTATTGGGACAGTGAATCTGAGAATTATTTTTATGTAGTGTATGTTTTGGGACAGCTGAAAATTAATTAATTTTAATTGTCCCAATACATACGGTCATTCCAGTAGTCATCTATGTACAAAGACATTCTGAAATAACCTGTTTGTTGTTCACAAATTAGGAAAGTGATTAATGGGAATCTAACAGTGATACTGAGTTGACCTTAAAAATGATCACACTTCACAAAATTAAAATAAAGTTTAATGTTTTAAAATGCAGGCTTGTAAATACCCCAGACCTCGAATGTGGCAGTGCTACACAGCTATTTGCCATTGTTTCTCAAAAATTAAACCATGGTTTCAATATGGCCATGTTTTATCTAAAGTAGGTTTGAAATGAGTTTGCCCCTATGTTTTTAATATTCCAAGCATGACATCCTGGTATATACTAGAAGCACACAAAGAAAGCACTAAAATGTCATCATTGTATCACCACAGATGGAATTATTTTTGACATTTATCAAAGGTTTTGTAGCAGTCCACCACTTTGGCACACTGACAATGGTACAACCGATGAATGATTTACGGATGATTTCATATTACTTCACACCATCCCTCTACACCCACGAACACAGACTCTGAAAACTGACATGAATCATTTATCCGGGTCTTCTCTGCCTGACTAGTTCCAGCAGACTCGTTAAGCAGCGTTAATTAATAAATATTTGCTATAGTATGACTGACATGTTGGCTAGTCATGCCAGGACTGGCTGCAGCTATGTCATATTAGTACTTTGATCTAGACTTTGAGAAAAGAATATACTATTTGCATGGTTTGGTAGCTATTTACATCCTGAAACTCCTTTTATAATTAGCATTAGAGTTTCATCTATACACAACATTTGGAGATAGTACGTGATAGGATACAGTGTATTTGGATATATTGTTCAAAACTTCTAGAACATTGCTGAATGAACACAGTATTGCTATGGGCACTGTGTTGCAACTCTTCCGAATGTTATGTAGTGTTCATCATTTCCCTTAAAGGTACCAAATCCATCCCTCATTTCTTAACTTCTTAAGAACAGAATGACTATGTTGAAAGTATATGCTTACCCAATTGTATTTAATAAGCCTGTACCAATGTTCGCAATTTAAAAGGTGCATCAAAATGTTCTGTAAACAAAACATTCACGCAGAATCTAAACCCTCTCTATTTGCAACACAGTGGAACCTTCCTATTAAGGTCATCCTTGGGACTCACTGGACAAAAATGACCTGAATAGTGAGGTGGCCGTATTAGTGGGACTAATATCATATGCTTTACTGTATGTGGAAATAATAAAATGAGTTTCCAGTGTACTTCCAGGCCAGCTGGGCAAATGGCAAACCTTTGATATTTGGCACATCTGCATTTTCAAGACAACCAATTGCATGAACTTCCTGTTAATAATTACCAGCCTGGCTGATTCTGGGTAATGGAACAGACATTGTAGTAATTTGTGCCTGTAAAGGGGTCATCTCATATTATGCGTGCTATTCTATATGGTAATAATAACGTAGTCCTTTCTCTTGTCCAAACAACTGCGAATGTTGTCTACACATCAGTCAGAACAAGATAATAGACTCACTGGGCCAATGAGTTGTCTCTGCCCAAGTCACACACAGACGGCTCTATTTGTGTGTAAACTGTGTATCTAATAAAGAAAACACTGGGGTATTACAGTGGTTGAGGCTAGCTCAACAAAGAACCTTATGGTCATGTTCTGGTGCAAAGAATTCCACATTTCATTTTGTTCTGCTCGGTCACACAGTGACGGCATGCTTGGTATGTGACACCCCACAAATCATGTAATTGACAAAAATGTGCAACTTTTTTGTACAGTAGTAGCATTCCGATGTGACGTAGACCCAGTTATTTCCAATATTTAATCGGCTGGAAGCACCATGAATAAGCGGCTGTTTGTCAGTCAAATCCAGATATTGTCTGTAGTAATAATGTTAGCCAAATTGCAAACACTGACGGTAGGTATGCATTTTACTGTCACTATTCGTACTATGGATCAAGAATTTAATGCAATGCATTACTAGTGGTACTCCAGTAGTATTAGTATCTATCGAAAAAGAATACCCTGTATAAAATGGCTTTTACCTTTTCCTCTCTGTACAAAGTATTATGTTGTCACCACAAATTTTCATTTACAACAAATCATTTTAACGCTAGCAGGTCTTACTCCAGAATGGTAAATATCATCGTACCAACTGATACAACTTGTAAAATACTTTTAGTAGTTCTTTTGGTAACAAAATAAACTCTATACTTTATAAAATTAAAATGTATTTACAAGTAACATACTTACCTGGCTCCGTCGATTCACAAGGTGCAATACACTTGGCTGCGCCCAAGTTGCTCGCCAAAAATAATAAAAATGAAACATGACCCATCCCTGCAGCTCCCACCACCCTCACCCCTCACTGAGTCACCCCCTCTTTGCACTTGGCACATGGTGAAGTGACGGAGACAGGTAAGTATGTTACTTGTAAATACATATTTTAATTATAAAAATATAGAATTTACTGCCTAACACAGACTTAGCCTGGCAAAGTCTACCTCTAATGATCTAATGTTGGTGGCAGAATAGACTCTGCAGCCACTATTGGGCCTAGCTGAATGAGATCAGGAGTAGAGGGATAGGTCCTTCAAACAAAAATCTGTGAAAATGTTATGACAGCGCCAGGTACCCTAGGATCTGCTCCATGGAGGCCTGTCTGTGGAATGCAAGCAGCCATAGATCATACCTGGTGCGCCTTAACCCGATGGTACTCAAGGAGAGTAGTAGGGGATTGTGCATAACACTCCATAATGGTTTTGTGAATCCAACCAGAGATTGTGGATGGAACAATATGTGATTTATGTCCTGGTTTGAAAGAAACAAAGAGGAGATGTTTATTCTCCCTCCAAGTCATAGACCTTTCTAGGTAGAATGGCAATGCCTGGACAGGGCACAACAGTCTGTCTTCAGCCGTCCCATCGCTTAAGTGATTGTCCAGTGCTGGGATCATACTAGAAGTAGAAAGCACACATTTGGGACCTTTGCCTCTGACCTTATCAGAGGCATTAGGCAAGGGTTCAAATGGGGGCTTGGTTAGGGCCAATAGAACCAAGGCAAGATTCCACTCTGGGAAAGGGCGTTTACTACGTCCCTGTTCCAACTCAATATTCCGAAGAAGAGACATCAACGATGGATTCCGTCCTACCTCAACATCGGAAGTGGCACGAAGGGTGCTGGCAATTGCCATTCGATAGCCTTCAATGGTCGAAATTGCCAAGTGTTTCTCCGTGTGAAGATAGAGGAGAAAATCGGAGACTACACTCTCAGTAGCCGAGAGTGGATTAATCTGTTGTGTGCTGCACCAAGTAGAGAAGATCCTCCACTTGGACTCGTAGATTGCCAGAGTAGACTCTCGTTGAGGTCTGGAGGCACAGGAGGCAACGTCAACCAAAAAAACCTCTGCTGCAGAGGGCATCCCGGATACTCTCCACGCGTGCAGCGGGAGATTGGAGGGAACGCGATGGATTAGTCCTCGTGGTTGTGACAGTAACTGAGGGATGTTGGGTATCTGTAGAGGAGATTCCACCAACATCCCTAAGAGGAGTGGAAACCAGATCGCTTGTGGCCAGTGAGGGGCAATGAGGATCAGTTCACACTGGTCTCGTTGGACCTTCTCGAGAACTTGTGGTAACAGAGCTGGTGGTGGGTAAGTGTACGCCCACAGTGCCTTCCAGCTCATTGATAGTGCATCTACTCCCATGGCTGATGGATCTGGAATGGGGGACACAAACAGGGGGAGCTTGTGGTTCCACCTCGTTGCAAATAGATCCAACAAGAGGATTCCCCATTCCAGTGTGAGCGCCCGGAAGACAGAGGGATATAGAGACCACTCTGTACCCGACATCTGGGCTGAGCACGATTAATTTATTCAGATAACCTGTTAATCCACACACATACACAAAGACTAAAAGTGCCTGGATTAACGATGTACGTTAAGTTGAAAATCTGCCTGTTTGACTAGATTTATCAATTATGTGGGACAAGGATCTCTGTTAAGGTAGTGGAATTATTGACTCGGAATCATGACTAGTTTGTCATAGACTAGATAAACCATCTCCTGACCTAACCATGTATATATATATATATATATATATATATCTTAACAATGTGCCTCTTCAGATTGACTTGACTCAACTGATGCACAACAATTTAATTATATACTTGTTGTATGATGCGATCTGCTTAGAGTTTGTCTATCACTCAGTGCCCCATCTATCACAGTGTTAAATCATAGTGTGTACGACTCAATAAGCTATGCGCTACAAATGATCAGCCATTGCAGTCCTGTGACAATGGCACAATGGCAAGGTCAAACTGAAGTGGATCGAACCGAGGTCAGTCCAACTTCATAAGGCCTTATTAGCTGTAATAACTCATTCAATTAGTGAATACTGACTGCCCTGGGAACTATCTACAACACAGGTGTCAACTTGGGACAACTCATATCTGTAGGATCATGAAAAAATCCATAAGATCTGCAAAAAATTGTCAACGAAAACATAAACACAATTTTGGTATATACAGGCACTGCCATAACACATCCATAGACAATAATAACGAAATACAAAACTCGTTCTGACACAAATAATTTATTTCACATGCTCCTTATTGTAAGAGATGGTAGCATGCTTCGCTTTGCGCAGCATTGCTGGAGTCACTTCAAAAATCGCAACAGTTCACGTCGAAGTAGACCTTGCACTGCAAGAACGTTGTTATGGTGTCCATGTTCAGAGATTTCCGGCATTCCGTGTGTACCTTGCGCACCATCGAGAATGCCCTCTCACAGTTGAATGGCAGGTGCGTGTTCAGGAGAGCGTTTTCTATACGCGCAGAGTACACTGGGGTGCATTCGGTAAATCTCACGGCAGTCAAGCTTGGTAAAAAGGGGTGGCCCTCGATAAAAATCGGCGCCACTTTAAAATATTTCATGGAGATCGCGACTGAATTTTTTTTTCAAAATCATAAATATCCGTAAGGATTGCTTCGTACGCCCGTAAGCCCGTACAATTTGCAAAAATCAAGTAAGGCTTATGGGTAAAACGTACAAGTTGACACCTCTGATCTACAGTGCTGCTCTACAAATATGCACAAAGGGCATCCAGTCTTAAAGGCAGACCTGCCACATGCATGCAATCTGAATCAAGCAATCGAGTTAATAACTGCAGACATTATTTTTGCAGACAGATGGAATCACAGCGTAATCAATCCAATTGGAGTGATTTGTATCTGTGGATAGTTTCAACTCACAGCGATATGTAGCTTCAACTCACAGCAATATGTCGCTTCAACTCACAGCGATATGTAGCTTCAACTCACAGCGATATGTAGCTTCAACTCACAGTGATATGTAGCTTTAACTGACAGCAATATGTAGCTTCAACTCACAGTGATATGTAGCTTCTATTCACAGTGATATGTAGCTTCAACTCACAGTGATATGTAGCTTCAACTCACAATGATATGCTTCAACTCAGTGATATGTAGCTTCAACTCACAGCAATAAGTAGCTTCAACTCACAGCAATATGTAGCTTCAACTCACAGCAATATGTAGCTTCAACCCACAGTGATATGTAGCTTTAACTGACAGCAATATGTAGCTTCAACTCACAGCGATATGTAGCTTCAACTCACAGCGATATGTAGCTTCAACTCATACCGATATGTAGCTTCAACTCACAGCGATATGTAGCTTCAACTCACAGCGATATGTAGCTTCAACTCACAGCGATATGTAGTTTAAACTCACAGCGATATGTAGCTTCAACTCACAGCGATATGTAGCTTCAACTCACAGAGATATGTAGCTTCAACTCACAGCGATATGTAGCTTCAACTCACAGTGATATGTAGCTTCAACTCACAGCGATATGTAGCTTCAACTCACACCGATATGTAGCTTCAACTCACAGTGATATGTAGCTTCAACTCACAGTGATATGTAGCTTCAACTCACAATTATATGTAGCTTCAACTCACAGTGATATGTAGCTTCAACTCACAGCAATAAGTAGCTTCAACTCACAGCAATATGTAGCTTCAACTCACAGCAATATGTAGCTTCAACTCACAGCAATATGTAGCTTCAACCCACAGTGATATGTAGCTTTAACTGACAGCAATATGTAGCTTCAACTCACAGCGATATGTAGCTTCAACTCACAGCGATATGTAGCTTCAACTCACAGCGATATGTAGCTTCAACTCACAGCGATATGTAGCTTCAACTCACAGCGATATGTAGTTTAAACTCACAGCGATATGTAGCTTCAACTCACAGCGATATGTAGCTTCAACTCACAGCGATATGTAGCTTCAACTCACAGCGATATGTAGCTTCAACTCACAGCGATATGTAGCTTCAACTCACACCGATATGTAGCTTCAACTCACAGTGATATGTAGCTTCAACTCACAGTGATATGTAGCTTCAACTCACAGTGATATGTAGCTTCAACTCACAGTGATATGTAGCTTCAACTCACAGTGATATGTAGCTTCAACTCACAATGATATGTAGCTTCAACTCACAGTGATATGTAGCTTCAACTCACAGTGATATGTAGCTTCAACTCGCAGTGATACGTAGCTTCAACTCGCAGCGATACGTAGCTTCAACTCACACCAATATGTAGCTTCAACTCAGTGATATGTAGCTTCAACTCACAGTGATATGTAGCTTCAACTCACAGTGATATGTAGCTTCAACTCACAGTGATATGTAGCTTCAACTCACAGTGATATGTAGCTTCAACTCACAGTGATATGTAGCTTCAACTCACAGTGATATATAGCTTCAACTCACAGTGATACGTAGCTTCAACTCGCAGCGATACGTAGCTTCAACTCACACCAATATGTAGCTTCAACTCACAGCGATATGTTGCTTCAACTCACAGCAATATGTTTTACTGGTAGACTGCCATGACGTCACAGCCCCACTATGTAGAGGACAGCCTCGGGACAATGAGGATGTTCGTTTCTATTTCTATTAAATCTGACTCCAGACAGGCATTTAAAAAATGAAACCAGATTTACGGGGAACTATATTTAGCTGCAAGAGCAATATAGTTTTAACAAAAGAACTGAATGAAACCACAGACTGGAATAATCAAGCCACACCATATCCCTCCAAAGTGGTTTTAGTCAAACTCAATAATTTATGTAGATGGCTATCTATTAGGGAACATGACTATCATTATGAATGTGTCCATGTCTGAATACAAACAATATTTGACCATAGTTCTATTAAAACAGGATGTTTCTTTAAGAAACAATTAATTTGTTCTGTTTGTATACACGCGTGTATTTCTGTGCAATATTCATACCGTACTAATCATGTACAACTGCAGGTCTGCAGTATATACATGTAAGATAATATTTAAATCAAATGCTCAGAATTAATCAAAATTGGATCGTGTTCACGGATACATGGGTTCCTTCCATCAGTGACACATGTTATGCAAATGTTGCCAACTAGCAACTAGAAACATATGCCTGCAGCCGGGGTGTCATAGTCTGTAAATGTGCCCTTTTCCCTCTTCATAATTTTTTTTTTCTGGGTACAAAAAATCCTTTAAAATTGGCACCGTCTCAAAATTACTGGCACTTTATTTGTACACCATGGACGACGAACTGAAACAATGATCTATCCCCTTCTCTCTACAGACAATGCCATGGAAGGATGTCGTGATGGGGGGCACTTTGTCATCCTGAGAGACTGAGGACACAGATGGCAGTATGAGTCAGACAACAAAGGTCTCATAAAGACAGGGAAGTGCCACAGGGATGACATCATTATGACGTCATCGCTGTACTGCAATAGAGGGAACAAAGGAAATTCTGTGGTTTTGTTGCATGTAAGGGATCATCTAAAAAGTCAATGATCATTAATGTAATTCAATCTCAGAACCTCCTCTGCCCGCCCCGTATGAAACTCTGAATTACGATGACCCAGGTGCAACTTGGAATTAAAATTTATTGGTTGGTAGTTCTGCGATCATAACAGAAACTCAGCACCCTTATATATTATGATTGGAAAGTAAACAATGCTTTTTGATTGATTTCCCGAGAAGTTCAGATGGTGTTTGATTGAACAGGCCTGCCAGAGTTGCCACAGAATGAACCCTTTGAGCAGTCCTAAGGACTGGATACTGTGCTGTACACATGTTGTGGAAAATACATCCATGTATGACACTATAAGGTTAACCTCACAAAACCAATTTTGATTAATTTCATTTAACAATGTTTTGAGTGAATCCCTAAAGAGAACCACAATTACATAACAAAGTAGCTATTCAATTACTTCTACTAGTAGTTCCAGTCTAGCGACTCAGCCTAGAGAATAGCATGTTCTTCACACAAGAAATTAATTATTTATAACTATAATGGCATGTTTACATTTAAAAACAGACTACATGGCAACCTTAATTTTCACAATATTCAGTTTCCAGTGTAAATAATAACAGTGTTTCTCCTGGTATATAAATAGCGAGGTGGACCGCCTCGCCATTTTTCTATGCCGCCTCACCCAAAATTGCCGCCTCGTAGCTATTTTGTGCACCCGTTTTTTCGTTCTTTTGCGATATATTCAGCGTCAGCAAGCGGCGCAAAATTAGATCACAATGTCACTTATATTCCTGCAAAATCACAGATTTGTAGCAACATCGTTTAGTCATCTAGGATTTACCCTGGGGTACCTCTTGGACTTGGAGTTAACTCCATTGGACAACGTGAATGTCAGTTGTCCAATCACGGAATATTCCTGCGGGATCCCTGGTGTCTCCAATGATGACACCTTGCAGAGTTTCGACATACTAGAAATCTAGACATTCCTGTAACATGGCGCCCAAACAGTGACTGTGTTTGGGAGACATGTGGTACACGGAGAAAGAAAACGGTAGCTGAACGAAGATGTCTTTTGCGCTAAATTTTTGTATTATAGTATGTGCCCACATTCAGTCAGAATGCTGCTGTAGCTGATGTTGAATTTCTGGTTTATGACGGTGGTGGGAGTAAAAACTGCAGGCTGATGATAGCACTACGTCACTAGTAGTCGAATCCGGACCCTATTGAAGCCCAAATAAAAACCGTGCATCCTATTCACTAATCGGCACTGGTATCTAATCCGGACCCTTTTGAAGCCCAAATAGCGACCCGGTTTGTGCTAGTCTGCGCCGCTGCGTCCGTGCGTTATCGCACAGCGCGCGTAAAGTGAGCGATATAGCAGCGTATGTTGATACAAACCGGGGTGCTATTTACGCCTCAAATGAGCTTAAGACGCAATATTCTTAAAGGTAAATATGCCTAGGAAAATGTTGAATGATGCAACTATCTCACTGAGGTATCAAAGTTAGGCAAAACTCAAGTTATAATGGCGAAATCTAGGTGGGTCCGGATTCAACACAAATACCCACAAGTCTATTCAAGTAATGTTTTAAGCTGTTTTTTTAACAAATAATTAATGTGATTTGTAAGATATCTTTGTGTTAAATATATAATACATATTCCAAAAAAAAGTTGTGCAAACAAACTTTTGGGAAAGTTAATTTGAGTGAAGTACTATAAACCACCGAAGTTCACATGTCATAAAAGACGCCTATTGCCCAAAACCATGTATACTAACGGGTTATCAATAACTTGGGCTACACAATGGTATGTTTGCACAGAAATTGGGTATATTAAACAACTTATCTTATACTGTTTTATAAAAAGGACACAATTTGAGAAACATTCTTGCGATTAATAAAAACATACTTTTGTGGCAATCCAGAAATGACAGTTTAATTAATGGCATAGCATGCTAGCATTGCCTAGCATTGCCTAGCAACAAATAAAATATAATCTTTGGAAAATAAACCATCAATTTACAATAAATTATTATATTATAATGGTTTAAAGGTGATAATGAAAGAGTCTTCAGATGATACCACTGGATGCTTCCCTGAGAAGTTGAGATGGTGTTCGACTGAACAGGTCTGCCTGGGAGCAAAGTGTAAAGCACTTTGAGCAGTCCTTAGCCCTGGATACTGAGAACTGCGTATAAGAACTTACCTTTTACTTTCTACTGACTGTCAGTGTGGTAACAAGGCCTAGGGTTAGGGCAAGAAAAACATCACCACAACCAAGTACCAGTGGTCAAGTGGAAACCATACATCAACTGAGTACCAGTGGTAAAGTGCCTGAACACGATGAAACAATCATGATTACTGACTTTTACCAATCATGATTACTACATTTACAAGTAGTGTCTTGTTGTTTTATATCTTCCCCTCAATATTCAAGAGTAAATCATACCTCAGAATGCACCATTTTTAAGCTAGTTTAAAAAAATCTCCGGGAGACCGGACCCCCCTAGCAACGCTTCGCGCCTGCGGTGCTCACATACCCCACCTCTACTACCTCGCCCTTCATTTTACCCAGGGGAAACACTATAACAGTTTGATCAGATACTGAATATTTCATGTCCCTTTAAGAGAGAGCTATCAGGGCCTATCAGTAACTCAGTATGTCCATCCTATTGTAAAATACATGTTCGTGCAGGGGGGGGAGAAGTGTCACAATTAATTTTTAAAAGTCTGCATTATTGAATGACAGTGGCAACAAATTCTGTACGGTAACAAATTCTGAATGTGTAAACAGTCAGTGGTAGTTGCTCTTAGCTTTACAAGAAATATCCTACAATATCATAATTAAATTATAGGAACCACCGTAGATTTGTCAAGTAACATGAAGACTACGAGATCTATAAAGCAAGCATTTTGTTGACGTTGTTGCGCTTACATTTATCCGGGCATTAAATTTTATCCAGGTGATGTTTGGCACCAGTAGATCATGTAGTGATAAATAATATCCGGTAGTTAAATATGTTTCGTTTGTTGTCGTAATACGAGCGTTATAGTTAGAGTATATCATTATAATTTGCTGTTTCAGATGTGTGACCAAGTATAAGAGTAAGTCACGTGACGTGTGTGTGGAGAGTAAATTGTTTTACGACAGAAATTGTTTGTGTCTGTGGGAAGCAAACATCTTATAATTTATGTATATATATATATAGACATATATATAAATATATATATACATATATATATATAAACATACATAACGCCCGGATAAATGAAAGCACGACAGTCATAGCTGGTACTAATTACATTCCCCTAGATACGAGCACGTGCAGAAACTTCACCCGGATATAATGTAATGTCCGGATAAATGTAAGCATGACACTGTGTCAAATCCGACAGATGTACGGTATCGTTATGTACAGAATAACACTCTCCTTCTCCAGAAATGTCCAGAAAAAGGTGGGCAATTAATGTATCCTCAAAACATCTGAAATTGCTTGGATTTAAGTTGAAAAGTATGATCAACAGTTCCAAGTAGAAATGCAACTTGATGTCAAAACAGAGGGACATAATATCATTGGCCAGAACTTTCTTTTAAAATGGTTTTCTATAGGTTTGTGCAAAAAAAATGTTTTCCTAGAACGCCCCATAAGGCCACAAATTTGATAGACAGAAAAGAGGTTGTAGCATTCAGTTGGTAGGCAGGCATGATAGATTGCAGAGAATATCAGATTAATTTGAGGTCAGTCAGTGCTGGGGAGTCTGACAGGTAGGCAAAGAAAGTTGTATAAATTACTGTAGCATGTTTTAGTGTTGAAAATGAATCATTGAACCATTGTACATATAAGTTGTTGACTTTAGTGAAATGGCAACACCAAAATACATTAACTGTTTGGCATAATTTATAGTTTGTTTTTAATTGATGCCTTCCCCAATTATCATTTCTGCAATACAGCAGTAAAATACTCAGTTTACAAATGTTTTAGCGAAAAGGGATCAGAATCTGTGCATGAATGAACAGAGAAATATGTGCGAATTTTTTGATGTTACGCCTCTTTTGACAGTCCTTTCCATATTATATATAATATTATATATATATACATATAGATACAAAGATCAGGAGAAGACGTTTCTTCTGATATGACCTGCCCACTGGGGGCTGTAAAGGGTATCCCAAAGAAGCCATGTCTGCTACATCTGTCAAACATGTAGGTCTACCACACACCATAGGCATGATTACCCAGAAGGCAGTCTCTCTAAATCCTTCCTCGTTCTTCTTTTCCCCTGTATTTATTATCAATAAATAACCAACTGTTTAGGTTAAAGTAAAATGCTTTCAAATAGTTATTTATATGTGTGTATAACCCTTAAACAAAATACATTTAAAATATCATCACATCAAAAGACTCATCGTTATCACTGTCCATGACTTCAGTGAAGTCATCCATTTGTAATATATGTCATCCAGACGCAACTGGATGTCACTGTTGAGTCACCACAGGCAACATTCTAAGAAGTCATCCTGGAAAACAAATAGCATTCTGAATCTGCACAGCAGAATGAGTTATTTGGTGATGAATCAGCTAAAAGAAGAAGACATCTAGGCAAAAAGCTATTTCTGAATAACAGTCATACTAGCATTAATTTTAAATATGTTCAGGAAATGCATACATGAATTTTGACATGTCGCAAGTGTAGGCGGCCGTGTTACCCTCCTACACATTAGCCTATCTCAAGTTTTCTCAACTCTTCCAAATCTGTTTTGTATTCATGAATATACTTATTTCACAATTTCCACTACACATGTTTTCTATTTAAATTAATGACCAGTAAAATATTCTAATTTACTTTTCATTATCTCTGTACGATTGTTCCTCCCACGGTAGCGACTTCTTTTCAAGTCTTAGTGGGAGTCTCCATCATTCTCATTGTATAGTTTTTTTTATTATAATATTATAATTTGTCATATCATTATTGGATGTACAGTCTGGATAAATAAATCCACTTCTGTTCTATTCTGTTCCATTGATTTAATCCGAACCCAACACTACTAACACAGTGTGTAAATCGAGTCACTGCATTGTTTTTTCGGATAATATTTTATGATAATAATACCAAAATTCTATCAGATGGTAAGTCAAGAAGGACCGGTAAGGATGCCAATGGTTTGTGGTGCCATGTACATGCTGGTGAGAAATTGTCCACTCTAAACCAGTTTGACAGATGGAATGCTATTTCAGAGATACATGGTCCTGTATATCTAAACCATCATTAATCACAAACTGACCACTTGATGTGTCCGATAAATGCTACCTTTGACAGGTGTTACAGCTAGTACCTATGTCCTGTTGGCAGAATGAGACAACGGTAGAGCAGTTTGTCCTGGCTTTGTCACAATGACACACAGAATGCAATACAACAACAGGTGACACCCATTTCAAATCACTGACCCCCATCTGAACGTGTACAGATTTCTACACAAAGTTGTCACCACGACACCGAAAATAAAATGAGCATTGTTTTCGGGGAAAGATTGGCATTATTGCAGGTTGTGGAACTGTCCACGGGCCAGGGTGATTCCCATGTCTGCACATTAGCCACCCAACAAGAGACACTAGTGTGTGTGTCTGGCCAATGGAATGCTATTGTGTGACAGCCTATTGTGCACCTAGTATTAGAGTGAAGGCTGGTGAATCTGTAACCCCATGCACTCGCCCAACGCACAACTGAAGTTTCTTAACACATAATGTATTCTAACAGTCATGGTCCAAAACAGAGTCAACAGTGTTATGGTCCAATAGTGTGAGTCAAAGCTGTCACGGTAAAACACTTAGTCAAAGTTGCCATGGCCCCACAATGCCAACCCCATGACTCTGAATCAAAACTGTCATGACCCAACAGTCAAAATTGTTATGGCTCATCCACCACAGAGTCAACACTGTACAGGCCAAATTCAGAGTCAATGCTGTCGATGTTCAACAAAGAGTTAAAGTTGTCTGGCCCAAAATGGAGCCAAAATAGAGTAAAAAATTACATGGCCAAACAGTAAAAGCTTTCATGGTCCAACACAGAGTCAAAGCTGCCATGGCTCAATAAAGAGTCAAAGTTGTCATGGTTAAACACAGAGTCAAAGCTATCAAAGCTGCTAAGCCCAATACAGAGTCAAAGCTAGCAAGGCCCAACACAGCATCAAAGCTGCCATGGCCCAAAACAGAGTCAAAGCAGGTATGGCCCAACAGAGTCAAAGCTGCTATTGCCAAACACAGCATCAAAACTGCCATGGCCCAACACAATCAAAGCTGCCATGGCCCAACACAGAGTCAAATCTGTCATGGCCGACACAGTCAAAGAAGCCAAAGCCAGACACTGAAGTGAATGGTGCCGTAATGGTATACCCAATCTGTGTCAAAGCTGTAACACGTACGCACCAAAACTGACATGCTAAATAAAAAATATCCTGAACAAAACTGCCACAAAAATCAAGTGTTCCATTCTCTACACAATCACACAGCTGCACCAGAGCCTCAGCTTCTGCCTCAGTCTGACAGTAAACAGCAGGGAGACTTGACACACTCCCAGGCCAAGCCAACTAACCTCACACTCCTGATAGAGGTCCTATTGAATAACCGCAAGTAGTAAAGTAAATGGCGTAATTCAAATGGGGGCTAAACCATGACAAGGGTAATCAATACTGAAACCTCCTTGACAGTTTAAATACTCCTTTGTAGAATTTTATAATTAGCTCATTTGGCCAATAAGAGTATCTGTTCAAATTACCCTCCCACTCAACAGGTGAAATTTGCCAAAATTTCCATAGATCTTAATTTCATTTTATCAGTGAACACACAGAACTAAATTACCATGACTGTTATTTCTGTACAGCAAAATGCAGTGTTTGCACAAGATAATAGTTGATTTATTTTTATTTTGAGTTTGTTATTTTACCGGAACCTAACCGTCTAATACACTACATTAAGTGCAACTGCACAATAGATCAATATTTATCTAGTATTTTTCCACAAACACTTGCCAAAATCTAGACTGAAACACACTAATTGAACTCTCAATAAAACATAGAAACATCTGTGAAAGCCAAGTGTGCCTAAATTACTGCAAAATTAATTACCTGTAGTTATTAAAGTGTGCCAGTATTATAACATCTTGACTGCCTAAATTAATGTGATTTATTTAAAGTTCTAATCAAATTATGTTTAATATAATCAGACTATTACGCATTTATGATGAAATGCTTTGTCAGAACATATGTTGATAACACAATCTGCAGAATGGCAACGTTGCTATTCATAAACATATATCTAGAAATAATGTTTTATATAAAATAAAAATAGACTTGTGTGGTCAAGACGGTAGAGTTCATATAATTTATATACTACAGTATGTAACATGATTTTCTGATCAAGTATTTGTGCAAGTTTGTGTTTTACAAATACCACATCTGTACCAAAACATTGATTCAAATTATTTTATTGAGTTAACGTAATTTGTGATGCAACTAAGTATAACTAACATTATCTGCTCCACCTTGAGAAATGTTCATTTTACCCACTTACCCTGTCTACCTCTATTTATGGTTACCCTGCTTACAACCCCAAACTGGTTGAGTCATCGCTCATGATCTAAACAATTATAATATTCAGATCATCCACTTCAGTATCTGTTTTGGCAACAACAACAACAACAATGGAAGTCATCAAGTTGCTGACATATACACACATCAAGATTAGTCAAGTGTATAGTGCACAATGTTCGATTAAATTCATGATTGCTTTAAATATTGCATGCTTTATAATTATATGCACTGTCTGTCAGCAATGAATGTGATTTTAGATCTTACAACATTTATCTTGAGATTGGAATAATTCACTTCTAAAGATACACATGCACATTTAGTTCTGCAAAGTTTGTTTGAACATTTACATAACAATTTTAAATGTTGACACATTTACATGATTGTGTTTGTACAATAAGACTCCAACTCATGAGTCTGAGCTAAACTGCAGACCTGTACGTGTATGTAAAGAAAAAACAACAAGGAATAATTGGGAACAAATAATGCCAAAAACTGAGGAACTAAAATCAATAGGACATTCTGAGTAATACTGTAATTTACAATTTCTTATTTACCAGAACAGAGGCTCCCCTCCTGTGCTTGAGTAAATGTAAATGACTCGTGTCAACACTTATCTGGCAAACACACTCAAGTACGATCTAATCTGGCACGCATACACAGATCCATGACTTATAGATACTAGTAAAGATTAGGCTACATTATAACCCACTTCAGAGTATTACCCTCCATGTGCCACACCCTCAGTGTGCCACACCCTCAGTGTCGTACACCTTTAGTGTCCCACACCCTGGGTGTCCCACACCCTCCATGTCCCCACCCTCCATGTCCCACACCCTCCATGTCCCACACCCTCAGTGTGCCATACCCTCAGTGTGCCATACCCTCAGTGTGCCACACCCTCAGTGTTGCACACCCTAGTGTCCCACACCCTCAGTGTGCCACACCCTCCATGACCCCCACCCTCAGTAAATCACACCCTCTGTTGCATACCCTCAGTGTGCCACACCCTCACTGTGTCACACACTCCATGTACCACACCCTCATTGTGCAACACCCTCAGTGTGCCACACCCTCAGTGTCCCACATCCTCAATGTTCCACACCATCCCTCTCCCACACCCTCAGTGTCCCACACCCTCAGTGCCGTACGCCTTCTGCGCCCACACCCTCAGTGTCCCACACCCTCCATGTCACACACCCTCAGTGTCCCACACCCAGACAACAAACATGTAAAAAAGTTTAAAACTTCACAAATAAATTAGCAACACAATGTTTTACTACAAATATCCAGTGAAATTAGTATCCAAAACAAGAACAACCACTCTAGTTGCCTGAACTGTAAGTGTAATGGAAATGTCTTGGCAGCAATTGTCAGTGTTGTTACTAGTGCTCAGAGAACATGCTGCATGGTTCATAACTTTGTATATATTGCATTATTATGTGCAACTGCAGCATATTCTATACATTATGTGTTCTACAGCATACTGAATAGTACATACACTGTGCATCTATCTACAGCATAATGCGCACATAGCACTATACACCATGCTTATAGTTAACTTTTTTTATTACAGCTTACACACTTTGCATCTCCAGCATGCACACTGTAAGTACAACATACTGTTATTGCATGTATTAAAAGCACTGCACTACAAAACAAGGTCTTCGAACCCTCGATCGATGTCACAATATTTTTTAACGAAATGTGTCTGAGAATCAGCCATTAAGTTGGCAGCCTGGGCAACAATCATGGGCTGACAGTGTAACGTTGCTCTTGGCTGCCAGTTAGCCAGGGATGAGGCCAGTGACTCATTGCTTCTCGGGCTGCATTCACTGTGAAACAACACCCAGCTATTTTCTGTGATATCGCCATTACACCAATATTGTAAGGCACGTAGTGAGGGGTTGTATAATGAAACAGGTAAACAGCTCAGTTTCAAATGGACCGAAGGCATTCATCTCAATGAACCATCAAATAGCCATATATAACAGGTCATCCTTGAGATCATTGAACGATGAGAATATTAAATTGTCTTTTTTACATATTTTTCATCTGTGTATGTCAAGCCAATGACAAACAGAAACACGTCACAAACATTTAAGAGATCTAACTAATGTTGTTCTTATGACGAAAACAGTTTTTTCGTGGATACTCATCAACTTTTACAATCAGTGACACAATTATAGCCTAGCTATCTCATATAAAATAGGTCAACCCTGTGTATAATGTTCACTATGACTACCTGGTAACCACTTGTGCTAGTGCCAAGGAAATAGCTCAGCTATCACTTTTCTAAACTGACTCATCAGACAATTCCATAGTGTGAGCACTGAATCCACTGATCATTGGACAATTTCTCAGAATGATGACTAACTGACAGTACAACACTCCACATTGAATTTAATTTAAAATAAGGTCTGGGCTCATTATTACCAGTTCACCTGACACCAATGCAAGTTTAGCAATTACTGAATCCAGTCATTGAGTCGGGACCGTTTTTTATTGTTACCTCTCTGTAAAACAGCCACTTTACAATTATGGACACTCCCAATTTAGATTCATAACAGTACTTAGTCCTGCTTGGAAATTAGTCCTGCACGTTCTATTGCCGTGATACTCAGGTCACTTTGGACCAGTCCCAAGGTTAGCCATATAATGATGACCATTAACAGTGAGGTTCCACTGGATATACTAAGTCTTGGAATTGCAGAACAACCTGTGAATACACTGCCTTCTGATCTGCATGGCCTGCTGATGTAATGGTTTCAGTAACAATTCTATCAATTTTTTTACGAGACTAACCCCAGCCCATCTGTTGAGACAGAACGGTTTCATCCGCGTGCATATTAATCAGTTGCAGGCCATTGTTCCATGTCTGTTTTCGCAAACACACCACCACACTTGTAATGCAGCCACCTCCAAAAGCACATGTCCAAATTATGCAATACATGTGCAAATGTCTAGCTGCGGAGATGTTGTAGTCACAACATTGTTCTTTTGTTACATTGTTCTTTTGTTACACCTTCCATAAAAGGAGCCGAGTACTGAACGGTGAATGAGGACATGACTCACAGAGGCTTAACTGGACCTGCTCTGCCACATCCTATTATGGCTGGTGGGCAGGATAAGCCTGGGCGCATTGAGACAAAGGCGGAGACAAAACATAAAGACCATTAATTTTGGATCTGCCCATAATTCTCAGTTTAAAATAAATATTTTTATCAACATTAATAAAGATGATGTGTACTCAAAGAAAGAAACAATGTATTGTGGTTATGCTGTAGTAAAACTAACTTGGTGCTGGTTTTGTCAATGAGCTACACAATGGAAATTGAATTGCTTTATAAAAAGTGTATGTTAATACTACAGTCAGTACAGTGTACTAGTCTGGTAAGCTAATTACGGTTGTAAATCTCGCCAACAAGCCATTCTAATACATTATAATTATACCCACATCGTAGTTAAATAACACTCAGATATCTTAATAAGAGCTACATTTAAATTTAATCGGGGTAACGTATTTATGTGTGGGGGGTACGTTAATGTTTCATCATAGACAGTTTGAAACAAACACAGATGCCAAACTTTCAGGGTTTAATCTGTGACCCTTTAGAAGTAACATTTTTATTTCTTTAATTCACTCATATTTGTTTACATTGTTCTGAGGTGTGTGTGTGTGTGCATGTGTGTGTATCTATATGTGCATACACGTTTCTACACACGTGTGGAAGTGGCAGTGTGGGTACATCTGGTACCAAGTGGTACATGCATGTAATATTTAAAACATACCATCAGTCATCATTGACACTGGTATTGCTAGCAATGGTAATATGGGTATTAACTATTTTTTATAATTACCAATATAAAAAATAGAACTTTACACTTTAGCAATTATAACTTGTTTTGAACCCATCTAACGGGCTTAGCAGGGAAATGTCAACAGATGAGAGGGACTGTGGTGACTGACTCTCTGCATGCGCCTATCTGGAATTAACTGCATGGTTTATCGTGTCTTTGATATCAGTATCACTCCTCGGCTGCACGAGTTCGCTGGTGGTGCTCACATCGCATTACCGCTGACCTTATGCTGGCTATGCGCCCCACAGACAAAAATCTCGCCCTCAAACAAAAAAGGTTCAACCGTGTTTTGCATGGAATTTGCCAAATTAGTACATGAAAAATACGCGCAAGAGTGACGACATACTCGTGGAATGAAATCCGGGTGCGAAAACTGACAGTTCGGTGCCACGCCACTGACAGCTCGCACTCGCAGGCCGGAATTACGATTCACCCTTCTTCTGCAGTCAGACATTTTGCAAGTCTCGCAAAGTTACGCTTTGCAGCAGAACCTAAGTGTCACAAACACGTTCTACGACCAGCAGTGTGGTCCGTATCCATGAACTTACCTTGAAAGGTGAAATATGCCTCTCGTTTAGACGGTAAACCTCCACGGACTGATCGGTAAACTCACAACACACCCCGACGTGTGTTTCGCACCGGCTAGACTAGGAACAATAAACAAATCAAAATGGCTCTTCCGCTTGCCTCCCTCCGAAAACGCTCGCACAACGGCGCGTAGCCACAGACATTCGGCGCGGCGTCTAATGTTACGCTCTATTCGAATTGATATTTTTATTCGGTTAACTTATTATGCTATCGTTTCGAATGATGGCCATGTGATAAAATTAGCAGATGCAAACATTGTGGAATATTATAAAGTCCACTGAATGCGAGATGATATGGGTGGGAGTGAAACTTTACCTGTTATCCTACTACCGCCCAAACGTTGCGAATGAAGACAGCCTTACGAAGCTCGGTGAGTCGCTTGACAAAGCCACAGCGTTCTCAAATGCTCACCTCCTCGTTGAAGGGGATTTCAACTTGGGATTGGGTTACTATGTCCCTGAAACCTAAACCTGTCCATCCTCGTCTCCCCAACAGTTTCATCGATATGATCCACGACCATGGATTGGAACAACTTATCATGGAACCAACAATATTAGAAAACACCCTGGATCTCTTCCTGACGAACAGCCCACAACTGATCCCAAGAGTCGAAGTGATTCTGGGACTATCAGACCACAACATCCCATACTGCGAAATCAATATTGCAACACAGAAAATCAGGCAATCTCCATCGAAGATACCCCTATACTAGAAAGCCGACTGGGAGAGTCAGTATATCATCCTTCGTCCCACACAAGAAAGCACGCCAAAAGATCAGCAAGCCATGGATCACTCCAGACATCCGCAAAGAGACGCGACCGGGTCTACAAGATAATGAAGAAGCAGGGCTCTGAAGAACTAAGGAAGGAGTCTATGTGCCTACGCAGCCTGATCCAGCGCAAGATACGTCGCTCCTACTGAGACTGCATCAATGATGCAATAATCACAGTTGACCCCGAGTCAGCAGAAGGCTCCCACTCTCTGAAGCGTTTTTGGACCTTCATCAAACACTAGATATCTTCCAAGGCTAGCATCTCCTCCTTGAAGGTCAGTGGACAGCTCATAACAGACCCTATGGCCCAAGCACAAGCTCTGAACAACCAGTTCCAGGCCGTCTTCGGTAAAGGGAAGGAGTATACTGATGAAGAATACCAAGCCAGATGCCAGATGAGTTATGTTGAACATCCATCCACGCTGACTGACCTCGTCATCCAAGAGGAGGGCATTTACAAGATTCTCACTCAACTAGATCCCTACAAGGCCTGCGGCCCGGATCACATCAGTCCACGGGTACTCAGGGAACTGGCAACTGAAGCGGCCCCGATCTTGACTACTATCTTCCAGTCGTCAATTAACACAGCCGAAGTTCCATTGGACTGGAGAGAAGCCAACACAACGCCCGTTTTAAAGAAAGGCGAGCACTATGATCCAGCAAACTACAGCCCCGTATCCATCACAAGCGTTCCATGCAAGATCCTAGAACATGTCATCGTAAGCGCTCTGATGAATCACCTCGAAAGCAATGGAATCCTCAGGCCAGAACAATACGGTTTCCGCAAATTAAGATCCTGTGAAATCCAACTACTGGACTCCACTGAAGAATTCAGCGAGAACATGGAACAAGGCCACCAAGCTGACATCATAATAATGGACTTTGCGAAAGCCTTCGACCGGGTTAACCAGTTTCCTACTACATAAGCTACATCACTATGAAGTCCAAGGCAAAGTCAACCGGTGGCTCGGGGCTTTCCTCAATAATCGGCGGCAAGCAGTAGTAGTTAACGATGCTACCTCAGGCTACGCCAGTGTGCGCTCAGGAGTACCACAGGGGTCAGTTGTCGGCCCAGTACTATTCCTGGCCTATATCAACGACCTCCCAGAGCAACTCACCTCGCGGACACGCCTGTTTGCTGACAACACCGCTGTCTCTCGCCACTTCTCCACTGTCCACGACCAGCACCAGCTACAATTCGACCTCCACCGACTAGGAAGCTGGGAACAACGATGGGACATGACTTTCCACCCAGGGAAATGTATGACTCTCCCTGTCACCCGCAAGAGGACCATTGCAGAGTGCCAATACCTACTCCATGGTCGTACGTTGGTAACTGTCACCTCTGCCAAGTACCTCAGCTGAGACCTCTGCTGGGACCAGCACATTGACAACATCTGTGCTAAAGCCAACAAGAACCTAAGTTTCTTACGTCGCAACATCAAGATCAGCGCCACCCAGCTGAAGGAGACAGCACACAGGACCTTCGTTCGTCCCATTCTGGAGTATGCCTGTATAGTCTGTACCCATACACACAGCGCAACATTGACAAGATCGAGGCAGTCCAGAGAAGAGCCGCTCGGTTTGTGGTCAACCAGTATCAGAATACATCTAGTGTCACTACAATGATCTTCTTCTTCTCTGACTTTTCCCGACATGTGGGGTCGTCGGTGTGGCTGGTAATTTTCTTTCTCCATGTCGCCCTGTCCATCACCACATCTGCACTCAGACCCACCGTTGCCATGTCTCCTCTGCACGAGTCTTTCCATCTGGTCTTCGGTCGTCCTCTCCTTCTTCTTCCTGGTATCTCTGCATTTAGCACTCTTCTCACTATGTGCTCCTCTTCCCTTCTCATCACATGCCCATACCATTTCAATCGTTTCTCTGTTACCTCTTTGGACGCTTGTGTCACTCTCGTTGCTCCTCTAATATATTCGTTTCGGATCTTCATGAATTGGGTTTTCGGTCGACTAACCCTCATTCCTCTCTCTTCCAGTGCCTTCCTCCACGTCTCCAGGTACTCGGTCATGTCTACCTCGTTTCCTCCACACAGCACAATGTCATCTGCGAACATCATTGATTCTAGTGCATCTTTTCTCACCTTCTCCGTCAAGACGTCTATCAATATGAGGAACAGGTATGGACTCAATGCAGACCGTTGGTGCAACCCAACCTGTACGCCAAAGTTGCTGCTTTCACCAGTCACACTGCGCACCTTAGTCTCACACCACCGGTACATATCATGTATCGGTTTGATGTACTTTTCCGGTACATTCCTTTCTCTCGCACATCTCCTTATTTCCTCCCTTGGTACCCGTTGATATGCTTTTTCCAAGTCGATAAATACCACTCTGATGTCCTTCTGTCCCTCACTGTGGTACTCCTGTCTGGCATAAACCCAAACCGACTTTCATGTATGTCTGTGCATTCTCTCATCCTCTTGTCTAAGACTCTCTCCCATATCTTAAAGGTGTGCGTCAAGAGGTTGATCCCTCGGTAGTTTTTACACTCCTGAATGTCACCTTTTCCCTTGAAGATTGGGAGCAGTATTCTCTGTCGCCAAGCCGATGGCATGTGTTCTGAAGTCATGACACGGCTGAATAGTCTGCATAGTGACTTTACACCAAAGTTGCCCATACATTTCCAAGCTTCAGTTGGTATTTCATCTGCTCCTACAGTCTTCACACTTTTAATCTCTCTGAGTACTTTCTCTGTTTCTTCGTCATTGATACTCCTTACCATTCCTTGATTCACATCCCTCTCCTCGGTTTCTACTCTCGGGTTTTCTCGTTCATCAGCCAGTTAAAATATCAAATCTCTCTTTGATGTCATCGTCGTTCATCAATACTTCTCCCGTTGCACTTTTGACTGTACGTATCTGGCCTATGTCCTTTCCTGCACGGTCCCTAGCTGCTGCTATTCTGCAGATATCCTTCTGGCCATCACTAGTTTCTAGGTTGTCGTACAATCTCTCTACTGCTTTTTCTCTCACTCTTGCCACCACCTTCTTAGCCGTTGCTTTCGCTCTCTTGTACTCTGCCCTGTCTATCTCTGCTCCTGTTCGTTTCCATTTCTCCAGTCTGTCTTTCTTTTCCTTAACTGCATTCTCAGTGTCAACATTCCACCACCAGCTTTCTACTTCGGGCTTCTCCTTCCCCGTTGACCTCCCACATATATCCTCCCCACACTTCCTGATCTGCTCCGCAGTTTCTTCCCACCACTCTTCCACGTTCTCCGTTGTTAGTTCATCTTTATCTAATAATATATCTACTATATTTATCCTGAAGTTCTCTCACACTTCTTCCTCTTTTAGCTTCCACCATCTGATCTGTTTCTTCCCCACTGTTCTCCTCTGTCTCGTTTTCCTCACCTCCAGTTCAGAAACTAGTACCCTGTGTTGTGTGGTGATGGCCTCTGAGGGTAGTACTGTACAGTTCTTTGATTCCTTAGCCTGCTCTTTCCTCACCATGATGTAGTCAATTTGGGTTTCTCGTCCCCCGCTGTTATATGTTACAAGGTGGTTCCTTCACTTCTTGTAGACTGTATTCAATATCCTTAGCTGGTATGCTGTTGCAAAGTCTAGTATCTTTATGCCTTCCTCGTTTGCAACCCACATTCCGTGTCCCCCGTGTACGTCATTATATCCTGTCCGATCTCTTCCGACATGTCCATTTAGGTCTCCTGCCACAACCATTCTCTCGCAACTTGGTACGGCTTGCATCTCACCATCTGTGTGCTCCCAGAATTCCTCCTTTTCCTCTTCTGTGCATCCAGTTTGTGGTGCACAGCAACTGATAACATTCCACACTTCTCCTTCGATCTCTAGTTTCACTCTCATCAGCGATCTCTAGTTTCACTCTCATCACTCTATCGCACGGTCGCTCCACTGCTAGTACTCTGTCTTTCAGATCTTCATATAGTACAATTCCTACTCAATTCTTCGTCCCATCTTCTCCATGGTAGTACAGTTTGTATCCGGCACCGATCTCCCTTGCTTTGCTCCCCTTCCATTTTGTCTCCTGTACGCACAATACTTGCAGGTTCTTCTTTAGCATCAATTGTATTACTCCTCCACTTCTCCCTGTCATGCTCCCAACATTCAGTGTTGCGAGTTTAATCTTCCTCATTTTCTTTCCTGCTTGGACCAACTTCTTTAGCCGCCTTCGTCCTTCAGACGGTAGCCCTTGTCCATTTATCGCAGAGGTCGGGCGGGGTTCTCGCGCGTCGCTTACAGGGTACGCCCTAGCACGGACGTTCACTCTATTTAATCCAGCCATATTTAGGGATTTGACTTAGGTGTTTATAGCCGGATGCTCTTCCTGCCGTCAATCACAGTTATAAGCGGTGGGCCTAGCCTCTAGCACCAATGTACCATCAACCTGTGAGACAGCAGGTGGTTTGAGATCGGAGTTATCCTTCTCCTAGGCGGATTACCTGCCAAGGTTAAGGAGCTGGGCCTGCCCGGGTTTGTAATCAGAGGTGTCCTTCTCCTAGACCGACTACCTGACGAGGTTAACGAGCTGGGTCTGCCCGGGTTTAAAATCAGAGTTGTCCTTCTCCTATGGTAAATTTGGTCCACGGCACCTTCTTCTGTTTTATCCGGTGCAACCCCACATACTAAGGACTTCCCCCATCCTCCACCCAGGGACGCGCCTCTACGCAGGCTACTCACTGCGCGAAGAGTGTCACCACAATGATCAACAGATTCAAGTGGTCTTCCCTCCAGTACCACAGAAAGGTGGTAAGATTGACCAAGTTACATAAAATCGTTAAAACCAAGCAATAGTCGATCGTTCCAAACTCCATCCTGCCCCGATCAGACAAAGAAGAGGGCACTTACAGCAGCTCTACCAGATCCAGTGCAGAACCAAGTACAGACAACATTCTTTCCCCCCCCCCCCATACCATCAAAGACTGGAACGATCTGCCCGAAACAGCTGTGGCTGCCAGCACCCTTGACAACTTCAAAGTAAGGGTGCCACAAATATAGATCTTCCATAGTTAGATTAGATATAAGGGTAGTTTAATTTTCATTTCATTATTTATTTGTATTTATTTGTTTTACATTTTATTTTATTTGCCTATGTTTTTGGTTTTTTATTTTGCTTATTTTAGTATCATTTTTTTATAGTGAATGTTCTCCATAGGTCTGACCCTCTAGATATTCTTCTCTTGGCAAAAACAATTCCTACCTCCTCGCAACCTCCAAAGAGCGGCAGAATAATCAGCAAGTTGATTTTGGCCGCCAAAAAGATGATGACAGTATAAAGCTAGGCCTGCCCTTGGCCAGAGCGGACGGTAAAATAAAACGGAAGTGTCCACCAAAAATTGTAACAGAACACCCAAAGTTGTGTTCCGATTCGGTCATGCGTGAAACCTGCAGATGTACTAACATAGTGAGAGAATATTGTGTCTGCTACCGGAACGCATGCATACACAAGTTACATCTATTGTATGTGTAACACATTGTGTTACAGGAACAGCAATAACATTGTTATCATTGGTGATTTTAACTTGCCCCTCATTAATTGGAGTAACAACAGTTTTCCCAGATCCCAACCATATAATTCTTTCATTGACTGCGTAAATGAAAATGCTCTAACCCAGCATGTAAATTTTCCAACCCGTGGCAACAACACGTTAGATCTTTTACTTTCTAGTGATCCCTTGGCTGTGGCACTGGTTGCTGCAACTGATAACTTTCGTTTTCTAGATAGTGCTAGCGATCACGTGGCACTAGTTTTCACTCTCAACATATATTTTGCACCACCGGACCACAACAAACGCAGAATCATTACGAATATAGACGGGCGGGTATATTTTCTCTAAAAGATCAGCTATCCGGTATAAATTGGCACGGATTGCTGTCAGAATGTCCTTCGATAGACAGAATGCTCACGACCTTCATGGACATCTTCTTTTCCATGTGTTCTCAGTGCGCGTGCCTGAAAAATCCACAAACTACCCGAAACATAATATTATTATTGTCAAGCTGCCGCACAAAATGTAAACGCCTATCGACATGTAGACCGCTAAACGTCTGCCTAACAGTATGTACAAATGGCGGGCCGCGCAAAGCGAGTACATCCAGCAATTTGTTAACAATAGGGAGCGAACGATCCTGCAATCGGGTGGCAGTTCTGCCTTTTTCAAATACATCAACTATCGGCGCGTACGTAAAGACGGGGTAGTGAATTAGCGTGTGGTGAATTAGCTGTCAGTGATACAAGGTCAAAGCCAATGAACTAAATATACAATTTTCGTCTGTTTTTACTATGGATGATGGGACTTTACCAGAGTTAGACATGCGTACAAATGTTCAGTTATCTAACAGTATGCTCTATCCAGAGTTTGTGCGTAAATTCATGTGTAAGCTGCCAAATAAGTTCAGCCGCAGCCCAGATGGTATAGTCCCTACCCTCCGCTGTACTCAAATGTCTTTCATACTTAAACTATGTACTTGTTATATATGAGATATCACGTGTTCCTGTTCCTGGTTAGAGAGTTGTTCCGGACTTCCGGTAATAACATGTTTGTTCTATTTGACTACGTCAATAGTTCTCTGTAAATGTCGTACCCAATACACGACATATTGGCGACGAACGATGGGATGAGTAACCACAACAAGACGAGCTCTAGCACCTAGACCGTCGCACGCAAGTAGAACTTTCGCTGACTACGTCATTGTGAAAAATGGAAAACACGGGTTTCGAGCCGTTCGCCATAACGCCCGCTGACAGCGCAAGTGCGCGATGGGAGCGGTGGATTCGCCGTTTCGACAATTTCGTCGTCGCGCGAGATATAGACGACGACAGGCGGAAGATGGCGATGTTGTTACACTACGCTGGTGAAGCTGTATTCGAGCTGAGTGAGTCTGTTGGTGTCGTCGACAGTGACAATTACGCTGAAACGAAAGACAAGCTTACGGCCTACTTCACACCGAAACGAAACGAAGAATATGAAGTGTTCGTCTTTCGCCAGTCACAACAGCACACTGGTGAGACACTGGACCAATTTCACGCTCGACTTCAACTGCAGTCTAAAAATTGCAATTTTCAAGACAAATCGCGTGAAATAAAATCGCAAATCATTCAGAAGTGCACGATGCCTAAGATTCGCGAAAAGGGACTGAGTGAGGCAACGATCAGTCTCGATCGTTTGCTGACGTACGGTCGTACGCTTGAGTCCACAATGCATCAATCATCGGTCACGGGGACCAACGCCGCGTCAACGACGAACGTCAACGCAGTTTCCAGTGATCGTCATCACCACCCGCGTTCGAGGAAGCAAAACCGCGACTGGAATAGTCGTTCTGTTGGTCGCCAGGGTGCGCCACCGAAAACTGACAATCAACGAAAACCCCGTCGTGTGGCGCCACCGCGCTGCAGCGATACCGTTTCAAAATATGGCAATGCACAATCTTGTCCAGGCTGTGGAAAATCTCCGCACAATAGAACGGAATGTCCAGCTTGGGGCAAAACATGTTACAAATGCGAAAAACCTAATCACTTCGCTAGTGTGTAGAGCTGTCTTGGCAAACACTAATTTGGTAAAGGACGTTCCACAACAATCACACAATGCAGGTTTATGCAACGACACATACACATTAAATCTGTACAACTGCAATGCCACGCGCACGAACACTGTCGCACCATACATGTGTACAATTGACATTCAGAGTACACGAGTCAAGATGGAAATTGATATTGGGGCTTCAGTTTCGTTGATAGCAGACAGACTGGGTTAGAATCTGGGTTAGAGGCTAATCCACAGCTGACACTCAGCACACGTGACGTGCCAAGTCTGCGCACGTATTCAGGCGACACAATTCAACCACTGGGGCAGGTGCTATTGAATGTACATCACAATCGCCAACATCATACGCTGAGTGCGCTGATCGTCCCAGGGGCTGGTCCGAATCTGCTCGGACGTGATTGGCTGTCGGTGCTACGTCTTAATTGGGCTGAACTGCATAAAATGGACCAAGATTCGTTTCTTGAGCATTACCAAGCTGTCTTCACGGCATGACTAGGCAAGCTCAAAGGAGTTACTGCCAAGTTGTACATTGATGAGTCTGTACAGCCACGGTACTGCAAACCACGTCCAGTGCCGCTCGCTCTTCGTGCAAAGGTAGAAGATGAACTAGAACGCCTACATGCTGAGGGCGTCATTCATCCCGTTGAGTTCTCAGAATGGGCTGCTCCTATTGTACCAGTACTCAAGTCTTCAGGAGACATCCGGATTTGCGGAGACTACAGGGTCACGATAAACAAGGCAGTGAAGGTCGACAAATATCCCATTCCCAACATCGATGATCTGTTCGACAAAGTAGCTGGTGGACAACTGTACACAACGCTCGATCTAAGCAACGCTTATCAACAAGTTGTCCTCGATCAGGAGTCGCGTAAGCTAACCACAATCAACACCTCCAAAGGTCTGTTCGAGTACGAACGCCTTCCGTTTGGCGTATCTTCTGCTCCTGGAATTTTCCAACGCATCATGGAACAACTGCTGCAGAACATTCCTATGACCGTGGTATATCTGGACGACATCCTTGTTTCTGGAAGGACACCAGAGGAGCACGACAGCAACCTGCAAATGGTGCTCACGCGACTGCTCGATACTGGAATACGGTTGCAGAAGGAGAAGTGCACGTTTCGACAGACGTCTTGCAAGTACTTGGGCCATATCATCGACAGGGAGGGCATCCACCCGACGAACGACAAGGTGCTCGCCATACAGAGTGCTCGTGCCCCGCAAAACGTGCAGGAGTTGCGCAGCTACCTTGGTCTGATCCACTATTATCACAACTTTCTGCCGAACGTCAGCAACCTCTCGGCACCGCTGCACGAGTTGACTCGATTGGACGCGAAGTGGAAATGGAGTGCGATTCACCAAGATGTATTTGAACGATCAAAGGCATTAGTGTCTTCTTCTACGGTGCTTGTGCACTACAACCCCCGTTTACCCATCGTTGTGAGCAGTGACGCTTCTCCCTACGGCATCGGGAGCGTGTTGTCTCATCGCCTACCCGACGGCAGCGAAAAGCCAGTAGCGTTCGCGTCACGCACTCTATCTTCTGCTGAGAAGAAATATGCGCAACTAGAAAAGGAGGCGTTATCTCTTGTGTTCGGAATTACGAAGTTCCACAAGTACCTCTATGGTCGCGAGTTCGTACTGCAATCGGATCATAAGCTATTGTTGGGACTCTTGAAACAAGATCGACTCATATCGCCAATGTCCAGCGCACGAATACAACGTTGGGCGCTGACAATGAGCAACTACCAGTACAAATTTGAGTACAGGCCGGGGACCAGCATCAGCCACGCTGACTGCCTTAGTCGATTACCTCTGCCTGACACACCAGAGAAAGTACCGGTTCCACAAGAAGTAGTCCTGGCATTGTCAACCATGGACGAGAGCCCGGTCACATCGGACCAGATCGAAAAATGGACGGCTCTTGACCCCGTTCTTTCACAAGTACGTCACTTTGTGGAACACGGTTGGTCTAACCAAGCACCACGAGAGCTCGATGCATACTGTCAACGAAAAGACGAATTGAGCGTACAACAAGGAGTGTTGTTCTGGGGAGCCAGAGTGATCGTGCCGCCCAAGGGACGCGATGCGCTGCTGGATGAGTTGCATAACACACACCCTGGCATCGTCAAGATGAAAGCGCTCGCCCGAAGTTACATGTGGTGGCCTGGATTGGACATGGAGATCGAAAGATACGTGAAAGACTGCAATGTGTGTCAGCTGCACGGCAAGCAACCGCCTGTAGCACCACTACACTCGTGGGAGTGGCCAGGTCGCGCTTGGCACCGAATCCATATTGACTATGCTGGACCGTTTGAAGGTCGCATGCTGTTGATCATTGTGGACGCACACAGCAAATTCATCGATGCTCATGTGGTATCTACAGCAACCACGAGCATAACTCTCACCAAACTTAGGCAAACATTCGCATATATTGGACTGCCTAACACGATCGTCTCGGACAATGGAAGTTGTTTCACAAGCGAGGAGTTTGGACAATTCTGCAGAGCAAATGACATCAGACACATCAGATGTTCACCGTACCACCCATCAAGCAATGGTTTAGCTGAGAGAGCAGTGCAGACAATCAAGGCTGGTCTGAAGAAAACCAAAGGTAATCTGGAAGACAGATTATACACTCTGCTAGCGAGGTACCGGATCACGCCACAGGGTACCACGGGTCGAACACCTGCAGAATTCGTACTCAAGACTTCACCTCGAACACGCCTGGATCTCATACGACCATCAGTTCAAGATCGCGTTCTGCAAAAACAGGCATACGACAAGCAACGTCAGGACGCTCATGCGGCTGCACGTACGTTCCGAGCCGGAGACTGCGTCTGGGCCATGAATTTCCAAGGAAAACCTAAGTGGGTTTCGACAGTCATCGAGAACCAGCTGGGCCCACTCACGTTCACCGTACGTTTGAGTGACGGCCGTCTTTGGAAACGTCACCAAGACCATCTCAGAGAGAGACGACCCGATGAAACGGAGACGGTTGATGCAGAACAACAACAGCAGCAGCAGCAGCAGCAGCAACAATCGGTTGTGCAACTGCCAGAAGTACTACCTCCGTCGCCAGCTATCGACGCGGAGGCGATCGCGAGTACTCGATATTCAGTGTCTACAGAAGGTTCGGAATCGAACTTTCCCAACGTCACTGTGACGGAATCTGCGACACCAAGATTCGTGGCAAGTTCCGTGAGAATATCTACCAGAGTAGTGAAAGCACCTATAAAGTTAAACTTGTGAACTATAACTACAAAGTTAGTGTAGTTATCAGTGTACGTTTTTATTTGCACATTTTCTACGAGCTGTAGAACACTCTGGACTGTTTTCTAATTTAGTTTATTTCATTCATAGAACAGTGAACTCTAATACAAGTGTGTATCCTAAAGAGGGAGGAATGTTAAATATGAGATATCACGTGTTCCTGTTCCTGGTTAGAGAGTTGTTCCGGACTTCCGGTAATAAAATGTTTGTTCTATTTGACTACGTCAATAGTTCTCTGTAAATGTCGTACCCAATACACGACAGTACTCCACTGTAAAATAGTGTATATATTATTTTCAAAATGTCACTCGACAGCGGTGTATGTCTTTTGCTCTGGAAATAGGCGGACATCACCCCTGTTTATAAGAAAGAAGATGCATCGCAGGCATGTAATTACCGCCCGATTAGCATTCTACCAGGTATGTGCCATTTGTTTGAACGAATATTGGCTGACAGCATAACTTTCCACCTGCATTAAAATCACGTAATTACAGATGCTCAATACGGTTTTGTTAAAGGGCGATCGGCAGAGCTGCAGCTATTGGACTGCAGTAACATGTGGGTTAAGGCTATTGACTCAAAACAGTTCGTTGGCACGGCGTACATCGACTTTTCGAAAGCGTTCGATAAAGTATCTCATCCTAAATTACTATTCAAATTACCGAAGTATGGGATATGCGGTAACATTTTACAATGGTTCACTAGCTTTCTGAGCAACCGCAAACAAATAGTTAAAATAGGTGAAGCATTTTCTGGTCATAGTGATGTCTCGCCTGGCGTCCCGCAAGGCTCGTGCACCGGTCCCCTATTATTCATATTGTACGTAAACGATCTGCCCGACCAAAGTGTGACTGCTAACACTAATGTATGTTTGTTTGCGGACGATACCAAAATATCCACCGTGTTCTCGGATGTTTCCGAACAGCCTGATATGCAAAAGTGTCTTAATGAATTCGTGGTTTGGGCAGACCAGTGGCAACTTCAAGTAGCTGAACACAAATGCTGTGTACTGACGATTGAAAATAGTATATCCCGGCTATCTATCATCTGTCTGAAAGGTGTACAGCTTGTTAACGTTAATGCATACCGAGATCTTGGTGTTACAGTGGATGATAAATGTTTATTTAAGCAGCACATTTTGTCTATTTCTCACAAAGCATACAGCACAATCAATTTTATTTTCGCTGCTTTAATAAGGCTGATGCCTGTGCCTTCTTTAATTAAAACATATAAATCATTTGTGCGCACAGTGCTGCAATTCTGTTCTACTGTGTGGAACCCATACATACCAGCTAGGCAGTACTTGAGCATGACTGACCAGTTACAGAATGTGCAACGGTTCTTTACGCGCCGGGTCTATTACCGCTGTAAATTCGATGGCAATCATGGCTAATTACAAAGACAACAATATCTTCATCTAGAGAGTCTCGAACTCCGCCGGGTTGATAATGATATGGTAATGGTATATAATATCATGCATGTACATGTCAATGTAACTGAAAATAATCTCATTTCGTGCAATAACACTGCTATAAATACCACCATTTCGACAAGAGATCATGGACTTAAACATAACACAACACCATTTAAACTTGATGTAACAAAACTATTTTTGAAATAGAGTTGTATATATCTGGAACCGACTACCTGAACGCATAGTTAACTGAACACCCAAAATACAATTTAGGAAAGCCCTGCGTACAATAAACTTTGATTCTGCAATGAAGTTCGATGGTCACTTGTAGGAATCTACTTGATTGGAATATTTGTATATCATTATTATTGGGTATTATCAGTTCACCGCTACGGTGTATTACGTATGATGATGGGTGCATATAAAACGCTGAATTCTGTGTTGTATTTATGTAATAGTGGTGTGTGTATATGTAATTAGCACGTGTTGTACCCATGGGACACAATTTCTGTATTGTTGATCTTAAATAAACAATAAATCAATCAATCTAATCGTGCGTATATCTTAAATGACTGCTTTAATGGTGTTATAAGCACTCCTCAGCAAAACATTCTATAACATTCTATAAAAAAAATATAGAAAATCTATACAAATCAAAAACAATTTATAACTATGTCGAACTGTCATGTCCACGTATTGTTTTATATAAATCTATTGAAATTGACATTGAATTATATAGAATTCTATATAATTGTTATGGCCACATACATTTTTTATAGAATTCTACATAATTCTATTATATTCTATTGTTCAAAATATTCTACAAATAATCCGCAAAATCCTGCAGAATATTATATAGAAAGTTTGCTAGCTAAGGACCGTATACAAATATAGAGTCTATACATTTTATGTTGGATATCAAGCAAATCATCTATCTGACAATGCGCGTGCTACTGCCAATTAAGGGGTATGATCAAGGTATCAAGCTCCTAAGTAACCTTATTACGTAACACATATTGCATTTCTATACACAAGTTACTGTGCGAGGCATCCAATGCGTGTGTGGTGCTACACCTATATATATATATATATATATATATATATATATAGGTGTAGCATTGGATGCCTCGCACAGTAACTTGTGTATAGAAATGCAATATGTGTTACGTAATTACTCACCAGGTGACGCCATTGTTCCGAACAGTTGAGAAATCGACATGTACGCCACCTAGTGAGAATTTGTCTGAGCTTTTTATTGCATAAAAGGATCCCTTCTCAGTACGAATTACATAATTCGAAATCCTGAAAAATTGTCAAGCTTGACTGGCTGTATGAGCAGTCGGACACACAAACTGTCGGACGACAGTCACTTATCTCCACACATCTGGCTACCTCATGAAGACATCTTCTCCTTTTGATACTTGTGGCAACACTGGCGGCGACACCGGCGACGACACTTGTGGCGACACCTACCGGCGGAGACACTTGTAGCAATACCGGTAGTGGCACGGTCGACGACACTGTAGTCCAGTCAATCTATGGTTCAACCTCAAACAAATTGCAATAGTAAGTTTTTAGGCATTTTTAGATTTACTGTATGTTTATGTTACCAAAAAAGTCCACCAAAATCCACTTGGTGGAACATTGTCATTTTTGCATATTGCCAAGTGGTCGTATGTCTCACTGAAATCTAGGGGGTACACGTAATTAATGTTGTATAACTTAGTTTATGTGAGGATACTATACATATGATGTATATCGTGGGAAAGGCAATGCATTTAGTTGTGTAATGGTACCTAACAAGTCATTGTAATGGATATTAAGGTCAGAATCGTATTCTAAACACATTTACAAATTATTGCAATTTACATGTACCCCGATTTTCGGCCTAGTCCAGTCAATCTATGACTATGGTTCAGCCTCAAACAAATTGTAATAGCAATCATTTTGGCGTTTTAGTTAGCACTATATGTCTGCATTATTAGATAACAAGTCCACAGAAATTCACGTGGTGGAACATTTTCGTTTCTGACGATAATGACAAGTGGTCGAAAGTCGTTGACGGTCACTTTTGTCATAGTAAAATCTAGGGAAAGGACTTATTTAAGCTGAGTATTCTATATTATGTACACCATTAGAAGTGGTATTGATAGATTAATACAACGATATACATCAAGTTTAATTCCATTTAGTAATAACATGAGAATAATTTTCTAAACACAGTGAAACCCGAATTTTAGCCGCCACAGGGAGAAGCTTTGCGATCAACAACATTTTGCTTACATATTATAGTCATAAACCTGTTTATTTCAACACAGTTTATGTCCTTAGCTACTGTTTCTAAATAGTAACACCGTTTTCGTGAATATGTTAGTAAGCTTTGTATTTGGTTGATATTTTAACTCGGGTACTTATTCCAATATCAGTTATCTTCACCAAAGCCATACGCTATAAAAATTGCAGTGAGGTGTGTGCGTATTATTGCTTAACATGACACTTTCAAACACTGCTGTCGTTGAGAGCTTCCACGGAGATGTTAGTTGCAATTTGACACACCACTCACATACATAAGTACACAAAAATCCGTTCTTTCCGCAACTACATCCCAACGGATTGTAGTTTGTCTTTGCCAACAGTTCACTCGGTCGCCTGCTGAAATGTATACGCATGGCAGAATCACTCGCTGCGTTTGTCAACAAAGATACAAGTACACAAGGCTGCCGTCGTCACTCGTTATTATCCTTTTGTTTGGGGCAGAGGCGTTGTTCCTTTACAGAAAGCAAGTACAACTGCTTGAACGGTTCCACCAGCGATGTCGGCGCTCCATCACGGGACTGCATTGGCAGGACTATGTCTCCAACAAAGAAATCCTGGAAAAGGCAAACCTCCGGAGCATCGAAACCATGTTGATGCTCCGACAGATCCGCTGGGCAGGCCACGTCTTGCGCATGGATGACATCAGAATGCCATAAGTTGTATTTTATGATGAGCTTCGTCAGGGCAACTGATATAGAACCACCCCCCACAGGCGCTAGAAGGATCAGCTGAAACGGCAACTCTCCCTGACAAGACCGCAAAGGTTGGCAACAGAGCGACTACCATGGGAGCTGCCCAGGACGTTGAGCATTCCAGAAGAGAAGCAGACGGGGAGAAGCGTAGACTGAGAAAAGAATCTGCATCTCAGGCACCTTCAGGCCAAGAAAACCTTTGCCCAACCTGCTCCAGAGCCTGCAAACCCAGGATGGGCCTTTGTAACCACCAGAATGCGTGCCGCCGCCCCTCCAGGGACAGGGATCTTCCCACTGATCTTCACAAGCGAACAATCTGCCCCACATAAAGTCCGTGGCTTTTAGAGTTTTCTTGGATCCTTTCCACTGTTGGTTCTGAGAATTGATCCTGCGGATGTGATAGTAGGCAGCAGTTGAAGTACGGGGTACATTTATTCCTGTGCGTAAGCTGCGCTTGATGCTACATTTTCAATGAAGTGCTTGTACAGCAAAGCATCCAGGTTTTTGCCAATGTGGGACCAATGTTACCACATTGGAAGCACACAATAGCCTGGTTTTCTGCAGTAACCAATTCTTCAACTGTTGTTGTGGAATCATACCTTAGCCCACAGTTGGGCCCAAATATTCTGTGAGAGCTCTGATGTACCAGATCGTTATTTACTTGTTCTACTATGCTTTGTTTATGTTTTGGCATTAAGAATACACAAAAGAGCTCCTGTTGAAAGTGGTAACACAACAGCACTAGCAAATCGGTGTCTTCACCAATGAGGATAGTGTCGATTTTGTCTGATTAGTTCAGTGTTGTCTAACGATCATTAGCTTAGCGTCCTCTGCATGAAAACGACAGCACCCAGCTTTCTCAAGCGCATTGCTCAGTAAGTTGATGAATATATGTGCTTGTTTTCTCTGTTGGCTAACAATAACTCCTCCTTTAGGAGGAGGACCTTGCTGAACAGCCGCCTTCCACAGCATCATCTGATGATGTGCCCTCCGCACACAATCTGTGGGAGGAAACGCCATGATGTGCACTGGCTTCCCATTCTTTCTCCCACACTCATCTTCAGATGATGCTGTGGAAGGCGACTGATCAGCAAGGTCCTCCTCATTTGGACATTCCTTAAAATGGCGGATATATGAATGTTAGCAAAGGTCATGTGTAATATATTTGAAATTGCTGATCACAATTCTACACATTAACATAGGCATATGTGACATATTTGGTAAGATACTGTGACATTTGTTTTGACGACCGCCATCTTAAAAAATGGCGGATCCGAAAGTCGGAGAAGGCCAAACATAAAAATATTTGAAACCTCTGACTTCTAAAACCCATTTTTTGACATAAAGATTAAGGTCGTAGGTGTCGCAGTTGTTAAGATATGCGGAAATGTGATTCGGCGGCCATTTTGTAAAATAGCTGCCATTTTGTAAAATGGCTGCCATTTCTTTAAAAAGAAAAAGAAAAATTGCCACATCAGATTTTCTGCTGACTGAAACACGGTAGATGACATTTGTACAAAAAAGTTGCTTTTGACAAGCAAATTGCACGGGAAGACATGGTACACCGCACTATATTGTTAATTTTAATAGACACTTGTATGCATGCAACCACTGCGAATGATATGGATTGATAACTATTTATCCTGTGTTGTGCAACAATATTACAAAGAGATTCAATGTGTTTTCTTTGATTGTGCTATTATTATTATAGGGGCATAGCCAATAGATGCGAATCAAAGTCACTGGAGGTATGCATAAACATTGCATTGAAGACAAGCATGTAATAAGAACCAACATGAAATGACAAACATGCAGCCATTATATACATCTAATGATGTGTTTATTTTAAATGTTGACCATGAAAATATTGGTTTTGACACCACTTTTGTGACATTATTATGCATAGTTGCAAAGCTGTTGAAGAAAATATGTATTTCAGTAATGAAGGCCCTGATTTGCATATTTGAAAAATATACAAAGAAATATATATCACAGCCTAAATAACGCCTACCCCTACATTTCACTAAGCCAAAACGTCACTGGCAGCGACTTTTGATCACTTGTCATTGTTGTCGAAAATGACAATGTTCCACCACGTAGATTTCGGTGGACTTTTTTCTGGTAATGTAGACATATAGTACTAACTAAAAACACTGTCATAATTACTATTGCAATTTGTTTGAGGTTGACCCTCTGTTGGGCATAGATTGACTGGACTACTGGTGGCGACACTTGTGTATAATCTTAATCGTCCATTTGAATTATAACTCTTGTCGACGTTTCTGTACTAATTAAGTACTTTTTTACGAGGTGGAGGTGCTAGCCCCACGCTCAACCTTCCTCCTACTCATCCGTGCTTGGGACCAGCAACGACAGTGGTTTTCATTTGAATGGATAACCAATTATTATTACTCCTACATTCCGTTGAACTTGCATACCTATGTATACTCAATAAAATAGTTACCACATGCAAAACGCACGGAACAATAAGTTATTTATCCTTTTAAGACTTATTATTTTGGGAGGGGTTGCTGTCTAATATTGTGTCAATAGTGACCATGCCTGAGCTACATGGCGTGCCTTTGACCTTTTGAAAGTGACCCCGTAACTGAAATTATGGCGGCGCGGCGGTGACACTTTTTTAACAGCAGCCACATCGGAGTCGTGCTGACGCTCCGGCTCATACCACCCATTATACATTTGGTTGGGCCGCCAGTGGAGGTTTCTGTGCCCTCCCCACAGACTATCCTAGAATCGCTCCTTGTCAGAAACTAAGACAACTCCTTGGTGTTTCGTCCCCCGGCTTCAACCCAACGCACATGAGCTATTTATATTATTATCAGTGGTTCAGCTTGCTTCCAGTGTCGCGCTATCTCGTCGTAATGTCTCGGATCTTCACATCGGAAGACGGGAGAAGGGGTGCCGTTGGAGATTTTTTACAGGAACTTTATCGGTTCGCTGTCTCGTAGACTCGAAGACGGGGGGAGTGCTGTTGGAGATTTTCAGGGAAGATCCGGGAGATTTGCTTGTATACCTCTTTGCCGTTCGTTCTGTTGGTTTAGTATCCATTGTTGTGGATTATGCATGTTTACTCGCTTGTGAAGACTGCCACATGTCGGCGTCAAATGTTTAAGTTCCGCTGGGAGGGTGAGGCGTAAGATTGCTTGGACCGAACTGTTTCAGTTCAGTAGACAGAGTGGTTGAGGCTGGACTTAGCTGTTTCAGTTCCCAAAAGAGGGCAGACTGGGATTGCTTGGGCTGAATTGTTTCAATTCCCCAGAGAGGACGAGGCTGTGTGATTGTTTGGACTTAATTGTTTCAGTTCCCCAGAGAGGGCAGCTATGGGATTGTTTGGACTTAATTGTTTCAGTTCCCCGGAGAGGGCAGCTATGGGATTGTTTGGACTTAATTGTTTCAGTTCCTCAAACAGGGTGAGGATATGGGATTGCTTGGGCTGCATTGGCTTACTTCCGCAGAAAAAGCGGGGCTGTGGAATTGCTTGAGCTGAATTGTTTATTCCCCAGATGAGGGCGAGGCTGCGGGATTGCTAAATTGGGCTGAATTGTTTTAGTTCCCCAGAGAGGGCGGGGCTGTGTGATTGCTAAATTGGGCTGAATTGTTTTGATTCCCCGGAGAGGGCGAGGCTGTGGGATTGCTTGGGTTGAATTGTTTTAGTTCCTTGGAGGGGCGAGGCTGTGGGATTGCTTGGGTTGATTTGTTTAGTGCCCCCAGAGGTGCGAGGCTGTGGGATTGCCTGGGTTGAATTGTTTTAGGTCCCCGGAGAGGGCGACGCTGTGGTTGGTTGGGCTGAATTGCTTCTGTTCCTCTGAGAGGACGAGGCTGTGTGATTGCTTGGGCTGAATTGCTTCAGTTCCCCAGAGGGCTAGGTTGGGGTATTGCTTAGGTTTAATTGTTGTAATTCTTTACAGAGAGCGAGGCTGTGGAATTCCTTGGGCTGAATTGTTTTATTTACCCAGAGGGCGAAGCTATGGGATTTATTAGGCTGAATTGTTTTCGTTCCCCGGATAGGGTGAGGCTGTGGAATTGATTGGGTTGAATTGTTTAAGTTCCCCAGAGAAGGCGAGGCTGTGGGATTGCATGGGCTGAATTGGTTTAGTTCTCCAGAGAGGGCGAGGCTGTGGAATTGCATAAGCTGAATTGTTTCGGTTCCCCAAAGAGGGCGAGGCTGTAGGATTGCTTGGGTTGGATTGTTTCAGTTTCCCAAAGAGGCGAGGCTGTGAGTTGCTAGGGTTGAATTGTTTCAGTTCCTCAGAGAGGACGAGGCTGTGGAATTGCTTGGGCTGAATTGTTTCAGTTCCCCAGAGAGGACGAGGATGTGGGAATGCTTGGGCTGAATTGGTTTAGTTCTCCAGAAAGGCTGGTTGGCCGTGGGTTGCTTTGACTGAACTGTTGCTCTCCTCGTCTATAATCACAACTAAACTAGACTCATTAATGAAGTTTTATGGAAGTGACGGGTGTCGTGGAACTATCTCCTACGTTGCCTGGAGCTGTACCCTACGTTACCTCGAACTATAGGTCCTACGGCTTTCGTTACCTGGAAAAATACGTATGCCCTATGATGCCTTGAGCTAAGCCTTACGCTACCTGAACTAACATACCAAGCCTTACGCTACTTGGAAGTAACTATGCCATATACTGCATGACGCTACAATTCTGCTACATGGAACTGTGCTCTACGCTACAGCTGGAGCTGTATGGCCTAGATATATGTCATATGCTATCAGGAGCTAGCTAATATCCTACAGCTACGCCACATGTGACATTGAGCTACTCACATGCATACGATGATATGTTTCCGTTGACTCACTTCATACTTCCTCGCAAGCCAAGGGTGATGACTATGTACACTGAGACAGATTCCAGGTAGCATATGACTTATAGCTAGGCCATAGAGCTCAAGCTGTAGCGTAGCTAGCACTTTGCCATGTAGCAGAAGGCCTAGCGTCATGCAGTATACGACATATAAAAGGTCGGTTTGGCGATAATGTTCTGAAAAAGGCTGACTAGTTGAATGAGACCTCATAAGACCATTACATTGTAACCACAATAATACAGACTAGTCAATTAATAGAACGTTGCCGAGCGCTGGAAACAACTAGAACTACGCTATGGCCACTGATCTATATACAGCAGTGGCTATGGCGTCGAGATGTACGGGCTTAACATGTGACGTCACGATTGTTAAACGTACGCGAACACTGCGCATGTACCCGGTATCGGTTGTCATTTATCTATTAATCGAGCTAGCGCACACGCGCGGTTGCAACTGACATGTTACTTATTTGTTATTACTATCAGTCTGACATTGACAGCTAAACGAGCTAACACGTGTTCTTTTAATCGCTACGTGACGCTCGCCCGTAGACAGCTAGCTCCACCCCATGTAACTCTTCGTCATTTAATTTGACCACCCCGTAAGCCTGACGTAGGTAATATACTGCCAACTTTTTTTTAATTCCGGGAGATTCATCAGCTTCTCTTATCGCGCTGTCTCGGATCTTCACACCGGAAGACGGAGGAGAGGGGTGCTGTATTTCAGCGGTTCAGCACATCTCCCATGGTGTCGCGCTGTGTCGAAAACGGGGAGGGGGATGGGTGCTGCTGGAAATGTTCAGAGAAAATCCGGGAGATTTGCCTGTATTCCGGGAGATACACCCAAATCCTGGAGACTCCCGGATTCCACGGGAGAGTTGGCAGGTAGGCCTATATAACATAGCCTACCCTGAATGACTCCTAATATTCACCTGCAACATAAGTTATTGCTATTTTATATTACATTAACACTATCCCATACGTACATTAGTGACAACATATAACCAAATACAGCGTAGTCAATTATTAGACACTCTAAAAAGTGTTCACAGAATAGCAGTATAACCCGACGCCAGGTGTCGCTATCAATTGTTAGCTCAGGATTCGATTGTTTCCTTGTCCACCACGTGGCGCCACTATTCCGCGCGACGGCCGCAACACGTAAACATGGTACTCCACTTTTTTAATAAGTGTTACACTTCTTCTTGCCCTTTTTCGACAATTGTATATATCTATACATTAATAATTAGCTACTTTATTATGTATGTTGTTGTTGCTGAAATAGTTTCATTCATTCTTTACAAGCCCAATATTGGCAATAAGAACACTTTTATGTTGTATAATATTTATTTACTGAATTGTTTTGAACCTTTCATGAATGGTTTATTTTGATCGACTGAACTCTTCCCAATGTGACACCGCACATAGCATTCAAGAAAGATACCACTTTATACTAATGATTTTATATTTCATAAAGACAATATGGTTCACCGAGTAGTGTAATTAATTAGTTAGTAAAGAAACATTAAGAAATACAGACTATTTCCTTGAGAGCAAACATAAAATCAACGAATTGTAGTTATTTTAGTGCTGGAAGAAATCGGTGGAATAGTATGTCTGAGGGTACAAATGTTGTGGGTTTCACTTGGTTTCTGCACAAAAGGAGTTAATGTAACTGTTAAACAACACTGTAGTCATAGGCTTGTCACCTTCATGAAGGTGCACATGTACATTTAAGAATCTTGATGAGTCATGATTAGCCTCAGTAAGTTACCCCCTGGAAAATTGCTTTGTTGAAACATGGCTGAGCCTGTTAACCAATCATCGTTTGGGTTTGGGCCAATCATGGCTGATATTACATGTGATGTTCGGCAAGTAGAATTAGTAAAAAACACACTACCCATATTGGCATTTGCTAGAATTGCCCTTTGGCATGTGGCACGGGCGTCTCCATGGTTCCCACGTCACAATTGTGAAGACAGCAACCAGAATAAAGTACAATGATTCAGCAAACTTCTGTACAATTCAATAGGATATCTGCCAGGTGTAGACAGACAGTGCAATGTATAGGATATCTGCCAGGTGTAAACAGACAGTGCAATGTATAGGATATCTGCCAGGTGTAGACAGTGTAATGTATAGGATATCTGCAAGTGTAGACAGTCAGTGTAATGTATGGGATATCTGCCAGGTGTAGACAGTCAGTGAATGTATGGGATATCTGCCAGGTGTAGACAGTCAGTGTAACGTATAGGATATATGCCAGGTGTAGACAGTCAGTGTAATGTATGGGATATCTGCCAGGTATAGACAGTCAGTGTAATGTATGGGATATCTGCCAGTGTAATGTATGGGATATCTGCCAGGTGTAGACAGTCAGTGTAATGTATGGGATATATGCCAGGTGTAGACAGTCAGTATAATGTATAGGATATCTGCCAGGTGTAGACAGTCAGTGTAATGTATGGGATATCTGCCAGGTATAGACAGTCAGTGTAATATGTAGGATATCTGCCAGGTGTACAGTCAGTGTAATGTATAGGATATCTGCCAGGTGTAGACAGTCAGTGTAATGTATAGTACATCTGCCAGGTGTAGACAGTCAGTGTAATGTATAGGATATCTGCCAGGTGTAGACAGTCAGTATAATGTATAGGATACCTGCCAGGTGTAGACAGTCAGTGTAATGTATAGGATATCTGCCAGGTGTAGACGGTCAGTGCAATGTATAGGATATCTGTCAGGTGTACAGTCAGTGTAATGTATAGGATATCTGCCAGGTGTAGACAGTCAGTGTAATGTATAGGCTACCTGCCAGGTGTAGACAGTCAGTATAATGTATAGGATGCCTGCCAGGTGTAGACAGTCAGTATAATGTATAGGATATCTGCCAGGTGTAGACAGTCAGTGTAATGTATAGGATACCTGCCAGGTGTAGACAGTCAGTATAATGTATAGGATACCTGCCAGGTGTAGACAGTCAGTGTAATGTATAGGATATCTGCCAGGTGTAGACGGTCAGTGCAATGTATAGGATATCTGTCAGGTGTACAGTCAGTGTAATGTATAGGATATCTGCCAGATGTAGACAGTCAGTGTAATGTATAGGCTACCTGCCAGGTGTAGACAGTCAGTATAATGTATAGGATGCCTGCCAGGTGTAGACAGTCAGTATAATGTATAGGATATCTGCCAGGTGTAGACAGTCAGTGTAATGTATAGGATACCTGCCAGGTGTAGACATTCAGTATAATGTATAGGATACCTGCCAGGTGTAGACAGTCAGTGTAATGTACAGGATATATGCCAGGTGTAGACGGTAAGTGAAATGTATAAGATATCTGCCAGGTGTACAGTCGGTGTAATGTATAGGATATCTGCCAGGTGTAGACAGTCAGTGTAATGTATAGGATACCTGCCAGGTGTAGACAGTCAGTGTAATGTATAGGATATCTGCCAGGTGTAGACAGTCAGTATAATGTATAGGATACCTGCCAGGTATAGATATTCAGTGTAATGTATAGGATATCTGCCAGGTATAGACAGTCAGTGTAATGTATAGGATACCTGCCAGGTATAGACAGTCAGTGTAATGTATAGGATATCTGCCAGGTGTAGACAGTCAGTGTAATGTATAGGATATCTGCCAGGTGTACAGTCGGTGTAATGTATAGGATATCTGCCAGGTATAGACAGTCAGTGTAATGTATAGGATACCTGCCAGGTGTACAGTCAGTGTAATGTATAGGATATCTGCCAGGTGTACAGTCAGTGTAATGTATAGGATATCTGCCAGGTATAGACAGTCAGTGTAATGTATAGGATACCTGCCAGGTGTAGACAGTCAGTGTAATGTATAGGATATCTGCCAGGTGTACAGTCGGTGTAACGTATAGGATACCTGCCAGGTGTAGACAGTCAGTATAATGTATAGGATACCTGCCAGGTATAGACATTCAGTGTAATGTATAGGATATCTGCCAGGTGTAGACAGTCAGTGTAATGTATAGGATATCTGCCAGGTATAGACAGTCAGTGTAATGTATAGGATACCTGCCAGGTGTAGACAGTCAGTGTAATGTATAGGATATCTGCCAGGTGAACAGTCAGTGTAATGTATAGGATATATGCCAGGTGTACAGTCAGTGTAATGTATAGGATATCTGCCAGGTGTACAGTCAGTGTAATATATAGGATATATGCCAGGTATAGACAGTCAGTGTAATGTATAGGACACCTGCCAGGTGTACAGTCAGTGTAATGTATAGGATATCTGCCAGGTGTACAGTCAGTGTAATGTATAGGATATCTGCCAGGTATAGACAGTCAGTGTAATGTATAGGATACCTGCCAGGTGTAGACAGTCAGTGTAATGTATAGGATATCTGCCAGGTGTACAGTCGGTGTAATGTATAGGATACCTGCCAGGTGTAGACAGTCAGTATAATGTATAGGATACCTGCCAGGTATAGACATTCAGTGTAATGTATAGGGATATCTGCCGAGGTGTGAACCACAGTCAGTGTAATGTATAGGATATCTGCCAGGTGTACAGTCAGTGTAATGTATAGGATACCTGCCAGGTGTAGACAGTCAGTGTAATGTATAGGATATCTGCCAGGTGTACAGTCAGTGTAATGTATAGGATATATGCCAGGTGTACAGTCAGTGTAATGTATAGGATATCTGCCAGGTGTACAGTCAGTGTAATATATAGGATATATGCCAGGTATAGACAGTCAGTGTAATGTATAGGATACCTGCCAGGTGTACAGTCAGTGTAATGTATAGGATATCTGCCAGGTGTACAGTCAGTGTAATGTATAGGATATCTGCCAGGTATAGACAGTCAGTGTAATGTATAGGATACCTGCCAGGTGTAGACAGTCAGTGTAATGTATAGGATATCTGCAGGTGTACAGTCGGTGTAATGTATAGGATACCTGCCAGGTGTAGACAATCAGTATAATGTATAGGATACCTGCCAGGTATAGACATTCAGTGTAATGTATAGGATATCTGCCAGGTGTAGACAGTCAGTGTAATGTATAGGATATCTGCCAGGTATAGACAGTCAGTGTAATGTATAGGATACCTGCCAGGTGTAGACAGTCAGTGTAATGTATAGGATATCTGCCAGGTGTACAGTCAGTGTAATGTATAGGATACCTGCCAGGTGTAGACAGTCAGTATAATGTATAGGATACCTGCCAGGTATAGGCATTCAGTGTAATGTATACGATATCTGCCAGGTGTAGACATTCAGTGTAATGTATAGGATATCTACCAGGTGTAGACAGTCAGTGTAATGTATAGGATATCTTGCAGGTATAGACAGTCAGTGTAATGTATACGACACCTGCCAGGTGTAGACAGTCAGTGTAATGTATAGGATATCTGCCAGGTGTACAGTCGGTGTAATGTATAGGATACCTGCCAGGTGTAGACAGTCAGTATAATGTATAGGATACCTGCCAGGTATATACATTCAGTGTAATGTATAGGATATCTGCCAGGTGTAGACAGTCAGTGTAATGTATAGGATATCTGCCAGGCACTTAAGGCAATTCAAGTGTAATGTATGAGATGCCGGGTGTGAACCCAGTCAATTATGATAATGGGATATCATGGGTTGTGAACAGTGGAATGATAATAGGATTACCTTATGGTGGAGTCGGTATATTAATATGGGATACCCATATGAGTGTGAACCAGTCAGTGTAATGTACAGGATATATGCCAAGTGTAAACGGTAAGTGAAATGTATAAGATATCTGCCAGGTGTACAGTCGGTGTAATGTATAGGATATCTGCCAGGTGTAGACAGTCAGTGTAATGTATAGGATATCTGCCAGTTGTAGACAGTCAGTATAATGTATAGGATACCTGCCAGGTATAGACAGTCAGTGTAATGTATAGGATACCTGCCAGGTATAGACAGTCAGTGTAATGTATAGGATATCTGCCAGGTGTAGACAGTCAGTGTAATGTATAGGATATCTGCCAGGTATAGACAGTCAGTGTAATGTATAGGATACCTGCCAGGTGTACAGTCAGTGTAATGTATAGGATATCTGCCAGGTGTACAGTCAGTGTAATGTATAGGATATCTGCCAGGTATAGACAGTCAGTGTAATGTATAGGATACCTGCCAGGTGTAGACAGTCAGTGTAATGTATAGGATATCTGCCAGGTGTACAGTCGGTGTAATGTATAGGATACCTGCCAGGTGTAGACAGTCAGTATAATGTATAGGATACCTGCCAGGTATAGACATTCATTGTAATGTATAGGATATCTGCCAGGTGTAGACAGTCAGTGTAATGTATAGGATATCTGCCAGGTATAGAAAGTCAGTGTAATGTATAGGATACCTGCCAGGTGTAGACAGTCAGTGTAATGTATAGGATATCTGCCAGGTGTACAGTCAGTGTAATGTATAGGATATATGCCAGGTGTACAGTCAGTGTAATGTATAGGATATCTGCCAGGTGTACAGTCAGTGTAATATATAGGATATATGCCAGGTATAGACAGTCAGTGTAATGTATAGGACACCTGCCAGGTGTACAGTCAGTGTAATGTATAGGATATCTGCCAGGTGTACAGTCAGTGTAATGTATAGGATATCTTGCAGGTATAGACAGTCAGTGTAATGTATACGATACCTGCCAGGTGTAGACAGTCAGTGTAATGTATAGGATATCTGCCAGGTGTACAGTCGGAGTAATGGATAGGATACCTGCCAGGTGTAGACAGTCAGTATAATGTATAGGATACCTGCCAGGTATAGACATTCAGTGTAATGTATAGGATATCTGCCAGGTGTAGACAGTCAGTGTAATGTATAGGATATCTGCCAGGTATAGACAGTCAGTGTAATGTATAGGATACCTGCCAGGTGTAGACAGTCAGTGTAATATATAGGATATCTGCCAGGTGTACAGTCAGTGTAATGTATAGGATATCTGCCAGGTGTACAGTCAGTGTAATGTATAGAATATCTGCCAGGTGTACAGTCAGTGTAATGTATAGGATATATGCCAGGTATAGACAGTCAGTGTAATGTATAGGATACCTGCCAGGTGTACAGTCAGTGTAATGTATAGGATATCTGCCAGGTGTACAGTCAGTGTAATGTATAGGATATCTGCAAGGTATAGACAGTCAGTGTAATGTATAGGATACCTGCCAGGTGTAGACAGTCAGTGTAATGTATAGGATATCTGCCAGGTGTACAGTCGGTGTAATGTATAGGATACCTGCCAGGTGTAGACAGTCAGTATAATGTATAGGATACCTGCCAGGTATAGACATTCAGTGTAATGTATAGGATATCTGCCAGGTGTAGACAGTCAGTGTAATGTATAGGATACCTGCCAGGTATAGACAGTCAGTGTAATGTATAGGATACCTGCCAGGTGTAGACAGTCAGTGTAATGTATAGGATATCTGCCAGGTGTACAGTCAGTGTAATGTATAGGATACCTGCCAGGTGTAGACAGTCAGTATAATGTATAGGATACCTGCCAGGTATAGGCATTCAGTGTAATGTATAGGATATCTGCCAGGTGTAGACATTCAGTGTAATGTATAGGATATCTGCCAGGTGTAGACAGTCAGTGAAATGTATAGGATATCTGCCAGGTATAGACAGTCAGTGTAATGTATAGGATACCTGCCAGGTGTAGACAGTCAGTGTAATGTATAGGATATCTGCCAGGTGTACAGTCGGTGTAATGTATAGGATACCTGCCAGGTGTAGACAGTCAGTATAATGTATAGGATACCTGCCAGGTATATACATTCAGTGTAATGTATAGGATATCTGCCAGGTGTAGACAGTCAGTGTAATGTATAGGATATCTGCCAGGTATAGACAGTCAGTGTAATGTATAGGATACCTGCCAGGTGTAGACAGTCAGTATAATGTATAGGATATCTGCCAGGTGTAGACAGTCAGTGTAATGTATAGGATACCTGCCAGGTGTAGACAGTCAGTATAATGTATAGGATACCTGCCAGGTGTAGACAGTCAGTGTAATGTACAGGATATATGCCAGGTGTAGACGGTAAGTGAAATGTATAAGATATCTGCCAGGTGTACAGTCGGTGTAATGTATAGGATATCTGCCAGGTGTAGACAGTCAGTATAATGTATAGGATACCTGCCAGGTATAGACATTCAGTGTAATGTATAGGATATCTGCCAGGTATAGACAGTCAGTGTAATGTATAGGATACCTGCCAGGTATAGACAGTCAGTGTAATGTATAGGATACCTGCCAGGTATAGACAGTCAGTGTAATGTATAGGATATCTGCCAGGTGTAGACAGTCAGTGTAATGTATAGGATATCTGCCAGGTGTACAGTCGGTGTAATGTATAGGATATCTGCCAGGTATAGACAGTCAGTGTAATGTATAGGATACCTGCCAGGTGTACAGTCAGTGTAATGTATAGGATATCTGCCAGGTGTACAGTCAGTGTAATGTATAGGATATCTGCCAGGTATAGACAGTCAGTGTAATGTATAGGATACCTGCCAGGTGTAGACAGTCAGTGTAATGTATAGGATATCTGCCAGGTGTACAGTTGGTGTAATGTATAGGATACCTGCCAGGTGTAGACAGTCAGTATAATGTATAGGATACCTGCCAGGTATAGACATTCAGTGTAATGTATAGGATATCTGCCAGGTGTACACAGTCAGTGTAATGTATAGAATATCTGCCAGGTATAGACAGTCAGTGTAATGTATAGGATACCTGCCAGGTGTAGACAGTCAGTGTAATGTATAGGATATCTGCCAGGTGAACAGTCAGTGTAATGTATAGGATATATGCCAGGTGTACAGTCAGTGTAATGTATAGGATATCTGCCAGGTGTACAGTCAGTGTAATATATAGGATATATGCCAGGTATAGACAGTCAGTGTAATGTATAGGACACCTGCCAGGTGTACAGTCAGTGTAATGTATAGGATATCTGCCAGGTGTACAGTCAGTGTAATGTATAGGATATCTTGCAGGTATAGACAGTCAGTGTAATGTATACGATACCTGCCAGGTGTAGACAGTCAGTGTAATGTATAGGATATCTGCCAGGCGTAGACAGTCAGTGTAATGTATAGGATATCTGCCAGGTATAGACAGTCAGTGTAATGTATAGGATACCTGCCAGGTGTAGACAGTCAGTGTAATGTATAGGATATCTGCCAGGTGTACAGTCGGTGTAATGTATAGGATACCTGCCAGGTGTAGACAGTCAGTATAATGTATAGGATACCTGCCAGGTATAGGCATTCAGTGTAATGTATAGGATATCTGCCAGGTGTAGACATTCAGTGTAATGTATAGGATATCTGCCAGGTGTAGACAGTCAGTGTAATGTATAGGATATCTGCCAGGTATAGACAGTCAGTGTAATGTATAGGATACCTGCCAGGTGTAGACAGTCAGTGTAATGTATAGGATATCTGCCAGGTGTACAGTCGGTGTAATGTATAGGATACCTGCCAGGTGTAGACAGTCAGTATAATGTATAGGATACCTGCCAGGCATAGACATTCAGTGTAATGTATAGGATATCTGCCAGGTGTAGACAGTCAGTGTAATGTATAGGATATCTGCCAGGTATAGACAGTCAGTGTAATGTATAGGATACCTGCCAGGTGTAGACAGTCAGTATAATGTATAGGATATCTGCCAGGTGTAGACAGTCAGTGTAATGTATAGGATACCTGCCAGGTGTAGACAGTCAGTATAATGTATAGGATACCTGCCAGGTGTAGACAGTCAGTGTAATGTACAGGATATATGCCAGGTGTAGACGGTAAGTGAAATGTATAAGATATCTGCCAGGTGTACAGTCGGTGTAATGTATAGGATATCTGCCAGGTGTAGACAGTCAGTATAATGTATAGGATACCTGCCAGGTATAGACAGTCAGTGTAATGTATAGGATATCTGCCAGGTATAGACAGTCAGTGTAATGTATAGGATACCTGCCAGGTATAGACAGTCAGTGTAATGTATAGGATATCTGCCAGGTGTAGACAGTCAGTGTAATTTATAGGATATCTGCCAGGTGTACAGTCGGTGTAATGTATAGGATATCTGCCAGGTATAGACAGTCAGTGTAATGGATACCTGCCAGGTAGCCAGACAGTCAATTATAATGTATGGGATACCTTACTTAGGTATATGCATTCAATTAATGTATAGGATATCTGCCAGATGTAGACAGTCAGTGTAATGTATAGGCTACCTGCCAGGTGTAGACAGTCAGTATAATGTATAGGATGCCTGCCAGGTGTAGACAGTCAGTATAATGTATAGGATATCTGCCAGGTGTAGACAGTCAGTGTAATGTATAGGATACCTGCCAGGTGTAGACAGTCAGTATAATGTATAGGATACCTGCCAGGTGTAGACAGTCAGTGTAATGTACAGGATATATGCCAGGTGTAGACGGTAAGTGAAATGTATAAGATATCTGCCAGGTGTACAGTCGGTGTAATGTATAGGATATCTGCCAGGTGTAGACAGTCAGTATAATGTATAGGATACCTGCCAGGTATAGACATTCAGTGTAATGTATAGGATATCTGCCAGGTATAGACAGTCAGTGTAATGTATAGGATACCTGCCAGGTATAGACAGTCAGTGTAATGTATAGGATATCTGCCAGGTGTAGACAGTCAGTGTAATTTATAGGATATCTGCCAGGTGTACAGTCGGTGTAATGTATAGGATATCTGCCAGGTATAGACAGTCAGTGTAATGTATAGGATACCTGCCAGGTGTACAGTCAGTGTAATGTATAGGATATCTGCCAGGTGTACAGTCAGTGTAATGTATAGGATATCTGCCAGGTATAGACAGTCAGTGTAATGTATAGGATACCTGCCAGGTGTAGACAGTCAGTGTAATGTATAGGATATCTGCCAGGTGTACAGTCGGTGTAATGTATAGGATACCTGCCAGGTGTAGACAGTCAGTATAATGTATAGGATACCTGCCAGGTATAGACATTCAGTGTAATGTATAGGATATCTGCCAGGTGTAGACAGTCAGTGTAATGTATAGAATATCTGCCAGGTATAGACAGTCAGTGTAATGTATAGGATACCTGCCAGGTGTAGACAGTCAGTGTAATGTATAGGATATCTGCCAGGTGAACAGTCAGTGTAATGTATAGGATATATGCCAGGTGTACAGTCAGTGTAATGTATAGGATATCTGCCAGGTGTACAGTCAGTGTAATATATAGGATATATGCCAGGTATAGACAGTCAGTGTAATGTATAGGACACCTGCCAGGTGTACAGTCAGTGTAATGTATAGGATATCTGCCAGGTGTACAGTCAGTGTAATGTATAGGATATCTTGCAGGTATAGACAGTCAGTGTAATGTATACGATACCTGCCAGGTGTAGACAGTCAGTGTAATGTATAGGATATCTGCCAGGCGTACAGGTGGGAGTAATGTAGGATACCTGCAGGTGGGCAGTGAGTATAATCGCCCTTAGGATGCCTGCAGGTATGGGCAGTCAGTGTAATGTATAGAATATCTGCCAGGTGTACAGTCTGTGTAATGTATAGGATATATGCCAGGTATAGACAGTCAGTGTAATGTATAGGATACCTGCCAGGTGTACAGTCAGTGTAATGTATAGGATATCTGCCAGGTGTACAGTCAGTGTAATGCATAGGATATCTGCAAGGTATAGACAGTCAGTGTAATGTATAGGATACCTGCCAGGTGTAGACAGTCAGTGTAATGTATAGGATATCTGCCAGGTGTACAGTTGGTGTAATGTATAGGATACCTGCCAGGTGTAGACAGTCAGTATAATGTATAGGATACCTGCCAGGTATAGACATTCAGTGTAATGTATAGGATATCTGCCAGGTGTAGAAAGTCAGTGTAATGTATAGGATATCTGCCAGGTGTAGACAGTCAGTGTAATGTATAGGATATCTGCCAGGTGTACAGTCGGTGTAATGTATAGGATACCTGCCAGGTGTAGACAGTCAGTATAATGTATAGGATACCTGCCAGGTATAGACATTCAGTGTAATGTATAGGATATCTGCCATGTGTAGAAAGTCAGTGTAATGTATAGGATATCTGCCAGGTGTAGACAGTCAGTGTAATGTATAGGATATCTGCCAGGTGTACAGTCGGTGTAATGTATAGGATATCTGCCAGGTATAGACAGTCAGTGTAATGCATAGGATACCTGCCAGGTGTAGACAGTCAGTGTAATGTATAGGATATGTGCCAGGTGTACAGTCGGTGTAATGTATAGGATACCTGCCAGGTATAGGCATTCAGTGTAATGTATAGGATATCTGCCAGGTGTAGACATTCAGTGTAATGTATAAGATATCTGCCAGGTGTAGACAGTCAGTGTAATGTATAGGATATCTGCCAGGTATAGACAGTCAGTGTAATGTATAGGATACCTGCCAGGTGTAGACAGTCAGTGTAATGTATAGGATATCTGCCAGGTGTACAGTCGGTGTAATGTATAGGATACCTGCCAGGTGTAGACAGTCAGTATAATGTATAGGATACCTGCCAGGTATAGACATTCAGTGTAATGTATAGGATATCTGCCAGTCGTAGACAGTCAGTGTAATGTATAGGATATCTGCCAGGTATAGACAGTCAGTGTAATGTATAGGATACCTGCCAGGTGTAGACAGTCAGTGTAATGTATAGGATATCTGCCAGGTGTACAGTCGGTGTAATGTATAGGATACCTGCCAGGTGTAGACAGTCAGTATAATGTATAGGATACCTGCCAGGTATAGACATTCAGTGTAATGTATAGGATATCTGCCAGGTGTAGACAGTCAGTGTAATGTATAGGATATCTGCCAGGTATAGACAGTCAGTGTAATGTATAGGATACCTGCCAGGTGTAGACAGTAAGTGTAATGTATAGGATATCTGCCAGGTGTACAGTCGGTGTAATGTATAGGATACCTGCCAGGTGTAGACAGTCAGTATAATGTATAGGATACCTGCCAGGTGTAGACAGTCAGTGTAATGTACAGGATATATGCCAGGTGTAGACGGTAAGTGAAATGTATAGGATATCTGCCAGGTGTACAGTCGGTGTAATGTATAGGATATCTGCCAGATGTAGACAGTCAGTGTAATGTATAGGATACCTGCCAGGTGTAGACAGTCAGTGTAATGTAGAGGATATCTGCCAGGTATAGACAGTCAGTGTAATGTATAGGATACCTGCCAGGTGTAGACAGTCAGTGTAATGTATAGGATATCTGCCAGGTGTAGACAGTCAGTGTAATGTATACGATACCTGCCAGGTGTAGACAGTCAGTGTAATGTATAGGATATCTGCCAGGTGTAGACAGTCAGTATAATGTATAGGATACCTGCCAGGTATAGACATTCAGTGTAATGTATAGGATATCTGCCAGGTGTAGACAGTCAGTGTAATGTATAGGATATCTGCCAGGTGTAGACATTCAGTGTAATGTATAGGATATCTGCCAGGTGTAGACAGTCAGTGTAATGTATAGGATATCTGCCAGGTGTACAGTCGGTGTAATGTATAGGATACCTGCCAGGTGTAGACAGTCAGTATAATGTATAGGATACCTGCCAGGTATAGGCATTCAGTGTAATGTATAGGATATCTGCCAGGTGTAGACATTCAGTGTAATGTATAGGATATCTGCCAGGTGTAGACAGTCAGTGTAATGTATAGGATATCTGCCAGGTGTAGACAGTCAGTGTAATGTATAGGATATCTGCCAGGTGTACAGTCGGTGTAATGTATAGGCTACCTGCCAGGTGTAGACAGTCAGTATAATGTATAGGATACCTGCCAGGTATATACATTCAGTGTAATGTACAGGATATCTGCCAGGTGTAGACAGTCAGTGTAATGTATAGGATATCTGCCAGGTATAGACAGTCAGTGTAATGTATAGGATACCTGCCAGGTGTAGACAGTCAGTATAATGTATAGGATATCTGCCAGGTGTAGACAGTCAGTGTAATGTATAAGATACCTGCCAGGTGTAGACAGTCAGTATAATGTATAGGATACCTGCCAGGTGTAGACAGTCAGTGTAATGTACAGGATATATGCCAAGTGTAAACGGTAAGTGAAATGTATAAGATATCTGCCAGGTGTACAGTCGGTGTAATGTATAGGATATCTGCCAGGTGTAGACAGTCAGTGTAATGTATAGGATATCTGCCAGTTGTAGACAGTCAGTATAATGTATAGGATACCTGCCAGGTATAGACAGTCAGTGTAATGTATAGGATACCTGCCAGGTATAGACAGTCAGTGTAATGTATAGGATATCTGCCAGGTGTAGACAGTCAGTGTAATGTATAGGATATCTGCCAGGTGTACAGTCGGTGTAATGTATAGGATATCTGCCAGGTATAGACAGTCAGTGTAATGTATAGGATACCTGCCAGGTGTACAGTCAGTGTAATGTATAGGATATCTGCCAGGTGTACAGTCAGTGTAATGTATAGGATATCTGCAAGGTATAGACAGTCAGTGTAATGTATAGGATACCTGCCAGGTGTAGACAGTCAGTGTAATGTATAGGATATCTGCCAGGTGTACAGTCGGTGTAATGTATAGGATACCTGCCAGGTGTAGACAGTCAGTATAATGTATAGGATACCTGCCAGGTATAGACATTCATTGTAATGTATAGGATATCTGCCAGGTGTAGACAGTCAGTGTAATGTATAGGATATCTGCCAGGTATAGAAAGTCAGTGTAATGTATAGGATACCTGCCAGGTGTAGACAGTCAGTGTAATGTATAGGATATCTGCCAGGTGTACAGTCAGTGTAATGTATAGGATATATGCCAGGTGTACAGTCAGTGTAATGTATAGGATATCTGCCAGGTGTACAGTCAGTGTAATATATAGGATATATGCCAGGTATAGACAGTCAGTGTAATGTATAGGACACCTGCCAGGTGTACAGTCAGTGTAATGTATAGGATATCTGCCAGGTGTACAGTCAGTGTAATGTATAGGATATCTTGCAGGTATAGACAGTCAGTGTAATGTATACGATACCTGCCAGGTGTAGACAGTCAGTGTAATGTATAGGATATCTGCCAGGTGTACAGTCGGAGTAATGTATAGGATACCTGCCAGGTGTAGACAGTCAGTATAATGTATAGGATACCTGCCAGGTATAGACATTCAGTGTAATGTATAGGATATCTGCCAGGTGTAGACAGTCAGTGTAATGTATAGGATATCTGCCAGGTATAGACAGTCAGTGTAATGTATAGGATACCTGCCAGGTGTAGACAGTCAGTGTAATATATAGGATATCTGCCAGGTGTACAGTCAGTGTAATGTATAGGATATCTGCCAGGTGTACAGTCAGTGTAATGTATAGAATATCTGCCAGGTGTACAGTCAGTGTAATGTATAGGATATATGCCAGGTATAGACAGTCAGTGTAATGTATAGGATACCTGCCAGGTGTACAGTCAGTGTAATGTATAGGATATCTGCCAGGTGTACAGTCAGTGTAATGCATAGGATATCTGCAAGGTATAGACAGTCAGTGTAATGTATAGGATACCTGCCAGGTGTAGACAGTCAGTGTAATGTATAGGATATCTGCCAGGTGTACAGTTGGTGTAATGTATAGGATACCTGCCAGGTGTAGACAGTCAGTATAATGTATAGGATACCTGCCAGGTATAGACATTCAGTGTAATGTATAGGATATCTGCCAGGTGTAGAAAGTCAGTGTAATGTATAGGATATCTTCCAGGTGTAGACAGTCAGTGTAATGTATAGGATATCTGCCAGGTGTACAGTCGGTGTAATGTATAGGATACCTGCCAGGTGTAGACAGTCAGTATAATGTATAGGATACCTGCCAGGTATAGACATTCAGTGTAATGTATAGGATATCTGCCAGGTGTACAGTCGGTGTAATGTATAGGATACCTGCCAGGTATAGACAATCAGTGTAATGTATAGGATATCTGCCAGGTGTAGACAGTCAGTGTAATGTATAGGATATCTGCCAGGTGTAGACAGTCAGTGTAATGTATAGGATATCTGCCAGGTGTACAGTCGGTGTAATGTATAGGATACCTGCCAGGTGTAGACAGTCAGTATAATGTATAGGATACCTGCCAGGTATAGACATTCAGTGTAATGTATAGGATATCTGCCAGGTATAGACAGTCAGTGTAATGTATAGGATATCTGCCAGGTATAGACAGGTATAGACAGTGTAATGTATAGGATACCTGCCAGGTGTAGACAGTCAGTGTAATGTATAGGATATCTGCCAGGTGTACAGTCAGTGTAATGTATAGGATACCTGCCAGGTGTAGACAGTCAGTATAATGTATAGGATACCTGCCAGGTATAGGCATTCAGTGTAATGTATAGGATATCTGCCAGGTGTAGACATTCAGTGTAATGTATAGGATATCTGCCAGGTGTAGACAGTCAGTGTAATGTATAGGATATCTGCCAGGTATAGACAGTCAGTGTAATGTATAGGATACCTGCCAGGTGTAGACAGTCAGTGTAATGTATAGGATATCTGCCAGGTGTACAGTCGGTGTAATGTATAGGATACCTGCCAGGTGTAGACAGTCAGTATAATGTATAGGATACCTGCCAGGTATATACATTCAGTGTAATGTATAGGATATCTGCCAGGTGTAGACAGTCAGTGTAATGTATAGGATATCTGCCAGGTATAGACAGTCAGTGTAATGTATAGGATACCTGCCAGGTGTAGACAGTCAGTGTAATGTATAGGATATCTGCCAGGTGTACAGTCGGTGTAATGTATAGGATACCTGCCAGGTGTAGACAGTCAGTATAATGTATAGGATACCTGCCAGGTATACATTCAGTGTAATGTATAGGATATCTGCCAGGTGTAGACAGTCAGTGTAATGTATAGGATATCTGCCAGGTATAGACAGTCAGTGTAATGTATAGGATACCTGCCAGGTGTAGACAGTAAGTGTAATGTATAGGATATCTGCCAGGTGTACAGTCGGTGTAATGTATAGGATACCTGCCAGGTGTAGACAGTCAGTATAATGTATAGGATACCTGCCAGGTGTAGACAGTCAGTGTAATGTACAGGATATATGCCAGGTGTAGACGGTAAGTGAAATGTATAGGATATCTGCCAGGTGTACAGTCGGTGTAATGTATAGGATATCTGCCAGATGTAGACAGTCAGTGTAATGTATAGGATACCTGCCAGGTGTAGACAGTCAGTGTAATGTAGAGGATATCTGCCAGGTATAGACAGTCAGTGTAATGTATAGGATACCTGCCAGGTGTAGACAGTCAGTGTAATGTATAGGATATCTGCCAGGTGTAGACAGTCAGTGTAATGTATACGATACTTGCCAGGTGTAGACAGTCAGTGTAATGTATAGGATATCTGCCAGGTGTAGACAGTCAGTATAATGTATAGGATACCTGCCAGGTATAGACATTCAGTGTAATGTATAGGATATCTGCCAGGTGTAGACAGTCAGTGTAATGTATAGGATATCTGCCAGGTGTAGACATTCAGTGTAATGTATAGGATATCTGCCAGGTATAGACATTCAGTGTAATGTATAGGATATCTGCCAGGTGTACAGTCGGTGTAATGTATAGGATACCTGCCAGGTGTAGACAGTCAGTATAATGTATAGGATACCTGCCAGGTATAGACAGTCAGTGTAATGTATAGGATATCTGCCAGGTGTAGACAGTCAGTGTAATGTATGAGATATCTGCCAGGTGTAGACAGTCAGTGTAATGTATAGGATACCTGCCAGGTGTACAGTCAGTATAATGTATAGGATACCTGCCAGGTGTAGACAGTCAGTGTAATGTATAGAATATCTGCCAGGTGTACAGTCAGTGTAATGTATAGGATATCTGCCAGGTGTAGACAGTCAGTATAATGTATAGGATACCTGCCAGGTGTAGACGGTCAGTGCAATGTATAGGATATCTGCCAGTTGTAGATGGTCAGTAAAATGTAGTCAACTACCACCACTGGCTTGCGAGGATGCCTTTACGTAACTCAGTAAACATATTTTTCGACCGGTTTCACTTTGATGGGCACCCCTCTTGTGAGGAATATACCCATCATGTGTGATTAATGAATTGTTACTGAAACTATTCTACACAGACTCACATTTGCAGGGTTTCTTCCTAGTGTGAATGTGCATGATTCTTTGGTGAACCCCTCGCAGCAAACTGTACCTCACACATACTTGGGTCCAAATACAGCTATTAGTGTTTACATATAAAGCAGTTCATGGTGATGCCCCAAAATATTTATGCGACCTTGTATACCCATACAAACCAACAAGAATCCTGTGCTCTGCAAACGATAACATGTTAACAGTTCTGCGGACTCATGTCAAAGCTGGGGACAGTTCGTTTGCGGTTTGCCACGGCGACCTTGTGGAACACTTTGCCTAATGACATTAAAAGTCTGATTGTCTCTACTTTCAAGGCACGCTTAGACTCACTTTTTTCGACTCTCTTTCTTGACCAGTGTGGCATAGTTTAGTCTGTGCATTGATTAGTTTTATATATCTTATGTATTAATTAACCTATTTATATATTCACTTTATACCAACATGTACATTATTTCAGTTAAATGAATTTGCAATGTCTTATTTCTACATAGAACTGTAGCCAAGATCAATATTTTAGTATATTTATTTAATTACTGTATTTATTTGTATTTTACTAATATTCTAATTTTAGAAAATGCATGTTTATTTAGCCATCATTATTACCTCTATCTGGGTTTAACATGTTGTAAAAAGCGCCACGAACAATTTGTAATTGGATCTGGCGCTATATTAAATAAAATATATTATTATTTGTATTTGAATACAGAAATTTGTTGTATTTGTATTGAAAATCATAAAGTGCATGTATTTGTATTAGATATTTGGTCTGTATTTGCAAATACAACCAAATTCCAAAATGTTCTGTCAAATGTCATTATGAAAAATAAATATTTATTGATAAAATGTTGTTTTATTTTGTAGTACATTCAAGCAAAACTTTCACAAGTCACAAAACAAGTCTAAAACATACAGGAGCACAGCCTAACAATTGGACAGAATCTAAAACTATACAAGAATGTTGATTTAGTAACATTATAGCCCTGTGTTCTTCAAATAATATGAAATACCATTCAACATCAAAAAGATATACCATGATTTGGAAGTTGTATGGCGGGTTTAAGTTGTGCACCTTGAATAATACACTCAGAGGAAATTCTACCCACTATGATATATAACTGAACTATAATTGAAACAGGAGCCATGTATTTGAATCACATTTGAATCAAAAGTTGCATTGTATTTGAAAAATGTATTTGAATTTGATCCCAAAATGTACATTTGGACCCAAGTCTGAGTCCTCACATGTCACATTTGTAGGATTTCTTCCCAATATGGGTACATACATGTGCCTTCAAAGAACTACTGCTCTTAAACTGTGTACCACAGGGATCACATTTGTAGAGTTTCTCCACAGAATGAACACGCATTATATGTTTCTTCAAATTACCACTATATGTAAACTGTTTTCCACAGATATCACATTTGTAGGGTTTCTCCCCCGTATGGACACGAACGTGTAACTTCAATTTGGAAATGTTTATAAATTGTTTTCCACAGATGTCACATTTGTGGGGTTTCTCTCCTGTATGGACACGATTGTGCATCTTCAGTTTCTCATTGTGCATAAACTGTGCCTCACAGATATCACATTTGTAGGGTTTCACCCCATAATGGATAAGCCTGTGTCTCTTCAACCTGCTACTCAGTGGAAACTGTGCTCCACAAATGTCACATTTAAATGGTTTCTCCCCACTATGTATTGTCACATGTGCCTTTAAACTAGCACTCAGTCGATATTGTTTTCCACACGTATCACATTTGTAGGGTTTCTCCCCAGTATGAAGTAGCATATGTATCTTCAAAGACCGGCTAAATCTATACTGTGCTCCACATGTTTCACATTTGTATTGTTTCTCCCTACTGTGGATTCGCCCATGTCTACTCAAATCTGTACTGCATGGAAACCGCGCTCCACAGATGTCACACATAAACGCTTTCTCACCAATATGTCTTACCACGTGTGACTTTAAACCAGCATGTTGTGAAAACCCTTTTCCACATATATCACACTTGTAAGGTTTCTCCCCAGTATGGATACGCATGTGCGTCTTCAAATTACCATTGGTTGCAAACTGTGCTCCACATGTGTAACATTTATAGAGTTTCTTGGCTGTATGAGTGCACATATGTGAATGTAACTGATGACTCACAGAGAAATGTACATCACAAACATCACATTTTAAAGGTTTCTCCCCAGTGTGAGTGCACACATGCTTTGTCAGTGAGCCACACTCGGCAAGCTGTGTACTTCTAGTATCAGATGACTGTGAGGCTTTGCTCAGTTGTCGCGTTATTGACATTGTAGACACTTAGAACTGGCAAACGCAGAAGTCACAGACATCAATGTCACCTGATTGATCTGAAACAACCAATGTGATCATCGATGCAGTAAGACGTTATTATAATATGAACAAGTTGAGAAACAGTGAGTGACACTGTCACTGTCAGCATTAAAAGTTAACTTAAAGTCACTCACATTGAGTCACAGACACTACCACTGCCACATAAAACAACGCACGCCATCACAAGCAGAGATAAAGTGGGTGACTCTGTCACATAAAACAAACAAACGTTGCATTCCACTGAATACACAATTGTGGATAATTGAAATTCAGCGACTTTTTTCTAAGACTGCTATATTAGTCTAGTGTGTTGTATTATCGCTCACAACAATGTCGAACATTGATAGATGATTCGGGTTACCGGATGATTCGAAGCAGTGCCAGAGGACTAGAGTAGAGTCTAGACACAACAAGATGAATACGACTTACGAATGGAATACTAAGCACATGTAAACACATAGAGTCGCAAATTTCCTCACATATTTACAATACAAAATTACACAAATATTTGCGGCAATGCATCCTCTCGCGCCAGGGATCGCTGCTGCTGATTACGTCAGTGCCAGCCTGCAGTACCAGTTTTGCATGGCAAACAGCCCTGGCTTGCGCTGGCCTGGTGAATTCGGCCCACATCGCTTGGTGAATTCGGCCTCCGAGCATGATGCCCATTTATCTTTGGTGAATTCGGCCCACCGCTCTGGTGATTGTACATCCGTAACCTACGTGCAACTTAAAATTGGATATTACTCAGTTCATCTTACTAACAGCACACATAATTCAGTTATTATTATAATAAACAGATTAATAAATATGTTAAGTCTAAAATCACTGGTAACGTTTATGTAAACACAATTAACGAACTATATAAACCGGCAACCCTTGAATGGTCTTAATTTGATCAGATTTGTTTCACCAGATCGCATGAACGTTCAGTTATTTACACTTACTCCTAGAGACAAAGCATTAAACTTTTGCAGTATCTAACTAAACTGGTTTCCCTTCCATTTGAAGTATCTGCTCGATTCGTGAAACAATGGTGGAATAGCAAATTAAGCCTGTTACCCCATTGTGTCCATTCACACATCAAAACACGCACAGAGTAGTTTGAAATGTACGTAAGCTCCATATATGACAAGTTGAGTCAATATATTCCGATCAGACATAATCAGAGAAAACATGTTGAATTAACACATCAAAATTAATGTCGATCGCTAATCATAATTCCAATTCTGAACAATTTCGAAGCAAGGTGGGCGATGTAAACTATATCGAATTGAATCCATAATTCTCTACCACACATGGTACATATAGCTAGTAGTAAATGTGGATGTGAACGTCGTCTCTAGCACTGACGTTCCCTGTGAAAGCTAGTAAATGCCTTGAATTTAGACTGCATATAAAATTGCATTGTGTGGTTAAAACTATGTCATTTATAAAAAAATTACGTTAGTGTATTTACACTATAAAAAAAATGTACTTTATGATCATAGTTGCTACCGTATAACCGTATAGTGTGGAGATATTATTGTTCATCCTTTGCGCCATATTTGTATCTTAAAATTATATAAAAAGGTCATACGGTGCTGTGGAAAGTGAAAGTATAGCTAGTGCATACGGCGTATTGAGTTACTGGATATTTTAATTTAAACAATGGACGATCTCTGAGTGAAACTGTAAAGCACCAAAATATCCAAGAGGTGCGCGCTTCGTGCTACACCTCCACGTACAGTTGGCGCTCCACCGTTCCATAGGTGACGTTAACTTTACTACTGACGTCAGCGATTCACGTGTACCTTCTTCTATCTCATGAATATGCATCTTGAGAATGATGGAAGGGGAAGAACTTCAAGTTGAAAACGTATACGTACCAGGCGATGACATTTATCTCCGTAAACCGTTAATGTAGCTAATCATAATTCCAATTCTGCCACAATTTCGAAGCAAGGTGGGCGATGTAAACTATACTGAATTGAATCCATAATTCTCTACCACACATGGTAAAGTGCATATAGCTGGTAGTAAATGTGGATGTGAACGTCATCTCTAGCACTGACGTTCCCTGTGAAAGCTAGTAAACGCCTTGAATTTGGACTGCAGATAAAATTGCATTCTGTGGTTAAAACTATGCCATTTATAAAAAAATTACGTTAGTGTATTTACACTATAATTTTTTTTTACTTTATGATCATAGTTGCTACCGTATAACCGTATAGTGTGGAGATATTATTGTTCATCCTTTGCGCCATATTTGTATCTTAAAATTATATAAAAAGGTTATACGGTGCTGTGGAAAGTGAAAGTATAGCTAGTGCATACGGCGTATTGAGTTACTGGATATTTTAATGTAAACAATGGACGATCTCCGAGTGAAACTGTAAAGCACCAAAATATCCAAGAGGTGTGCGCTTCGTGCTTACACCTCCACGTACAGTTGGCGCTCCACCGTTCCATAGGTGACGTTAACTTTACTACTGACGTCAGCGATTCACGTGTACCTTCTTCTATCTCATGAATATGCATCTTGAGAATGATGGAAGGGGAAGAACTTCAAGTTGAAAACGTATACGTACCAGGCGATGACATTTATCTCCGTAAACCGTTAATGTAGCTAATCATAATTCCAATTCTGCCACAATTTCGAAGCAAGGTGGGCGATGTAAACTATACTGAATTGAATCCATAATTCTCTACCACACATGGTAAAATGCATATAGCTGGTAGTAAATGTGGATGTGAACGTCATCTCTAGCACTGACGTTCCCTGTGAAAGCTAGTAAACGCCTTGAATTTGGACTGCAGATAAAATTGCATTCTGTGGTTAAAACTATGCCATTTATTAAAAAAAATTACGTTAGTGTATTTACACTATAAACAAAATTTACTTTATGATCATAGTTGCTACCGTATTTAACCGTATAGTGTGGAGATATTATTGTTCATCCTTTGCGCCATATTTGTATCTTAAAATTATATAAAAAGGTTATACGGTGCTGTGGAAAGTGAAAGTATAGCTAGTGCATACAGCGTATTGAGTTACTGGATATTTTAATTTAAACAATGGACGATCTCTGAGTGAAACTGTAAAGCACCAAATATCCAAGAGGTGCGCGCTTCGTGCTACACCTCCACGTACAGTTGGCGCTCCACCGTTCCATAGGTGACGTTAACTTTACTACTGACGTCAGCGATTCACGTGTACCTTCTTCTATCTCATGAATATGCATCTTGAGAATGATGGAAGGGGAAGAACTTCAAGTTGAAAAACGTGTACGTACCAGGCGATGACATTTATCTCCGTAAACCGTTAATGTAATTATGACAAGTCTTAATTACGAGGTGAGAAAACGGACGAAATAGAATGGAGTCAATACTCGAATTTCGCGACGCACGAACTTTGTCATTTAATTGTGATGGCCTTTGTCGCTTTGAGTTTGAGTTGACGTCCAGAGTCCAATGAACATATCAATATGAGTATGATATGTGTCACTGTCATGCCATAATTTTACTGCTGTGCAATTATATTATTTATTATGTTTTTATTATACATAATTTGTGTGTATCAACTACCGCTTTTAAATACCTTTAGAAACTTATTAGAAACTTTACATAAACAACCAATTGTAAGCGTTTCACTTAGGCTTAGCAACTTTTGTTGTAACTTTGTTTGCATTGTATTGATTAAGTAACAAACAGCTAGTTATTTATAATATTGATACTTTTTGTAAATATTTTAACTGGGCATGACGTACAGTTTAAAAGTGGAATTTGCGCGTTAAGCTGAAAAGTGACACATATGAGGCACACCTTGCACAATAATTTGAAATCCCATGTAGATGGAGTTGTGCTCATGTTGAGTACACAATTTAGGACTCCCAAACTTTACCAATTGTGTATGTCATCTATGCTACGTTTATTCACAGTTCATGCTAATTAAATGTAAACATTGCCAACCCATTCTGTCCTGTTATATAATGACATTGTGGAGGCTCCTGACATTACATCAACACGTAGATAAATGTATGTATGTTAACAGTATGATCCATCCAACTACAGACCAGTGTCACTCACAAGTGTGCCATGTAAATTGATGGAGCACATCGTCACCAGTGCCATCATGAACCATCTTGAGAAGCATATAATCCTGTGTGACCAGCAACATGGATTCAGGAAGAACAGATCCTGTGAGATTCAGCTCTTAGAACTTACCGACGAACTTTATACAAATATGGAGAAAGGCAAGCAGACGGACATCCGAATATTGGACTTCGCGAAAGCCTTTGATAAGGTCAACCGCAGTCTGCTCCTACACAAGCTCCATCGGTATGGCATACAGGGTACCTACAATGCATGGATCACCAACTTCCTCAGAAACCGGAGACAAGCAGTGGTCGTGGAGGGCATTAGATTCAGCTTCATTGATGACCGTTCAGGAGTACCCCAGGGCTCCGGCCTGGGCCCCTGCTTGTTCTTAGCATAAATCAAAGACTTACCTGAGAACCTGATGTCACCAGCCAGACTGTTTGCTGATGATACAGCAGAATACGTGATAAAGGCACTGAAAGACCATGAGCAACTACAACAAGACCTCCATGCAACGACTTGCCGAGTGGGAGAAGAGCTGGGACATGGCCTTCCACCCAGAGAAGTGCACCACACTGCCTGTCATCAGAGCCAGAGAGGTCCTGAAGCACCCCTACCAGCTATGTGGCCACACAGTTGAGATCACAGACTCCGCAAAATACCTTGGTGTTACCATCAACAAGGACTTGGGCTGGAACACCCACATCGACAACATCTGTGCAAGAGCCAATAAGACATTAGGCTTCTTGCGGAGGAACTTGAAAATAGCTAGGGTCGACCTCCATCAAGCAGAGAGCCTACAAGTCCTTCGTAAGACCAATCCTAGAGCACGCCTCAACGGTATATGGGACCCCTGTACCCAACACGCCATAAATAAAATTGAGCCTATACAACGAAGAGCTGCCAGGTATGTCCTAGACGTTACCACAACACCTCTAGCGTCAAGGACATGCTTGAGGAACTGCAGTGGCCCTCTCTACAACAACGCCGCCAAATAGCTAGACTGACCATGCTGTATAAAATTCACAACAACCACGTCATTGCCACTGGACTGAAAAGTAAGCGGAAGCCGCCACCACCATACCAACGACGCGGCCACAGCCATCAGTTCTCGCAGCCACAGTGTCGCACTCAGTACCATCAGCACTCGTTTCTGCCCAGAACGATCAGGAAATGGAACGACCTTCCAGTCCCAGTAGTGGAGGCCAACACAGTCGACACTCTTGTGTCAAGGATTTCCAGACTGACATTCAGCTGCCAGGGTCTTTGTTAGAGAGCAGTAGAAAATTAGTATTAGTAGTAGCTTTGTATTTTTTTTTTTCTGTGTTTTGTTTTGTTCTCTTGGGCCTGACACTGCCTTATGCAGGGTTAGGGCCGGCTAGCCTCTGGCATAAGAGGTGAAGAGCGACCGATGGTAGCCTGCCGGTAGCTCCACCACAGTTAGGGTTTATTAGTAGGGTGTATTTTTTTAAATATATTTTGTAGGAGGTAGGTTTTTCTTTTCAAATGCCAGATCCCCAGAATAGTGGCAGAATAATCAGATATTGAGTGTGGCCACAACGAAAGAAGAAGAAATTAATCCAGTGCAATAACGACTCAGTTACATCCGTAATAGCTAATAGAACATGCAATAACATTAGCATACTCAAAACATCTTTAACACAATTTTTGGACATCTCGTTTATATATTTATAATGCGTTTAAAAATAAACTGATGCTATTTATTTAATTATAACAAATCATTTAAGGTGTTTAACCAGTTAACTATTTTAATTTATTGTAGTATTTTTTAGACATTTAACTTAAACACACACACATTATGTGTGTGTTTAAGTTAAATGTCTAGTTAACCATGATTTAATTAAACAATCATATTCCCACACACTATATATATATATATAATTTGCTTCCGCTGATGTAACTGGCATTTCGTATCTTTTGTGTAATTACACTTAATTATCTAATTGTTTTATTACTCCATTTTAATGTTTCAGTTAAACCAAAAATTACTAATATAATTTTTTTACTAATACAAACGTATAATTACATTAAATACAGGCACAAATTAACACATGTTAGTAACTAGTGATACTAGTCTACAATTCAAACCGTGATTAAGGCATGTGTACTGCGGGTGAATAGCGATGCATATTCGTGAGATGGAAGAAGTATACACGCGAATCTCTGACGTGCAGTGGTAAAGTTAATGTCACCTATCGAACGGTAGAACGCCAACTGTACGTGGAAGGGTAGCACGAAGCGCGCTCCAAAAGACAATAGTAAACCTGATTGACGGGGGTTAGGGTTAAAGTGCTGTCATCTTATTAGAGACAATTTCTTGTTATATAACCAGGTGCTATCACCTAGCGATTACCAGCGCACCATGATTACCTCAGTTGTCACTGCCGGCGAGTATAGCGTGACATAATATTTCGTCTAACAAAGTAGTCATTTTACATAATATTGAACACAAATCAGAAAACGGGGTATTACAATTAATCCCATGTTTAAAAAGAAATCGTTCATAGGCGGCTGCCGCAGCGGTCATATATATATTAAGAATTTAAGAACTATACAAAATAATAATTGTAATAAGGGCAAGCAATTGATTACTGTTGAGATTGAGCCATTTCCTATGCTTATGGCATAGCCTGCCGATTGTTAGTCGCAGCAAGATAGCGGGTCGCTGGCGTCAAAATAACGTTGCCGCGCGTCACCCAGTCTAAATATAGATCAGCATTTCGTGACATTTTGGCGAGTTCACAAGGGCGAGCGAGAGGCTACGTCGAGGCATGCCGCACATGCGCAGCGTCCCTTTCCCATTGCTGCGTACCGGGAGAAGTTGTGCAAAGACGTGTTTACTAAAATGGGGAAAATTAAAGGTAATCAGTTAGTAATCAATTGTTTTTATGGAATAAAATATAAGGCATGTGTTACATATAATATAGCCAACGTTGTTTTATTTTGTAGCTGGCCCGGTTGTGGAAATTCAAGGCGATGAAATGACGAGGTTAGTGACTGACAACGATACTGTCAACGTAACGGCTAACGCCGGTAGTATATCACGCTTGCGGTCCAGTATCACGGCCGATACTGGACTGATACGTCGGTGCCGCTGAACAACACTCAACTTTGCTACCTTGGCATTGAAACGGGGCCATCATTGTCATACATTGAAAGTATTTTGATGTTTGTCATTATGAGCCTGCAGCTATAGTAGTAGTAATATCGAACCAACACAATTTATGCAGTAATTTATAAACTTTATCAGTTTATGACATACCATGTCATACTCATTGACATAGCCATAGCCATAGCATAGGCATTAGAACCAGGGCAGGGGGTGTAGGGCATTGGAACCAGGACAGGGGATGTTGGGGGTAAGGCCCTCAAATATTGTGGCTGGGTGAGGGGGGGGGGCTGGAAATATGTTTAAATTTTAGCCCTCCTAATATTTCACGACTGTTTAGATACATTTGGCAAGCATACAATGTGTGCAATTGGAGTTTTTGGTGAGCCTCAAAGGGGTGCACAGTTGTTGGAGGTTTTTGGTGAGCCTGGCCTGGTGATGCAGGCCCAAAGTATCTTGTACCAAAATGAGGGGCCAACTTCAGTATGCCAGAAGTGGACTCCATTGTTAACATGAGGACAATTATTTCTTTTAAAGGCATGTGTATGATGTCTTGCAAAAGACTTCCTTTCCTGGAATCAGCATCCATGTAGTCATGGTCATTGTCAACTTTAGCTTGTAATACAACAGCCCGTCTATGTACCATTTGTAGCCAATTGATAATTCTCTATAGTGATTGATCACTTATATATTCTTTAGAACTTTATAGAATCACTTACATGATAATTACCACTCAGTACCATCCAAATTCTAAACAGGTAGTTAAATTGGGGTATACAGAGACTGAGAGAAGAGAGATAAGAGAAATGCTTGACAGAGGCATGTGGCAGCCCATATGTTGTCAGGTGACTCAGGTCTAAAGTACAGGTCTAAAGGGGGTCCTTGCAGTAGCACTGGTTGCTCAATTTTACATGCATAACATTATGGAGCAGTTCACATGAGATAACTCTAAATGCTTCCATTCTGACAACGGCAATCTTGTTGTAAGTAGGCTATAATATTATGTTCTGACCTTATTCTTTTGCTATAGATGCTGTGAACTGTTCATGTCTAAGACATTAAATAAACAAGTTCTGTTGCAACCCCATTTATGTGTGTGAAAAGTTGCCACCAGCGTAATGTGCCACCTGTGTGATGTGCCTGCAAGTGAATCTGTTTCCCACATCACTAGTTCCAAAAGTATCCATGGTTAATAAACACAAAACATGAGCCTTATGTGCCACACCTATACACAAAAAGGAAACAATAATATATAGTAATAAACTAGAAAGATTACACTTAAAATTCCTGACATTCAGTCTGGTGAGTGGCAGGCAAGCAAATTATTTCATTATCGTGCTACGTGTTTAAGTTGATGTTGTTTTTCAGATGCTGTCTGAAACATGATATTGTGGTAATGCTTAATATATTTTGTATGAATATTATTGTTATATGCTGAATGGGTTGGCTTGGTATTATGTAACATGCCAGTGGCAAGAAAGGGTCAGGCAAAAGTCACCCGCACAATAGGAATCACTTAGCAGATAGTAAAAGGGTTGTCACATATAAAAAAGGGTTAATTAGGCCTCTCCAAGGGGTGTAGAAAGTTGACTGTTATACACAAAGGGAAGGCAATAGTGAAATGCTTTTCTGAAAATTATGTATATAAAATATCTTGAAAGAATGTAAAATAATTATTGTAATTGCAATACAAAACTCATATTTCTACTCAAAGCATTTTTATTTGAATACAATAATTTAAGTATTTATAAAACATTGCCATTGACTGTTAGTTATTTAATGAACAAAATGTCATAATATAGTCAAAGCCTGACCATAAATAAATGAATGGAGTGTGTTGTAAATTTAGCAGCTCACATAATCATTATTGAGTATTCACCTGTGGAGTCTTTCTCGCGTGATGCAGATGTAAACACTTGGCATTGTCTGGACTTTGACAGCTGTAATTAACACAATGTAACTTATTGCATTCCTTTGAAGTGCTTAGCTGACTGCCAACCTAGGATACAGTGTTGCAACATAATATGTTGAAACAAAGTATAATACTTTTGCTGATTAAATTAATAACTTTCTAGACATAAATTTAATAAAAGTATTCTCGCTGGCATGTCACATATCTACTTCATACAACGAAGATATGTGATATATATACGAATGTCTTACTCAGATTAAAATAATTTGTGTTATTACATGTTTGGGACTCTAGTTACAACTGACATGCTTGGGAAACTTCTTCTAGTTTCAAACAAACTTTTTGGGGTCATGACGATCCTTGAACCCCCCCATGTAAACCCTTGCATGTATGTTTTGTAGGATCATATGGGACCTTATCAAGGAGAAACTGATATTGCCATTCCTTGATGTTGAGTTGCACATATATGATTTGTGCGTTCAAAACAGAGATGCAACCTCTGACCAAGGTGGGTAGTGAGAAAACCCCTAGCTGTTATTTCTTGTCTGAATATTCAAGACATAACTAGCGACAACTGCAATATTAGCAGTATGAAGTTCAGGTTAAGCAACTATTCATACAACTTGTGGGCCATTCCACAACAATAGATAGAAACCCCAAAATTAAATGTAATGCATTTCATGTAATAGCCAGTATGCTAGAGTTTAAAAACTAAACTGTGATAATAGCAGGGAACTCGAAAAGTTTATTTTTTAGAGGACCTGATTCTCAAAGTAAAATAAAAAAGTTGTTTGCAAAAATCCTAATGTATTGTTTTAAACAAGTTGCAAGCACTTCAGTATTCATAACTGCATTTAATAACCTGAAGTCGAAGACAATATTGTCTAATATAATGACCAAAAATTGACTGTCTATTCCATGATGAAAAATTAAAATAAATTTGGTTTTAAATTTTATATTGCCATCAGCAGCTACCTGTTCTAACTGACAAGTCATATTGTTTTTGTAATGTTTCCTCTTGAATTCCAGCAATTGCAATAATCTTGTTTCACAGTGACAGTAGATGCTGCAAATGCTATCAAGAAGTACAACGTGGGCATAAAGTGTGCGACAATCACACCAGATGAATACCGCGTCGAAGGTATGTAGGGGCTCATATTTCAGTAACACATACTATAAAATATTATGTAATATATAGTTTGTGTGAGTGGGTGTGTGCATGGGATATGACCACCATTACATGCTGATTGGAATGTTATATAAATCTGGTGTGTTCGTGAATCATGATTAACTATTTGTTTCTCCAACTATTATGCATTCTGTTGTAGTATGCCTAGCACATATTTCTGTCAAATCTGAGTTCTTGTAGTTCTGAAGTCCTACAGCATACAGCTAGTCAGTGTAAGAGAGCTGTATCTGCCCTCCCTGCATCCAGCATAATGTGTATGTTTCTATGACATCCTGGGGTAAATTACATTGCAATGCAATCTATTACTATTACTTTGTTTCCTTCCTATTACTATTACATGCTGAATTCTTACTATTACTATTACATTTGAAGCAATTACTACTACTAGTACTATTACATTTTTATGGTATAATGCACTGTATGCATAAATACAATAAGTACAATTGTTTGACTCACAGTCTCAAGAAGTTAAACAAGACAGGTAAACAAAATCTAAATTGCCATTTATTGATACCCACGCCCAAAGTATTTGAAATAATATTTGAGAATGTCAAGTACTTTCATCATCATTAGGGAAGTATTATAAAGCATCAAAAGATTCATAAATATTTACAACAAAATATATCTATATAGTATTATGATATACCATATTTTGAATGAAAGACAAAAGCAATAGTCAATGCCACATAACTTGGTGGATTATATTACAGTCTAATTAAACCACATTGCTCTACTGCTTCTTGGTGCTTGGTGGACAGTTAATTATTGGCTCAAGTACAAATACATCTGGAAGTTTTTCACACCCACTGTAGTTTAGGCTGAATTGTGTGCACCATGGAGGCAGTCACTAAACCCATAGGCTTACTTGAAAAGGCTAGTTGGCAACTTGGCACTTGACAGAACTGGCTTCAAAGCAGTGAAATCCCAGTTTAATCCTTTTAGTCAATGCAACAGTCACACTGTCTCTTGCTATGTAAGCGCTCATAAAACTCTAGGGTAAAACTTCTCCAGGGCCATGCTGGAGTTGACAAGGGGGAGCAACCATAAAGCCTGGAAAAACTAGTGGAATAATAATATAAAAGTAATAGGTCAATTACTATTACATTTCGTTTTTGCTCAACCTATTACTTCAATATTTGTAATCATTATTATTACGTATTACTATTACCCCAGGCCTGGTCTATGAGGCCCAGTTCTACAAAGTTGTTTCTACAGAGCAGTGTGATCATTCATTGCAAAAAACAGGGTCATTCTCAAGACAAGCGTAATGTTAGGGGGTACACAGACCAGCACTAAGAAGCATTTATTCCGTTAAAGGAGATGTGGGTCTCAAAAACATCCAAACATAGTGTGACATATGTTAAAGATGGCCCCTTAGTTAGTTTTAAATATAACATTAACATATATGCAACAGTTTATGGAATCTTATCAATTATTACTGTTAAGCCTTTGTTTGCTCTGCAATTTTATGGAAAATTAGAATGGGTGCCTAATGGTTTGAATCTCAAAATGTTTCAGAGTTTAGCCTGAAACAGATGTGGAAGTCCCCCAATGGTACGATCCGTAACATCCTTGGCGGGACCGTCTTCAGGGAGGCCATCATCTGCAAGAACATTCCCCGGCTCGTGACTACATGGAAGAAGCCGATAGTCATAGGTCGCCACGCCTATGGTGACCAGGTGTGTTGTGCATAAAATAACATTCTGAAAGGTGAACTGATACAATTAGTAAGGCCATTTACAGATTGAAGAAATGCTGTTGGGTGATATTGCCTGAAGCACAAGAGTGATTCATCAGTAAATGTGCCTTTTCATGTCCTAACCATAGAAACACCACTGTTCTCATAAGCGACTGAAACATTTCTTTTTGTATGTATCATTTCACAAGAGGGTAATATGTCGCATCGTTTCCAAGCATAACTGATTTTATATTTAAAAGCACAATGAACAGCATAAATATATTTGTGATGGAACATGTGCAAAAATAGTCCTACCAACGTTACATTCAACTTAAAGATGTTGAACAATGGACGTCAATGGTATTATCATGTGGCACATGTACTAACACAAGCAAACCTTGACGTGTGTGTTGCGTTGCTTTCAGTACAAAGCCACAGACTTTGTCGTGCCAGGTGATGGGAAGCTGGAGATGACATTTACCCCAAAGGATGGGGGTGAGCCAATCCGCCACACAGTATTTGAATTTGAGGGCACTGGTGGAGTGGCACTTGCCATGTACAACACGGACAAGGTGTGCTTTTGTTTCCTTCATTTAGTTATAAATGCTGACATGTGCAGGAAGCATGCAAAGATTGCAAAACAGTGTGGTAAACATTTGCATAATTCTCCTCTTTGGAGACATATTTGATCTCACAGTCCCTTTAATTTGTAGCAAAGACTTTTCTCCACCAGTCTGATAGATAGACACCTTATCGTAGCAAACAAATAGCAGTTTGATGTTCGTATTGCAAAACAGTGCTGAATTAGCAAATATTTCTGTTGCTCATATTCCAGCATGCTAAGTGTAAACATGTTTGGATGTCACTGTTCAATGTTCATTAATTGTTAAGTCAGTCAAATACAGGTTTCTGATATCCGTTTTCCTAGGGATAGGTATAGTAGAGCCACAATATGTCATGAGGATGGGACATGTTTAATATTGTACACATGGTACATATGTTTGTTATATGTTTCAATTTGTAAATGTTAAAATGATGATTATATGAAAATTAATTTCTTTGTAGTCTATAAGAGATTTTGCCCACTGTGCATTCCAAATGGCACTAGAAAAGAACATGCCACTCTATCTCAGGTGAGTTCATATTTGGTTCCTTTGTAATGTTATAACAATACTATGTACACAAAAGTAATAGTAAAACAGTAAGCAAAAGCAAGAAACTTAAAAATGTTCATTGCCCCAGTGTTGTGATGTAACATTTTTACAGAAGTTGCCATGTCATCTCATCCACTTCTTATGAATGAATCTTGTGCTTGGTTGATGATGTTTTGTGTTGGCAACAAAATGTAAGGGTTTCTTTGATCTTTCCTGGATTTTCCATATATTTCCATCAAACCAATATTTGGGCACAACATTTAAAAGTACGTAGGCACTGCTTTTAAATGTCATTTAGCTATTTATAAACTGATTGTGTTATAGTCGGGGGGGCTTAATAATAAATTATAATTGTTCACATCGTTCCACAAGCACCATTTTTGGACCAGCGTTTTATATGGCCATGACATTTCATTTTTTTCGCGGGAGCCAAGCTGGGCTCCCTATGTGGCGGTCATATTGAGAGTCGAGATGTTATTTGATTGAACAGATCGCCCAGGGAGTAAATTGTATATAAGAACTTAACTTTTTACTGTACTATTACCGGGGATGAACCTTTCCTTCAGCACGTCTGGGCACGAAATGGTTGTTTTTGTTGATTTTGACAGGAGGAACAATGATGTAGCTATCAGGCAACTTGGGTTTTAGTGTGTCGGAAGGATCAAGTGTGATTATCGGTTTTTATTTCTAGAATAATAATATCGTTCCTGCTTTTGGACTGGGTTACATAACTTACATTACCAGTTGTACATAATGAGAAGTTTCTATAATAAACGATTATGTTGACCTTGACCTTCTTTATATGACCTCGTCCTTCGCCTTTTGGTACCAGTTCCAACGTTATAATAAATAAAAACCTATTCACGCAATAAGATCAATAATTGAATAATCAACATATGCATGGGTTTTTATGCATTTATTGAAAATTTTTACTTTGACTGAAGTGACCTTTACCCCAAATTCATGCCACGTTCATCCATAGACCACCTAAGACAATTTTGTAGATGGAACACGACACTAAGATGGTGAATATATACACTACTGTACATTCTTGACTTGAAATATCCATATTTTGAGCCCAAATGACCTTGAATTTGACCTAGAATCTGCAAAATAACACCAGAAATGGATTCTCCATACTCGAAAATCCCTAAAATGTGGTCTCATTTATGGTTCTACTATTTTTAGTTCTCAAGTTATTGCACGGTAGCCATCTTGGATTTGTCCAATATGGCCGCCATAGCGGGAAGCTAGCTTGGCTCCCACAAGTCCAAAAATGGTGCTTGTTGAACGATGTGAACAATTTAGATGTTTTTTTAAGGATAAACCCCCTGACTGGTCATATTTGGACACAATGAGATGAGTTAAACAAATATTTGTAGTGTGCAATTTAATGTATCTGTGTACATGCGTGTGCATGTATGTATGTGTGCATGTGACTGATAACCAGTGTAATGGCTGAGATGGGCATTGTGTGCAGTGTAATATTACAGGTGTTTGATGTCGGTGCCTATTCACTGTGACAGGTGGCTGATGACTATTGTGATGGCTGAGGTGGGCATTATATACTGTGTATATTCTGTGATGTTGATTGCAACCAAAAATCAGTATATATTTTCTAGCACAAAGAACACTATCCTAAAGAAGTATGATGGACGATTTAAGGATCTGTTTGCCGAAATATTTGAAAAGTAAGTGAAATAACCATGTATTTTCTGTATATGTTATAGAGATTCTTATGTAAAACAATCATTTGGATGTTCTTTCTGTAGCAAAGGTGAACTATGTGGCCAAATCATAACAGCAGATATTTTAGCCCAGTGTCAGAATTTTATTCTGTAAAATATATACGCCTTTTATAAGATTATTCTAAAGACATGTAGTAGTCCCAGTATTAAAGTGTATAATACTGACAGTGTTGCTGTTTTCCTGACAATACTTGACACGGTTTTTAACTATTATTGACAACAGGCTGAAAATTAGTATAAATCAAATGCATGCAAAGTTGGATTACTGAACAGACAGGAAGTGTTTGGGGAGCCAGGTTTGCACCCAAACGTAACTGTTTATTTTAGGTAGTTTCTATTGAATGTACATTATTTGGTAGTGCAGACGTTTTTATTACAACTGAATTTGTTTAGTTACTGTAAGACAATTGATGTTGCAGGGACTACAAGGTGCAGTTTGAGAAGAGTGGGATCACGTACGAGCACCGACTCATTGACGACATGGTTGCCCAGGCGATGAAGTCAGAGGGAGGCTTCATCTGGGCCTGTAAGAACTATGATGGAGACGTCCAGTCTGACTCGGTAGCTCAAGGTGAGGCACAATTAGTGTTTTTGTTACTGGTTTTTGTGATATACAAAAGCAAGTGTGTAAATTTGTATTGTATGTCGAAACTCCACTTTTGTGTCCATGTATACCAGCAGTTCCAAATATTTTTCTCTGTGTTCCCAAGACGATCATCAGGGTGTCTCCATCATTTTAACATAAAATATATATACACCACGCAACATTATACACTCAGTCAGTTCGGTGATAAAACACAAATGTACGCCAAGTTTATAATAATAAGATATAAAAAACCAGCGGGAATCTAGCCTTTTCAAAATCAGGGATCCGATTCAGGAAACAGTTTGTTGTTCAACATGTTGTCAGATGCAGCGCATGTACTCTTGAGTCACACTGGCTTAGGCATAATGATCAGTTCAGCACAGTGACCAATGCTGCTTGTGTTTCAGGCTATGGGTCGCTAGGCATGATGACCAGCGTCCTCATCTGTCCTGACGGCGAGACTGTGGAGGCAGAGGCAGCCCATGGCACTGTCACCCGCCATTACCGCTTCCACCAGCAGGGCAAGGAGACCTCCACCAACCCCATAGGTACGCCAGATACATGCTCAAAGAGATGACGTTTGGTGGCCTTTTGCTGGTTGTCGGAGCTAACATAGAAAGAAGTATTCATTGTCATCAGTGATGCCAGCCACTATATTCATTATTACTAACCTTAGCGGAGTCTTCTTTCCTTTGATGCCAACACATATTTGGTTGCTTATTCTGGCACTTTGGGAATGGGAGTTTATAGAATGAGATACCTGCTCAGTCTGTTATGACTTATAATAACACTAATAATATATTGCAGACCTCTCGGCTTATGCAACACATAACCCACTTATGAAAATAGACAGGTTATTAAAAAACCTTTTAATACTTAAAATTTTATTTTCTAAAATTCACATTCAGACATCCAAACTGGACAGGGAATCCTTTCACATTTTATCAAACCTTGATGGTCAAAATTGTCTAGTAGCATTATAGGGCTTGAGCCAGGTCTGGGGTAATAGTAATATGTAATTATTACAGATATTGAAGTAATAGTAATAGGTTGGACCAAAATACAATGTAGTAGTAATACGAAGCAATGAAATAGTAATTGACTTATTCCTTTCATATTACTATTGAGCATTTCAACCACATTAAAATTCAATTTGATTAGGCTGTTACGTGCCAATATGATCTGTAAACCTGAAACTGGACCGAGTTATTTTTTAGGTACACTTCACGTAAGCCACCATCACATAGTTATACTGGCATCTTTTGTATTACCTGCTGCAACAATTAGTAAAGACAATGAAGGTTGCCAGTGAAGCCATGTACAGTTTACACAGCATTACCATATGGGTTATTTGTAAAATGTTGTGTTCCTTAGTTTAAACTTTAAAGCATATATCGGATTGGACATTGTATGAAAGAGACCAACAACTGCAACAGCAGTAAATCGACAATGATTGTTTGAATAAGGAATTATAAATGAGAACTAAGGCCACACCAATTATATTGTTAGTTTTCTGGATTTTTGAGACATTTTTGTTAGGGAAGAGGGGGGAATAAAAATAAGTCATTGCAGGAGAAAGGTGTTTTGTGTAAATACATGAATTATCATACAAGCCGTACAGTACATTGCTAAACAAATTATTTAGCCTTGTAACAAAATTACTAGACGCATACTTTTATGAAAGTTTAGTGAAAGTTGATGACTATTAGAATAACAAGTACTAATAACAAGACTTGGCAGATACCATTATGGTGTATTAACATTACAGCCATAAACATGTAGATTAGAGGTAGGATATATCTTGCTGTGATAATATTAATTTGACTGGCATAATTAGGATTTGAAAGCAATGCGATGCTGACTATGCAAGCATTGAAGAGAGTGTCTACAAACCGTTTTCCCAGCGTGTCAACTTGATTGGCCAAAATCCGATGTTCAGATTTTTTCACATACACAGAATGAGTAGCAAATTAAACATGCGCACGTTACTGGTTTTGTCTGTGTTGCGCATTGGCAGTTTATTTTCTTTTTGTTATTTTTGCATTGTGTCTAAAATGTCAGCCTTCGGGTTGCCTTTTCACCCCATTTCGGTGGCCTTAACGTTGTCGTCGTTTAAGAAAATAAATGTGTTAAGCGTTGAATTGCTCACGTAGCATCCGCAAGGACACTCGTTGTCATCTCAACAACAGTCCTTGCATTCAACGCCAACACATACTTTTGATATCAAAGCAGCGTCGCTACAAACACGGGAGACATTGTTGATCGTGTCGGACAATTTACATTTTTTTACTTCCTTTTGGGAAGCAGTGCCAAACTTAAATTTCTTGATACAAAACCACAATCCAGCGCCTGGTTCAGCCATGGTTTAGATAAATTAATGACAAGTTGGACTTTTGTGGATTCAGTGGATCGTAGACCAAAGATGCACGACAACGAATGAAAGTGTTTAACATACAATGTTCGGTATGATGCGTCTATGCTCGATGAAATCGATACAAAATCATTACTTCTTGATCAGAAGTAAAAGTTAAAAATTGCAATTTTATTTCCGTTTTGTCAAAAACGTCAGCAGGTCCATAATCAGAAAAATAAAATTGGTGTTGCCTAATCTACTAGTGGCTAAATAATTAACATTGCATGACATACCTGACAGATATCTCAACATTACAACACTCCTCCAAAATGTTGGTAACATAGTAATTGCTTCAAATATACTAGTAATATATTACATTGCAATGCAATTGACTCCAGGCCTGACTTGAGCATAATTAACTGACTGAAGCCCAAACCATTTACCTTCGATAAGAATGTGAAATTGCTTGGTAGATACATGTTTACAGTTTGAGGCAGATGTTTTGGGCAGCATATAAATGTGTTGTCTTGATTTCTTACATTGTAGCATCAATCTTTGCGTGGACACGAGGGTTGGCCCACCGTGCTAAGCTCGACAGCAACACTGCACTGGCGAACTACAGCACCACACTGGAGACTGTATGTGTGGAGACCATCGAAGATGGCTTCATGACAAAGGACCTTGCTATATGTATCAAAGGTCTTGCAAAGTAGGTCAACTTTTCATTGTATGGGTTGATTATCTGTGGATATTTAAAATATCCATGCTTCATTACATTTAATTATGCTTAGTCAGGCCTACTTACAATATAACCTCATGTTATAATGAACGTAATGATTATTTGACATGTAACTCAGTAATTCACATTAATTTAGATGGGATTGCCTCATTTCAGACTGCTGGTAGAGATCCTTCACAATATCACTCATTGAAACGTACCCCTCAGATAGCGCAGCAGTGTCCATAGAATTCGTTATTCATATCATTGTCAATGATATATATAAAATGTTCTTTGGCAAAATTTTGAAGGATTAATGATGCTGTTGGGAGGTAAGTACAGCCACCTGGAGTTCTATTGGCTAACTGGATGTCATGCACATTTCCCAACACAACTTGGCAGCTCTGTGTACTAGTTTGATCAGTCTTGTTATTGTATGTATGGCTGTACTTACACTGGTTGTTTGCAGTGTCACCCGAGCTGATTACCTGAACACATTCGAATTCCTGGACAAACTGGCAGAGAACCTCAAAAAGAAGATGGGTGTTTAGATGCACTGATGGTGAAACATGTGGATGTCTCCACTGCCATTTGAATGCTTACTGCAAGTTATTGTATGAGAGAAATTATTAATAACAATATATAAGTAAACCATAACAAATGAGGAATGGGCATCGTAATAACGATGGATGTAGTTAGATAATAAATAATAGTGGTTAATTACAAAGATCCAATCAATGATATTAGTGATTTTATATATATATATACATTGCTGTTATTAAAATCACTATTTATTGTAACAGTTAACAATAATAAAGCGTGCTCACCCTACATGTATTATGCAATTTATTGCAGTAAAGGAATTTATCCAATAAAGGAATTATCTCGATTTAATCTTGTTGGAAGTACCACACATCAACCTATGACTCTTCGTTGTCCTTATCTCCTAAGTCCTTTTGCCTTGCATTGTCCAGGCAACTGCTTTCTTCACTAACCATTCTTCTCCCATTTGCTCCAGGTATCCAGGCATAGCCGACTCCTCACCAGCTTAATGAAACGCCTGATATGCATAAACCTATGAAGTACTATTACTGACAAGTCACAAAATCAAACAAACTACAGATTTGCAAGACCACTACCTTTATTCAGAGATTTTGTAGTGGCAACATATTAGTAACTATCATTAGTTACCAGCCAGTGTTATAATAAAGGCATCCAATAATTGAAACGTTAACAGAGTATTCCACATTTCTCTCCTTGGTGAAGTTCTAGCAGGTAATTGTCAGAACTTGCAACAATGTTGCCTAGGGGCAGTCACATAGGTTTACAAACCAAAATATGTCACGATTTATGTGTTCTGTTTGGTCATGATGAAGCCCAAAGCTGAACATTTATCGACTTTTAAATAAATAAATTTTCTTATTTTCACAATTCGACTCAACTTGATGAACATTTTCATGAGTTTTTGGACTTTGCAAATTTTAAATGAACTTATGTGCAGAGGCTGTAATTATGCATTTACAAGGAATTACAGAATACTCTGAATGTAAGTAATAATACACTGTAATACAAGTAATACACTCACTGATGAACACAATCTGTGGTAATTACATAGATACAAGATGTAGCCTTTGACAGACTGCCCTTAATTAAGGGGTAGCCACTACTTGAAACCTTCCATATTTCTGTTATTACTGAACATATTTTGATCACATTTGAAGTACTAATTAATTAAATAAATAGTATATGATAAGTTAAATATGGGCTAATTTTTCCATTGCAATGAACATTTATAATGAAACAGTGTACATATCATTTACTATTCATTTCACTAATTAGTACTCCATATCTGGTTAAGGTATAAATGTTCACTTTTAACAGAGATATGACCATTTTCAAATTAACAGATGCATCCGATTTTCAAAGTGCGTTATAAAGTTACCTTAAGAAAAACTTAAGAAAAACAATTCTTCCTAGCTTGAAAAAAAATTGAATAAATGTTCTTATTTATGATGTCAAGCACTTAAAAATAATATCTTCACACAATTCATAAACAGCCCCAGAAATGTATTACGTTGATCAAATCCTCATACCACTGGGATCATTCCAGTATTTGAAGTCGCTGGTAGTAGACACAGTGGAAGGTAAAATACCGACTCTAATATGTCAATTCATAATAAATATTGGAAAGTTATACTTATTTAACTGGAGAAAATGTTGCATTACAGTTAAATCATAATATGAACATTTTCAGTATAACAAACCGAATATCATAATTAAAAACTATGAAGGCAAAGGTTGTGAAGATTACTACATGGTTATATTATAATATATATGTTGTCAACTTTGCTACCAGTATACCCATAAGACAAGTTTCTAAATCTTGTATAATTTATTAACAAAGCAGAGTATCTATTTGTAACAGTAGTTATTTATAATGGCCCATTGTGAACATCACAAAGGCAGTATTTAAGGTAACCCCCTACAACATTCCAGGAAGATTTATTAAGATATAAACTCAAGCCTTAATACCCTTATCAGTATCTGTCTTCACACACTGTGGAAGCATTCATGACACACCAAATACTGCATAAACACAGGATTTCTCGGGCCACAAAGACCACAAAACCCAACATCCTGGACCATATTTAAACTAATGGGTATGAATTGTGTGACTGAAGGCCAACCTACAGTTTCTGCGACAATAAGCAGATATAAAGTAGAAAGACAGGATAGTACTTTTTGGACGGATGCAGTATAAACAAAATGTTGCACCCAGTCAAACTTTAAAAGAACAGGATGAAGAAGCAAATAAATGTAAAAGCGCATTAGTAGCAACAATAACAACATCAACAACGATTGTACGGCTGAGTGGAGACGAGGTGTCGCAGACACAACACTAAGCACCTTCTTCCTCATCTGAAGACACACATTCGAAGGCCTGCACAAACAGAACGACACATGTTTAAAATCAAAAAATGGTGAGGCATTCTGTGTTGGATCAATCAAGGCATGTACTTACTATACTCAAATTTGGTACTTTTGTAATTGGTTCATTTGACCAGATGTGCCAAAGCGTAGAATTTTAGTTGAAATACTTTTTTTAGGATTTTGTAATTTTACATATTGTTGGCATTGCGGTTTAAAATTGTAAATAATTTTGGTTAATTACTCCGATAAACACATTGGCACATGATCAGAAAAATTCCCTTGTTTCTTATGCATAGCTGTGTAATGCAGCTAATTATGTAATTGCGACATGTTTATATCCATGGCCAATAAAAGACAATGTAGCAATACTGGCAGAACAACAACATTTTTAGGCCTTTTGCTTCCCTTTAAATGGTTATTTAGTGTAATACCCAAAATATTTAAATAAATTACACAATTACTGTTCGCCCCATAATTACCCCCATAAGATTCTTGGGCTCAATTCCCAGTTTGGCTGCCTCAGCCATGTCTTCCATTGGCTGGTGGAAGCTGGTGTTCGGCGTGATCGACTCATTTGGCTCATAATCAAGACGAGACGTTCGACTTGGCATGGGAGACGAACTGAAACCAGCATAAAAATTTTAGCTAGGATTTAAAACACAATAAAGACCCTTAGCAACTGTAATTAAGGGATCACAGGACACGAAAAAATTTAAAGCTGATAAATTTCACCAACTATGTATTGTATGAAATTACTGTACTAAAACAGGATATTTCATCATTTTTATTTTTGTTTTCTAATATTTAAGTACGCTAGGGGGTTTTAATCGAAAAAATAAGTCATAAAACAGCAAGTTTAAATGAATAGAACACTGAAACCCCTATACTAATTTATGCAATTCAAATGTTTTTATTTAGATAATGAACTATTCTAACTTTCTGTGCATAGCCATTTGTATATATTATTCAGATTTTTTTTGACAATTTTTGTTTTTATTTTAATTTTTTTCTTCAACATTTTCACATTCAAACCCCTATGGGATATAATCCAAATGACTGATCATAATTTAAATGCACAGGAACGTAGATAGTTATATCATTATTACTGTGTAAAAAGTTGGTATGAATTGCTTGGTTAGTTTTGGAGTTCTATTCATTTTTCCTACAAAAAAGTGATAACTGAGAAAACGGCACTCAAAGTATGAACAAAGTAATTTTAATGTCTTGCACATACTAGATGTTGCAAATAAGCATCAGTATGGTAGGCTTACCATGTATATACAATGTGTGAGTGTTTCTAAGTGAAACATTTCATTAACAGTGACACAATTGTCATTGTTTACCCCCACCCCCCCTAATTCATAATGCGAGTAATCATGGTCGACGCACCAATTCAGACAGTTTTCACATATAATTCACATTGCATACATTGTGACTTGTGTCCAACATAACACATGCATACTGATAGCATGTAACAGTCCACATGCTTTGGTTATCATGCAAAGAAACCTGATTATGTGATCAGAGAGGTATTTTCCTAAGTAAGCATCACTTCACTTTTACAAATGCAGCTTGTATGTATCCACATACAGTCGTGACATGTCAGCCTGTTTTCTTCAACTCTGAAATGCATGTTAGATAAAGAAGATGTAATATACATAAATGTTTATAGGATTAATAGTCCATTAAAAGTGACATCATTATAACATTTTCACCCCCCCCCACCTGCCACCCCACACATTATAATGCCAGGAATCATAGCTGAAGCAAGAATTCGGACAGTTTCCCACTCTGCACAGGTTGTGACCTGTGACCTACATGAAACATGAATAATAATTGCATGTAGCACTTCATGGACTTGCTTGCTTCAAACTTGCATGTGTAGAAATAGGTTTTATGATAATTATCAATCTAAGCACCACTTCACTGAGGCATTTTACAAATGCAACAGCAGTGTGTCCATATACAATCATCACATGTTTGACATGTCAGTCAATCATCACTAACTCTGAAACATTTGCTATATATAACACAACATCCATGTACACCATATGGCAGTGTGGAGCATAAAAAGTCACTTCTGATCAACATGTTTCAACAGAATAATGCAATAGCATTAGAAGTGTTCAGTGCAGGGCAGGAGACATCAGCGACCACTTCACTGAGTTGGCCAACATCGACAATACACCAATCTCGACTGCTCGGTCCCCCCTGTTCGTCAGGGTTGTCACATTTAACGGCGTTCATGGTTGATAATTTTGCGTGACGAGACGACTGTAGTGCGACACGGTGTTGCCTGGGCCGTTCCTGGTAACCGTGCAGTCGCTCCGGCGTCAGCTGTTGCGATCTTCCCGGCGCTGTCAGTGTCAGTCGCAGTGTCGTCTGCTTCAATCAATTCGCTTTCGCCATCGATTACGGCTGCTAAATCGGCTTCCTCGGACGACCAACGACGTGCAGCATTGCACTCACTCAGGCGCTTGCATAAAACTTTTGATTTCTTCGGCGGCATCTCATTTAAACTCTCTTTTTAACAAAATACATCGTCCGTTTATCGAGTGTCAAACTGTTCTCCGTAGCAACAATGTAAACAGGAAAGTAGACAACGCAAAGCATCGTGGGATTGATTTGCCTCGTTTTGAACGAAGATGCGTCATAACACCGGTTGAATGATCCTTGAACTTGCTTTCGGCTGGTTGCGTGCCTCATTTTGAGAAAAAACGCGTCATAAAACCGCGAATGCGAGGCTTTCGGCCAGTTCCGTGTCTCATTTGCATAATTATGTGCTAAATAAGGAGATCATCGGAAATTTGGGACTCGGTTTCAATGCGGGAAAACTCAACTTTGGAGAAAAGGGGCGTGACTATCAACATAACTGACAGATAGCCAAGAAGACGGCCGTTCTTTTGATACCAAACAAAATGGCGTATCATGAACAAACGTGGTCGTTGTCAAGGCATAAACTTGGATTACTTTTGGCATGTTTCATCGATTCAAATATTTATTGTCATTTCACATTTGATGGGCCATCTAAGTTAGTGCTAATATAATGACTTAGCGGTGAGTAACTGTTAAGAAACGATCTTTATTGTGAAGTAGATATGTCAATCTGTCAAAAAATGAAAGAAACAAAAAATGTCATAACAATAATTATTGACGTATTTCAGACAGCCGTGTCTCCCCTTAAGTACATATGCCAATGCGAGAACCAAATGCCAATGTTAGATTTTGCGCAGATCTTGCGCAAAACACCATTAGTAACCGTTCAGTAAGTCTGTGAGTTGAAAACTGGTGTGCATAGCTATATGTGATATTTAGAACATTCACAGCTAACAATTAAATTACCTTCCTGCCAAGGGAGATAGAAAATTGCCAATTTGAGTTTTTGAAATTTTCTGAAAATGGGCAACACGAGAAGTAATTCTATAAGGCTCTGAATAAAAAATAAACCATTTTGTCATTTGGTACTGCTTTAAGTGTATGACATATTTACTGTTTGCTCAGTGTCTTCAACTTACCTGAAGATGTTATCATGGCAGCTGAGAATAGGTGAGCCGGAGCTGTTTGAGAAGTAGGTGCGTGGGGGGTGATACCGCAGCCCTGGGGTGGTGCATGCCTTCTGGGCTGGCACACTGAAAGTGACGTCATATAACCATTATCTCTTTGTAGTCACCAACGCGTTGTATATCGGTGCTACATTTTCTGAAAGGTCTTAACCCTTTCATACTTTGATACATATATATCATAGTGAATTTTCAATGGCCACAGTGCTTTAACAGGCATCTATTGGTGATTTGTTTGTATAAACCATACAAAATACCAAATGCACTAAGCTGTGATTCTAATGTCAATGATAATATTGCTTCTAAAAATTAATGCAAACATGCAACATAAGTTACTTTCCCACAAATATTATCATCTAGGTTCAGTATGTATTGTTCAGCTGGAGTTTTACTTATCTATTGTAATTTTATCTAATTTGGTGAATGAGTGGACAGTGAATGGAAACAGAAACAAATAACATTCAAATTATTTTTGGGCTAGTGTAAGTAACTTATCAATATTTAAGTTCAAAAATGTGTATGGTTATAAACAGCAAAGGTATAGTATTTTGTATCATATGATGTCGTAATGATTCATTCATACCACTGCTTCCACATAGTACATAGTAAGTACATACTGAGGAATGAGGAAGCCGTCGTGGTCTCGCACCGAGTCATCGCTAGAGCTGGAGAAGTCTAGTGGCACACCCAGTGACGTGTTGTGCAGGCTGATTCCTTCATCGTCAAACAGGTCGTCTGCAAGAGAACATCAAAGTCAGGTCATCGGCAAGAGAACATGATATTGGACAGTATTGAGAGAATCTAGTTGCACACGTAGGGCAATATTATAACATCGTCCTCAAACTTCAACATTCCTTCCTGGACAGACACTTCACGGAAACCTGTGGGAAATTTAGGAAGCATAACTGTAACCAGTTTATATTCTCAAAATAGGAATTTGAGCACGACACATTTTTTTACAGCTAGTTGGCTTTGATACATATCAGACCCAAATGTCCCCCTTTTTTTGGAAAATCATATATTTATGCATACAGTCAAACCTCGCGTTACGGTAATCCTAGGACTATAATCTCGCTACTCAGGTACTTTAGCCCAATCCTGAAGTTGACCTTAATAGTGAAGATCCACTGTATAAGTCTTATAAAGTGCATCATCCTACGAAAAGCTCAATGCAATTTGGCCCAACCTAATTTTAAATTATTTTACACAATTAACTTTACTTTTATAAGTACACCTGTACAACTATGATTGTTTTTTATATTTGGATGGTTTTTCACAACAATTTGTGACCCGCCACAGCGAACCGAGTATTACGTTACACAAATATATTCTGCCCATGAACCAAAATTAGTTGTCCAGGTCATGTCCCATGAATGTTCTGATTTTGGCAGAAATGCACACATTATATTTTTACCTTTCAATGCCCAGTTTATCGCTCTCGGCAAATAATGCGAAACTAATCAAATACATGCATTTACAAACACACATTAAAACACAGTAGTGACTTTGTATCTCAAAACATCGCTTTTCAAAAAGTGTGCTCCATTTTTATTAATAAATAAAAAACGACTTAAGATATTTTAATAAATAACTTATCATTTTAAAATTTATAACCAGTGGAATAAAAAGGTATAAAATTCCATTTAATAATTTTGCGACTTAATACCCACATTGCGGCGGTGTCACATATATTACCAGTGGAAATGCAACCCTACAAAGTACTGTACACAACTCACCGTCTGAGAAGCTGTGGTCCCACTCCGGGGGGTGTGTCAGTACGCTGTCCTTGGTGGGGGTCTGCTGGAGGTGCTGGGGTAGCAGACTCTGCAGGGGGTAGGTGATGGTTAGCCATAGGGTGAACAAGAGAGACAGGATGCCTCGTATGAAACATTTCCCTGATGAGACCTGTTCCAAAAGTAAAATGGGCATCTGTTCACAGCAGATGGGGGCGGCCGATAAGGGTCTCGGGCGTATGTCAAACATTGATAATTGTAATTACTATATCAGTAAGGCCAGTTGTCATTGACAAAATTAAGGGTAACCAGTTACACCAGTGTTCACGTTAACGCCATTTTTGAGTGATTACGCGGTTTTTCGAGGCGGGATGCAGTTTTTCAAGTTTTGCCACGTCTCTGCGATGCAACTCTACAGTTGATCGAAGTTGTTTCTTGGCCCTCGAACACAAGACAACGGCCGCGCAGACAACAAATTGAACAATGACCTGAATAGAAATTATTTAAATCACATCTTACATCGATGACTGGACCCTGAGAACAGTCTAATAAATACCATTGTGTCTTGCCTACCCCTTCTGTGTCATTGACATTGTTTAGAAGCTTTGGACGAAGCTTGAACAGTATTTGTTTCCGCCGATACTATATTATCGCCCATCGTACATTTTTGAAATCTTACAGAAGAAAGTGCAATCCATTAACATCTATACAAATAATGTCCACCCATTCATCTACACATTCTTAATGAAAACAAATTTTAATCATATTTTTAATTATCATATATTCCTCCGTCACCAAGGCTTACAAATAGTATGTATAGTCATTACAAATTCCTCCGTTAGACAGGGTCACAAACTTTGAAGAAATCTAGTCTTACCTGTAAAGATTATGTCTGTTGTGTGTGTAATAAAATATGATGTAGCTGCTGATCATGTTTTGCAACATGACACATATTAGAATAAATGTTATAATGTTATGAACATTTATTTATCAAGGCCACACATTCATTTAGTCCATTTAATAGTCCACATCTTTGGACCCCATTTTTGTTTTTGGGACAGGTGTTCTACTAGGCTAAATACTTCAGATCAAATAAAATTACTACCAATAGAAAGTTTATTTGTGAACTTAACAAGAAATAAGCTAACTTCAATACTTCATGTTTTGTTCATAATTACACTTATCGCCCCTAAATCAGGCCAACAGAAAATATCATTTTGCCCAAATAAAATGCATAATTTATATGTATTAGTCACTATTATCTGTTACACTATGACCAAATAATTACATTAAACATGCTGATGTACAAATAAGTTATAATATTTCAATATATATATATGTGTACACATTTTATTCGGCCAGGGCTGGAACATCAATAAGCATTTTATAAGGGTCGATCATTCATCAGATATGGAAGGTCTGTCTATACATATATACTAAGTTATTGTAATACATTTTCAACAATTTATGAAGAAACACATAGTCACTGATATCTTGATTATTAAATAAACAAGCGAGAAGTGTTAATCATTATTAAAACGTGTCTACTCACCACAGATCTAGTCACCTGTTCCCTCTTCCGTCGCGTCCAAACCTACAATGTCAACCACTCACAATCACCATTCACCCTACTGACTGCCCTACCATAATGACTGTATGGCGTCACACTAAAATAGGTTGTGTTGTTATTAATGTTCATCTTACATTCCAATACAAAGCACATATTCTAAACATGTTTACGTCATGAGTATACTTTAATAAATTAGAAGACTGTTTCTCAATTTGACTTTTTTTTTTATAAGAATTTATCTTGTTGTTCAGTGAAAATCCAAGGTAGTTTCTGGCAATTTGTGACCGAGGTCAAACCCTAATGGGCCAACATTAAACACTTGTTTAATTACATAATTTTGTGAAAATGAATATAAAATGTACATCAGAAGCCTGGAAAGTGGAAGGAGGGATGAGGATGACCAAGACTGGGAGTGGTGGATGAGAGCCAAATACAGAAGGGAGTGGTGGATGAGAGCCAAAGACAGAAGGGAGTGGAGGATGAGAGCCAAAGACAGAAGGGAGTGGTGGATGAGAGCCAAAGACAGAAGGGAGTGGAGGATGAGAGCCAAAGACAGAAGGGAGTGGTGGATGAGAGCCAAAGACAGAAGGGAGTGGTGGATGAGAGCCAAAGACAGAAGGGAGTGGTGGATGAGAGCCAAAGACAGAAGGGAGTGGTGGATGAGAGCCAAAGACAGAAGGGAGTGAAGGATGAGAGCCAAAGACAGAAGGGAGTGGAGGATGAGAGCCAAAGACAGAAGGGAGTGGAGGATGAGAGCCAAAGACAGACGGGAGTGAAGGATGAGAGCCAAAGACAGAAGGGAGTGAAGGATGAGAGCCAAAGACAGAAGGGAGTGGAGGTTGAGAGCCAAAGACAGAAGGGAGTGGAGGATGAGAGCCAAAGACAGAAGGGAGTGAAGGATGAGAGCCAAAGACAGAAGGGAGTGAAGGATGAGAGCCAAAGACAGAAGGGAGTGGAGGATGAGAGCCAAAGACAGAAGGGAGTGGAGGATGAGAGCCAAAGACAGAAGGGAGTGAAGGATGAGAGCCAAAGACAGAAGGGAGTGGAGGATGAGAGCCAAAGACAGAAGGGAGTGGAGGATGAGAGGCAAAGACAGAAGGGAGTGGAGGCGTTTGGTGGAGACAACAATAAATTCTGAAAGCCTCACTACCTATGAGTGAAGAAATTCATCACAATGGATGTTTCAAATCATTAATCTTATTACATTTAAAACAGTTTTTCACAATCAACTCTTTTTCTCATCATGTTTCAACCGCTTTCAGCAGATTTCATAAGACAACTACAGCTAGATAGTGGTACACATTCCATTAAAAAACTACATACCAGCATGACGGATGACATGTTGAGGATCTCGTCAACTGTCGCACGTTTACTGGGTTCTGCCTCCAACATCTTCTTGAGAACTTCTTTTAGATCAACCGAAATACCTGGCAACAAGAAAATGTGGAACAAGTTGATATGCATGTTTCAAGTGAACACGGGAGACTGAACTCAAAACATCACATGTATGCCGTCTACAATATGACAGATGTTAACTGTGGTGTTGCCAACTGTTTCCATCAGGAATTTGCTTAGACATGCCAAGCTAATTTACACAAGCGATCTGTTATTTTGTGGTTTACCTATCTTTTAAAATGATGTTCTTACCTAGAAGGAATTCTTCAGGAAGGGCTCCACTCCTCAATTGGTGCCAAAGGTCACCACCCCTAGGCAAGTCAAGGTCACTTGCCAGCTCCAAGATGGTTATTCCAAGGCTACAACACAAGTTTTTAATAACAAACTTCAAATCCTAACTATGTATCAGAAATGCTGGATCTTTATGCGCAAATTGGAAGGTCTCATGATATCGGGGATGCCAATGTATCAGAGAATTGCGCGTAAATCGGAGTATTTCACATTTTCACCACTTTATCAACGTTATCACCAGATCAACACATTGCTATACTTTGGAGGCAAATTTGCAACTCGATGGCAGTGTAAAACGATCAGCAGATGTGCATTCTAAACAATCCCAGTTATTTATGACTGAACCCACCCTGACTGCCTGCCTACCAATGATTTATAACTACGACTCTGCCTCCAAACAACTCTTGGCACGAGCTACCTAAGTATCTGCACTACTAGTTACTGTTATAATAATGACATCAATTTGGTTATTGAACAATGCAGCATTGTCTTCGGGATTTCATTTTTATACTTGTTTTGAACATTCTTCACAAAAATTCTGTAGCATACATGAGCACATGTCACAAAACCATGGCTGCGTCATATTTCAACCTGGCCATGGATGGCACAGATGCTTTCTACGAATATTCTGTCACAGTGGCATCCAAATTTCAATGAAACTTCAAACAAATTAGACATACCTGAACACATCAGCTGGCTTGCCAAACTTGCCCGCCATCAACTCGGGTGCCAAATACTTGGGGTCCCCCTCCTGAGCTTCCGACAAATCTACACCCTGAAAGAGTACAGAATCAATGTGACTGCATCAATACTGGTGGGACTACTGACTAACAGGTACCATTCAAACGTACAACAAAATGAACACTTGGACATTGTTATAGGCCATTCAAAAAATAAGCCTAGGGATCTCTGACGAATACAGCTGGAAATCCATAAGTGACATGACACTTTGTTTAGTTCCTCTGCATGTATTAGTGATCAGGTGCTTGTTAGCAATTTGCTGCAACTTTCATGGACTACATTCCTATTTAAATGTAAAAACGCAGTTAAACGTGATATTTTAGATGCGCTTCTATTCCGTTTTAAAAGAAATTAATAACTGGTGATCGGTCTTTGAAACCATGGTTTTGACTCGCTGAAATACGTTAACACACTGACGTCAGAAAAACACAATTATTAACTAAGGCAAGCAATGAACCCACTGTATGTGGTATACGACATCAGGTACTCTGTCGTCCCCGTTTAACTGTTACCTTCCGCAAGTCAAGCACCAGACCAAAGTCACCCAGTTTACAAATGCCGTCCTCCGAGACGAAAATGTTCTCAGGTTTGATGTCCATGTGAACTAAATCATGGTCGTGTAGGTGTTTCACTGCCTGAAAGCACAACACAGTCGAGCAGCACATTTCACAGAACTTAAATATGCATGAGTGTACATGATTTTACAACATTTCCTATTGACAAGAATTTAGAACCTATACCAGGGACCTCGTGCCCATTTCAGTTAGCTGAGCACAGTTTAATGCAGACACATCATTCTCAAACACAGAGTTGATTACAAAATGTCTTCAGCATGAAATGCTGAAACCCTTTGTGTAGTTGTATGGAATGATCTAGTATGACCAAAATTCCATCACAGATTATCATTTCACATGCTATTCTGCATCACCATTGCATTGTGTCAAATGTCATCGTGTGTAATGTCCACAAACCCAGAGGTTAATTTTTAGCGTTGAAGATACTGGTAACAATTTCGACCAAGGACAACCTAAGGAAAGAAAGAAATGTGACATGTACGTACCATGAGCAGGTCAACGAGATAGTTCCAGATCAGTTGTTCAGGTATGTTGTGATTGTGCTCAGCAAAGTCATATAAACTGAAAAGGCAAATGTTTGCTGGCTGACATGCAGTAGTAATTGTATGAAAGGGGCAGGGTTTACAGCAGGGTAAAATATAACATGCAATAGGTGCTTAGAACGTAATTCTCAACATAATATGTGGAGCCAAGGATAGTGTTGTACATATACAGTACATTTAAACACCAAAGCTACCTTGTAAAAATGGTTCTGTTTGGGTGTCCAAATGCTGTAACACTATAGCGGATGAATGAAGAGGTTCATCTGGGTGGTTCAAATGAGTGATATTTTTACTTATATCACAGTCAGTTTACCTTTTGTTCTCGTGACTTTTTAACTGCTTTCAGCAGTCTTCTTCTGATGACTACCGCTAGATGGCGACACTGTAGTCCTTCAGCGCAGACGTAGTCATTTAGGTGTGAAAAACAAAGTGGAACCGCACAAGATATGCGAAGGAGTGTACGTTATATCACGTAAGAATTGCAATGCCACATACATCGGAGAAACTAAATGCACACTTGGAAACCGCATCAGAGATGACGCAGACAAAGCAACAATGAACAGACCCTACACCAGAAACAACAGAAATATATCGGAAAAGGAGATGAACAAATCAGCCATCACAGACCACATGACACAACAAAATCACATAGTAAACTGGAGAGCCAAATTTGGGAGGGAGCCAAATTTGTGGACAGGGAGTCGGACTGGAGGACAAGAGGCATCAAAGAAACGATCTGGATTAGAAAAACCAAGGCCTGCATGAACCGAGACGAAGGACGGCACCGGTTATCACACATTTATGACAATCTCTTGAAGAGCCCACCCAGGGCGCAGCCGGGGGAACACACACCTGAGTGATTATATCTGCGTTGAAGGACTACTGTGTCGCCATCTAGCGGTAGTTGTCTGAAGAAGACTGCTGAAAGCAGTCGATATGTCACGAGAACAAAAGGTAAACCGACTGTGAAATAAATAAAAATATCACTCATTATATAACTGAGCTCTGTTTATCTAAGTATAAATGCTGCACATTAATAAGGGCCTACCTTGTATGACAGAGCTCTGTTTGTATATACAAATGTTGTTTCTCCTCCCAAGCCTTCACAAAGCCGACACAGTTGGGATGGCGGGGAAGTTCCTCATGTTTGGCCACCTCTTCCAACTTGCGACGCCTGCAGCAAGCAAGGAGACTTCGATAGAAAAACATATGAGTACTGTATTCATTCTATCAATCGAGCATGCCCAACTCACATTCCCCTCCTTTTAGCAGCATCTGACACCGTGACAGCAATCTCCATTGCCAACTTTCACTGTTCTATCCATCATTGTATTTTTGTTATCAATGTTGTAGCCTGTTGTATGGGTGTGAGACGTGGGCCATGAGGACCAATCATGACACGAGGATGGAAAGTGTTATCAATGTTGTAGCCTGTTGTATAGGTGTGAGACGTGGGCCATAAGGACCAATCATGACATGAGGATGGAAAGTGTTATCAATGTTGTAGCCTGTTGTATGGGTGTGAGACGTGGGCCATGAGGACCAATCATGACACGAGGATGGAAAGTGTTATCAATGTTGTAGCCTGTTGTATGGGTGTGAGACGTGGGCCATGAGGACCAATCATGACACGAGGATGGAAAGTGTTATCAATGTTGTAGCCTGTTGTATGGGTGTGAGACGTGGGCCATGAGGACCAATCATGACACGAGGATGGAAAGTGTTATCAATGTTGTAGCCTGTTGTATGGGTGTGAGACGTGGGCCATGAGGACCAATCATGACACGAGGATGGAAAGGGTTATCAATGTTGTAGCCTGTTGTATGGGTGTGAGACGTGGGCCATGAGGACCAATCATGACACGAGGATGGAAAGTGTTATCAATGTTGTAGCCTGTTGTATGGGTGTGAGACGTGGGCCATGAGGACCAATCATGACACGAGGATGGAAAGTGTTATGAATGTTGTAGCCTGTTGTATGGGTGTGAGACGTGGGCCATGAGGACCAATCATGACACGAGGATGGAAAGTGTTATCAATGTTGTAGCCTGTTGTATGGGTGTGAGACGTGGGCCATGAGGACCAATCATGACACGAGGATGGAAAGTGTTATCAATGTTGTAGCCTGTTGTATGGGTGTGAGACGTGGGCCATGAGGACCAATCATGACACGAGGATGGAAAGTGTTATCAATGTTGTAGCCTGTTGTATGGGTGTGAGACGTGGGCCATGAGGACCAATCATGACACGAGGATGGAAAGTGTTATCAATGTTGTAGCCTGTTGTATGGGTGTGAGACGTGGGCCATGAGGACCAATCATGACACGAGGATGGAAAGTGTTATCAATGTTGTAGCCTGTTGTATGGGTGTGAGACGTGGGCCATGAGGACCAATCATGACACGAGGATGGAAAGTGTTATCAATGTTGTAGCCTGTTGTATGGGTGTGAGACGTGGGCCATGAGGACCGATCATGACACGAGGATGGAAAGTGTTATCAATGTTGTAGCCTGTTGTATGGGTGTGAGACGTGGGCCATGAGGACCAATCATGACACGAGGATGGAAAGTGTTATCAATGTTGTAGCCTGTTGTATGGGTGTGAGACGTGGGCCATGAGGACCAATCATGACACGAGGATGGAAAGTGTTATCAATGTTGTAGCCTGTTGTATGGGTGTGAGACGTGGGCCATGAGGACCAATCATGACACGAGGATGGAAAGTGTTATCAATGTTGTAGCCTGTTGTATGGGTGTGAGACGTGGGCCATGAGGACCAATCATGACACGAGGATGGAAAGTGTTATCAATGTTGTAGCCTGTTGTATGGGTGTGAGACGTGGGCCATGAGGACCAATCATGACACGAGGATGGAAAGTGTTATCAATGTTGTAGCCTGTTGTATGGGTGTGAGACGTGGGCCATGAGGACCAATCATGACACGAGGATGGAAAGTGTTATCAATGTTGTAGCCTGTTGTATGGGTGTGAGACGTGGGCCATGAGGACCGATCATGACACGAGGATGGAAAGTGTTATCAATGTTGTAGCCTGTTGTATGGGTGTGAGACGTGGGCCATGAGGACCAATCATGACACAAGGATGGAAAGTGTTATCAATGTTGTGGCCTGTTGTATGGGTGTGAGACGTGGGCCATGAGGACCAATCATGACACAAGGATGGAAAGTGTTATCAATGTTGTAGCCTGTTGTATGGGTGTGAGACGTGGGCCATGAGGACCGATCATGACACGAGGATGGAAAGTGTTATCAATGTTGTAGCCTGTTGTATGGGTGTGAGACGTGGGCCATAAGGACCAATCATGACACGAGGATGGAAAGGGTTATCAATGTTGTAGCCTGTTGTATGGGTGTGAGACGTGGGCCATGAGGACCAATCATGACACGAGGATGGAAAGTGTTATCAATGTTGTAGCCTGTTGTATGGGTGTGAGACGTGGGCCATGAGGACCAATCATGACACGAGGATGGAAAGTGTTATCAATGTTGTAGCCTGTTGTATGGGTGTGAGACGTGGGCCATGAGGACCAATCATGACAGGAGGATGGAAAGTGTTATCAATGTTGTAGCCTGTTGTATGGGTGTGAGACGTGGGCCATCAGGACCGATCATGACACGAGGATGGAAAGTGTTATCAATGTTGTAGCCTGTTGTATGGGTGTGAGACGTGGGCCATGAGGACCAATCATGACACGAGGATGGAAAGTGTTATCAATGTTGTAGCCTGTTGTATGGGTGTGAGACGTGAGCCATGAGGACCAATCATGACACGAGGATGGAAAGTGTTATCAATGTTGTAGCCTGTTGTATGGGTGTGAGACGTGGGCCATGAGGACCGATCATGACACGAGGATGGAAAGTGTTATCAATGTTGTAGCCTGTTGTATGGGTGTGAGACGTGGGCCATGAGGACCAATCATGACACGAGGATGGAAAGTGTTATCAATGTTGTAGCCTGTTGTATGGGTGTGAGACGTGGGCCATGAGGACCAATCATGACACGAGGATGGAAAGTGTTATCAATGTTGTAGCCTGTTGTATGGGTGTGAGACGTGGGCCATGAGGACCAATCATGACACGAGGATGGAAAGTGTTATCAATGTTGTAGCCTGTTGTATGGGTGTGAGACGTGGGCCATGAGGACCGATCATGACACGAGGATGGAAAGTGTTATCAATGTTGTAGCCTGTTGTATGGGTGTGAGACGTGGGCCATGAGGACCGATCATGACACGAGGATGGAAAGTGTTATCAATGTTGTAGCCTGTTGTATGGGTGTGAGACGTGGGCCATGAGGACCGATCATGACACGAGGATGGAAAGTGTTATCAATGTTGTAGCCTGTTGTATGGGTGTGAGACGTGGGCCATGAGGACCAATCATGACACAAGGATGGAAAGTGTTATCAATGTTGTAGCCTGTTGTATGGGTGTGAGACGTGGGCCATGAGGACCAATCATGACACAGGATGGAAAGTGTTATCAATGTTGTAGCCTGTTGTATGGGTGTGAGACGTGGGCCATGAGGACCGATCATGACACGAGGATGGAAAGTGTTATCAATGTTGTAGCCTGTTGTATGGGTGTGAGACGTGGGCCATGAGGACCGATCATGACACGAGGATGGAAAGTGTTATCAATGTTGTAGCCTGTTGTATGGGTGTGAGACGTGGGCCATGAGGACCGATCATGACACGAGGATGGAAAGGGTTGAGATGAGGATGGTGAGATGAATGTGTGGCACATCACAGTGCAGAGCTTAGACGAAGAGTAGGAGTGGAGGCGATTGGGGATGTGATCAGAAGAAGCAGGCTGAGGTGGTACGGGCATGTAGAGCGAAAGGATGACGAGGACTGGGTGAAGGGCTGTACAAAGTTAGTGGTGGAGGGGACAGCTCCCGTCGGCAGACCAAGGAAGACCTGGCAGAACTCCGTGTCTGCAGACTTGAATCTGATGGGTATCGACCATTGGAATGCACGGGACCGTGTCAAGTGGAAGAGAGCAATTGGAAGAAAGGCGAACCCAGCAAAGCCTGGAAACACCGCCTCTAAACGACGATTAGACTCAAAAGCTCAGTGATAAAAAATTATTGACAGGTTCACCTAAATTATCACATTTTATAGTATTCTGATATCCTTTTGCTCATATACATGGATGCATAAATGACTTGCCAGTCACATCTACTGACTCAATACTGAGATGACTTTAGCCAGGATCCCCTTGAGCCAAAGAAAATGGGTATACCATCCATGTATGTTTATTGGAATGCAAAATGTGACAAATATTGCTAAAGGCCATATCCCAGGATAAAATGTGTTGTGTTCCATAATAACAAATGATGTATGCAATTACAAATGATGTTATTGAAAATATGTTAATAAATCGCATAAGAGTGTACAACATAAAGAGAACCTCTAAATTTGCCATCTTACGGGAAATGCCGAGTAACAGCATCGTGAGACTGTGTGACGTTAGTAGTGGAACACAGCCGCCAGTCTGGACCGCCCTGACCGATTGACAGTATGCAACCCGCGTCGTGTAAACAACTCATAAATGGCGGCCGGCAGACAGACAGTGATGATGACGTTTGAGAGATTAATGTTGTTTCTGCTGATGTTAGATTGCCTGGTGTCGGTGCGGTGCTACGTATACAGGCCGAGGCATGAACCTGTCGAGAGAATCCGGCAACTAGCGGCCGGTTGTTGACTTTGTTGTGGTGAAAGAGCCAGTGGTGTTGTTGTGGTAGTCGTTTGCATATTGACGCTTCTTTTGAGTAATTTTTATTGACATATCACTGTATTTTGAAGCCTATCTTCCACCTCATAAGATATATTCATTGGCAGATCTGCACCACAAGAGATGTTACTCGCCATAGGCGTAGCATGGATCCTGTGCTTTGCATACGTGCCTTTGAACATTTCCGAAAAACAGACATTTCCAGATTTGCACTATGACAGGTCGCTGTTTAAGACCAATTTTATCAATGTTTTGGCAAACATATAGCTTCGGATTTGTGATAATATTGATGTTATTAATACACATGTACAAGTATATTTACGTAGTTCTCTAAAAAAAGATATGGCCTTTACGTGTACTGTACAGTAAGGGGTGGTATGGCAGCTAGATAGGAAATTATTTTTTTGAAAGCATAATTATAATAATAATAATAATAATCTTTTTTTGATACATAATGTTAAGTATATCACAGATGTAGCAGTAACATGAAACATGTATACATTACGTATCAAATGGAACGAAGCAACACATTGCTTGTGTTCCTTATTCATGTCATATATGCAATGAAATCTATGATTCGTGTAAAAGAAAAAAAAAGAAAAAAAAAAACATCTTCATAATAAACTAACAATTTATTTAATAATGCATTATACGAGTACCGTAAGTCTGAACATCAGGTACATCTTAACATGACATCATTATGCGAGTACCATTAATATTAATATAATTTTTTATGCCCAAGCGGTAGAGAAGGTCTTACTGAGTAAAACCATTTGTTTTGCCTGACCCCCTGCATCCATGGTAACAAACAAAATGGTTGCCAAATTTAGCACATCTAAAATGCAACACTCTGGAAGTAATCATGATATAGTAATCTGGCTTGGATTGTTGTGTTCTACTGGATATTTTCTACAATCTGTATAGAAACATTTCAATTTTATTTAGTATTTTCAAAATATGTACTTGTAAGTACAACAATTTTCGACACATTTTGGGACTTTACCCTAAAGAAATACCAAAATGTTTTTATACAGATTGTGGAAAATATCCAGAAGTACACAATAATCCAAACCATATTACTATATCGTTTTTAGTTCTGGAGTGTTATAAGTTTATATTGTCAAAAATGTGATTTTCTGTAAATGCCCTTCAAAGATTGAATAATCACATTGACTGCTTGAAAGATCCATACCTCATCAATGAATCATTTTTAAATTGGTCCCACTTGATAGTTTTTGATTCGGAACAGTGACTTGGTGTATATTTCTAGTGCAAGATTGAGCTAAAATATGATTTGTTTATTTTTGAATTCTGCATATTCTGTTAAAATCTGGACCTGACCAAAAGCCCTACTTCAAAACATCACAAATATCAAACACTATCAAACAACAGAACAAACTCTACCAGGGAATTTGCTGCATTAAACATGTCATTCCTACCTGTCACATTCACCACGGAATCTTTCTCTTGATCGTTTCACAGCATAATACCTTCCATCTTCTTTGCTCCTCACCTTGAAAACCTAAAAATACATGTTTAAAAAATTGAACTGAAATATTCAGTGCTATCTCAATCTGAGTTACTCATTTGAGACGTTAAGTAAGAAACACCACCAACATGAGCGACACCCAAACACTGGTATCAACTCACTGACTTAACTATATTATTACAAGAAATTAAGCATACATATAACATAATATCTACAGTTATTAAACTACACAAGGAACTGTTAGGGAAAGGCGAGCACTGCAAAGCTGTAACAAAAATCTTACAAATCTACTTGTACTCATGGAAATGATTTAATATTCATATTTGTACTAGCCTGTTATCAATGTACTTGTACTCAGCTTTCAGTGATTGTTCTTGTGAAAATGTACTCAAATATTGATCAAGACATTAACTTATCTGACAAAGATATTAACTTATAACATAATCACATTCAACCAATGCAAATTTACTTAAATAAAATTAACATGTACCACATAATATGAATAATCCAGAACAAAGCTAACAAACCTCGCCAAAGGAACCAACTCCTAACTTGCAGACGATTTCAAAGCATTGGTCAAAGAAGAGGTCTTTGATTGCAGTGTTGTAATGAGGACTCAGTAGAGCTGGCACTGGGTTAAGGCGTTCTCTCGCACTAATGCTGGATACTAGTTTTGCCCATCATGACAACGCCATGCATCATGTGCCTGGAAATTTTTTACCAGTCCAAATAGTTTACAGTGAAGCCGAGAGCAAAAAAAACTCAATTTCTTTCTGTCCACATGACGGGTTGATCACATTATATATATATATAATATATATATATATAGTGACTAATAACAACACTATGTCATCAGTAGAATAACGTTTATTTAACTTAACAAATCAATGTGTCACCAACAAGAGCCTGCAACATAAAAAAAAAAATCGGCAACATAAGAAACAGCCAAGCAGCTTCAAGTAGAAAAATTCAATTGTGGATTGGCCACATGGTAATGACGCTGAACGCGACGACACGGCAGAGATGACACCGCCAAACGTGCACAGGTATCACCGACGACACAGGCACAGCCACTGGCGCAGTCTCCACTCGGTCCACGCCATCATCTTCTCGGTGAACGATGTCGTCGATGGCAGTCATCGTAATTTTCATTTCGACATTTCTTCAACGGCAGCGGCATGGCGAAGACAAAATGCTACATTGTCACATGCTTTCGATTAACCGGACCCCTCTAGGGAAATAACGGAGCACATGCGTTCAGTATAGTGGGTGGCAAAACCCCGAAAGCTTCCGATTACTCATATTTCCAATGGAGAATAACGGAGCAGCATGCAAATGCTAAATAAAGAAATCGTCCTAAACTTGGCTAAAACGATACCATCATAATTTGGCCAAATCGCATGTTACAAAACAGTTTTTGCAGGCGAAGTTAACGCCACGTTAACAAGGTGTAAAATACGGTCGGCGATTTGTTTATTGGCAATTCAAACACCGGAAACTTTTCCACTGCAGTGCCGACACAAGTCTTTGTAGTGCCAGTTTTGACAGCAGTAATTAACAATGTATCTATGCTGTTGCATTAAAACACTATCCATTTGAATATTGCAACAAATTACACACACGGAGTGACACCACGGGTGAGTCGAGTATTTCCAGGAACTGCCCTGTGAAGGTTGTATCAACGTCAGAGAAAGGCTCCGTGCGTGCAGCGCCCGTCACACAGCCCGTCGTATAACGGTAGGGTGGGTCATTAAACAGTTGATGGGTTTGTACCCGTCAATCAAAACTCTTACCCACTCCCAGCCGACTCAGCCCATCCAAATGACGGGGTGTCATGTCTCTGCATTAGTCTGTGGGCGTTCTCTTACCAAATACAATGCAACTAAATATTTAGTCTTGACCCGATGATTGTAACTGACATTATTTCCTGTACGTTTCATGCAAGTCTTAACTTTAAAACATGATTAAAAAATTATAAGTTGTTCAGTCTATTTGCTCATTAAGATACAAAATGAAGGATACAGTTGTTGTGGTGTTTGAATGAGATCGGCTGTGCTTTGCGGATGCTGGGCCTGTGAGGAAAGATACGACTGATAGGCGGCGCACTCTTCACCGGTGGCTTTGGCAACATCGTCTCTCGCGGTGTATCTCCATTTCTTGCCTGCAATTGCAAAGTTGCATGATAATGTATGTTAAACATTTACAATGAGCATATTCGCAAACACATCAAGGAGCACTTATGCAAAATATGGACACGCCTGCTGGTTTTCCGGTATTTGGAAATGTACGGTGGTGGTTGATGAATGGAATATTAATAAACATCTCAGAAGGGTGGTCGTGTCTATATTACATTTATTTTAATCATTAATTTAAAATATATATATTTGCAATTAAAATGATGCACAAGTATTTTCAAAATTTATGCATCAGATCAAACTGTGTCTTTGGCTACAGGTCAGTCAAATGTACACACAATATACACCAAGAAAGGAGAAATTTGTCTGTGCTCCAGTGTTTGTCTAGGCAATTTTTAAATGAGTTAGTGCTGGGTGCAGTTACAACTTGTTCTGGTAAATTGTTCCATAATTGTGTTATTTGGATTAAAAAGGTTTCCTTTCTGGTATTTATCCGTGCTCGTTCTTGATATAATTTCAAGCTATGGCCCCTTGTGCCTTCCTTTATATCGCAGTCTTTGTATAGCATCAGAACGTTAGAACATACATTAATATCATACTTCCCACTGAGCAGTTTATATACCTCTACCACATCTCCCCTTGTTCTTCCATGGGTTAATGTTGGTAGTTTCAATCTTTCTAGTAAGGAATATCCTTCATTCCGGAAAGTTGTTTCGTAGCTTGCCTCTACACGTTTTCTATAGTATCCTTATAATTTTGTTTATAAAGGGACCATATGGTTACTACACAATCTAAATGACCCTGAACAAGAGCTTTATATAATTGTATAAAACTGTTTTCATTTCAGTGTTTCCCCTGGTATATGACAAGCGAGGCAGGCCGCCTCGCCGTTTTTCTATGCCGCCTCGCCCAAAATATGCTGAAATTGCCGCCTTGTAGCTATTTCCTGCGCCCATTTTTTTTCGTTCTTTCGCGATATATTCAGCGTCGTTATATTCCTGCAAAATCATCGTTTGGTCGCTGTGGGCCGGTTAGGATTTACCTCTTGGAATTAACTCCATTGGACAACGTGGATGACATCACTTGTCCAATCGCGGAATATTCCTGCGGGATCCCCGGTGTCTCCAATGGTGACACCTTGCGGAGTTTCGACATGCTAGAAATCTAGACATTCATATAACATGGCGCCCAAACGGTAACTGGGTTTGGGAGACAAGTGAAACTCGGAGAAAAATACAAAGAAAACGGTAGCTGAACTAAGGTGTCTTTTGCGCTCCATTTTATGATTATATTATGTGCCCACATTAAATCAGAATGCTGGTGTAACTGATGTTGAGTTTGTGGTTTACGACGGTGGCGGGAGTAAAAACCGTGCAGGCTGATGGCATTAGCCATTACGGCATTTGTGTCAAATCCGGACCCTTTTGAAGCCCAAATAAAAGCTGTGCATCATATTCACTAGTCGGCACTTGTATCGAGTCCGGACCCTTTTGAAGCCCAAATAGCGACCCTGTTTGCGCAAGTCTCCGCCACTGCGGCCGTGCATTACCGTTACAGTATGTTGATACAAATCGGGGTGCTATTTACGCCTCAAATGGACGTAAGACGCAATATTCTTAAATATAAGTATGCCTAGGATAATGGTGAATGATGGAACTATCTCACTGAGGTATGAAAGTTAGGCAAAACTCAAGTTATAACGGCGAAATCGACGTGGGTCAAGATTCAACACAAGTGCCCACAAATCTATTCAACTAATGTTCTATGCCGGGTTTTTTAGCAAAATAAGGAATGTGATTCATAAGATATCTTTGTGCTAAATATATAATACATATTCCGACAAAGTTGTGCAAACAAACTTTTGGGAAAGTTGATTTCAGTGAAGTACTTACGAATATAAACGATCGAAGTTCACATCTCATAAAAGATGCCTATTGCCCAAAACCGTGTATACTAACGGGTTATCAATAACTTGGGCTAGACAATGACATGTTTGCACAGAAATTTGATACACTAAACAACTTATACTGTTTTATAAAAAAGGACACAATTTGAGATAAAATTTCATTTAAAGGTAATGATGAAAGAGTCTTCAGATGATACCATTGGATGCTTCCCAGAGAAGTCGAAATGGTGTTCAACTGAACAGGTCTGCCAGGGAGTAAAGTGTGAAGCGCTTTGAGCAGTCCTGAGGACTAGATACTGCGCTATATAGGAACTTACCTTTTACATTTTTATTTACTCTATCTGCGAGGTAACAAGGCCTAGGGTGAGGGCAAAAAAACATAACCACAACCAAGTACCAGTGGTCAAGTGGAAACCACACCTCAACTGAGTACCAGTGGTAAAGTGACAACCACACGTCAACACAATGAAACAGTCATGATTATTGACTTTTATCAATTACGATTACTGCTGTTGTGTTGTTTGGATGTACTGATAATAGCCATTATATGACAGTTTACTACAAGACATGTTAGAAGGAATGGATGTTTAATCAAAGCCCAACACGTGAACAACTGAACTCTAACCTCTAGTATAATGAGGTCATACTAAAGCGCGTTAACTTGTTATAAAGTCTCTGAAATAACTGTAAACTTGTAAAATAACAACATGCAATAGATTTAACTCTGCTATAAGCTATACAGTATGCCTTGCTTACAGTCTTTGTATCTATTCATGCATAGCGCTGAGGCTGCTTAATATGACGACCAGAGTGGGTCACATATAGTCCAGTTGTATTATTTTGAACAATGTTCACAGCCGAGCCGTCTGTAGTCTTCGTGGGAGTAGTTGAATCCACAACAGCTGGAGCGGGCTGGACTGTAGTCGGACTGGCAAACGATACTCTCCTGACGATCGGGTGAGTCGAGTTGTCTCGGATTTGATTTCTGTTTCTTCGGATAGTGCTTGTGCTCGGTGTCGTGAGAATGTACGATCTTGGATTTGGTGTTTTGTCAAGGACCGTCGCAGGTCTCCACTGGCCGTCTTGATCACGGAAGCGAACTGCTTGACCGTTGTGCAGAGGCGGGAGATCTCTTGCGTGTTGATCGTGCTGATACGTCATCTTGTCCTGTCGCTCTTGTAGCCTCGTTCTCATATCGTCATGATCTTGGCGTGTCAACGATTTTCGTCAGAAGAGTTGACTGTACTTTGCGACCATTGAGGAGCTCTGCTGGACTTGGAAGTTTGCTGTCAATTGGCGTTGTTCGCAGACACAGTAGCGCCAAGTCGAGATCCTGCCCACTTTGCCTCGCCTTCTTCATGACATGCTTCACGGTTTGGATTTGGCGTTCGATGAAGCCGTTTGAGCGTGGATACCTCGGCGAAGACATTACGTGTTGGAATGCCATCTTCTTTGACAGGTCTGTGTAGCATGCACTGGCGAAATGCGAGCCATTGTCCGACACGACACGCATAGGAACGCCTGTCTCGCTGAAGATCTGCTTTGTGACAGAAACGACGGTTGAGCTTAGACACGGCTTTGGCATTTTGCGCACGATGGGAAATTTTGAATAGTAGTCCGCAATGATGAGCCAGTCTGCATCGTTGAAGAAGAACATGTCTGTACCAACCACTTCCCAAGGTCTACTCGGTACTTCGTGCGGCTGTAGCGTCTCGTGCTGCTGCGCTGGTTGGTGTTCTTGACAGATGTCACACGACCTGACTGTAGTCTCAATGTCACGATTGATGTTGATCCAATACACAGAGTCTTTTGCTCTGAGTCTCGTCTTCTCTATGCCGAGGTGACCGTAGTGTAGTTTCTCCAGTATGGATGTCTGCATGCTCTCAGGAATGACGACTCGTGTTCCTTTCAATAGGATACCATCTTCCACGGAGAGTTCATCGCGGAACGACCAGTACGAACAGATGCTAGTTGGCAACTCCTTTATTGTTTCGGGCCATCCAGTCACGATCGTTTCGGAGAGTGTTGGAGAACTGGATCAGCCTTCATCTTGTTCCTCAGCTCTTGGATGCGTTCATCAGAGAATCGGACGAAGTCAACACGAACATCAAGGTCGATCGTTTCTGTGTTGTGCGTACTTGGAAGACGTGAGAGTGTGTCCGCAAGGACAACGTCCTTTCCTGGTTGGTATTCAACTTCCATGTCATACCCTTGCAGTTTGAGGAGCATTCTTTGTAGTCGCGGTGGAGAGTTGACAAGACCTTTCTGGATGATCGCAACGAGAGGCTTGTGGTCCGTGACGACCTTGAACTTGCGTCCGTATAGGTATGTGTGGAACCGTTGTGTGCCAAAAACAATGGCTAGCAACTCTCGCTCAATGCAGGCATATCGTTTCTCTGCGCTTGATAGACTCTTCGATGCGTATGCCACCGGTTGGATTACACCAGACTCGTTCTCTTGAAGTAACGCCGCGCCAAGTCCAAGGAGACTAGCGTCTGTCTGAAGTATGGGCGTTTTGGACACGTTGAAGTATTGAAGACTTGACCTTGAGGTGACAAGATGTTTCAGACCATCGAAGCAACTTTGATGGTGCGGTTCCCACATGAACATGCTGTCTTCTTTCAGTAGATCTCGAAGCATTGAAGCCTTGTCAGCCAAGTTCGGTATGAATGGGCTCAAGAAGGTCATGAGTCCAAGAAACTGCTGAAGCTCTTTCTTGTCTCGAGGTGGTGGTATGTCTTGCAGATCGCAGATCCTGTCCGGATCAGGTTTGATGCCATCGATGCCGTAGATGAGGCCAAAGAAACTGACACTGCTCTCCTTGATCAGGCACTTGCTGGAATTGAAGACAAGCCCGTTCCTCGACGCAATGTTCATGAGTTGATGAAGATTTCTGTCATGTTCATCTTCTGTGGCACCGTAAACCACCACGTAGTCAGCGATTCCCTCTGCTCCATCACACTGCTCGAGAATCATGTCCATCCTGGATTGAAAGGTGTCTTGTGATGCAGACAAGCCGAATGGAAGTTGCTTGAAGGCATATCGATTGTAAGGAGATTGAAACGTAGTGAGGAGTTGAGAGTCCTTGTGAAGCTGGACACCCCAGTATCCGGCTTTGGCGTCAAGTTTGGAGAAATATCTTGCTCCTGTGAACTTGTGATTAAGTTCTTCCAACGTAGGAATTTTGTGGTGCGGTCTCTTCAGTGCCTGATTCAAGAACTTGGGGTCCAAACATATTCTTAGGCTCCCATCTTTCTTCTTTGCATATGCCAGGCTTGAGACCCACTCTGTTGGCTCATTCTCGTGCACTTTGCGTATGACGTCATTTTCCACCATTGAGTCAAGACTGCTTTTGATAGCATCTTTTAGCGCAATTGGTGTCTTTCTTGGAGGATTCACGCGAGGAGGAACTGCGGGATCCACCACCAACTTCACCAGGAAAACAGCCGATTCTGACAAACTGTTCTGGATACATTCTAGTGAGGTCATCAACGCTGTTTATAGAGGCTGTGCTCGTGACAGCTGATTGTCCCGTAGCAGGTCTATCTTCTGTTGAGGAGTGCGTCTTGATGGTGCAATGTAAAGTCACCAGCTTCAACTTTTCACACGACTGAAGACCAATCACTGCAGGGCTGGTTACATCAATGATGTAGAACCGAGTGTCACCCCATGCCGACTTGTTGTAGCTGCATGAAATGTTAACCACGCCATGGCATGTGATGGACGTGCCATTGTACGCCGTCAATCGTGCGCCTCTTGCTGCTGCGACGATGTTATTAACGGGGAACCCCTCAGCATTTAACTTGTCCGGATACATGCATCGAAATGTTCGCAGTGGAAGTGTATTGCCTTGTGCGCCTGTGTCCACTTTCAGGCTCAAATTGTGGATGCCAGGACGATTGCTCAGTTTAATTTGCACCTGCGCATAGGCTTCGTCGCGATTATATTGCCCGAGACACATTGCTGACACCTTCACATCATGAAAACTGAGTGCATCAAATGACTGTTCAAGTGTGTCAGTGTTCTGTGCATTGGAACGCATTTGATGAATTGACTTCTCGTTTGCATACGAATGTTGTCGTTGCCGATGCTCGTTCCTGTTCCTGGATTTCGAACGTCCGCGCTGATGTGGCGTGATGTTGTTGGCATGCTGTTTTTTCTTAGTCAGACAACATTTCGCCCAGTGGTTCATTCTGCCGCACGCTCTGCACTTGACTCCAAACGCTGGACAACTTTCACGCGGTTTGAATGAGTGTTGTTGACCACAGTTGCGACATTTGGCGGATGAGTTTGCACCACGTCTGAAGCTATGCACCGCAGTTGTCGCCACTGTTCCCATGTCACGAATCTGCTGGACGTGGGAGGCACTCGCTTCATACGCTCGTCCCAACTGAATTGCTTCGTCCAGTGTGTAGTTCTTTTTTTTTCCAAGCAATTCCTTCTGGTAATCAGGAATTGGCGTACCAGCTATGATCAGTTCAATGAGTCGCTCATTCAAATCGTTATCTTGAAACTCGCATTTCAAGATAACGTTAATGTTTATGAAACAATCTAAGTTTTCTTCTGGCCTTTGACGGTAGTGCATAAGTCGTAACCGGCTGATGCGATAGTTCTCACACGGCTCAAGTTGTTCAACAAATTTGGCGAATATCTTGGAAGGATCTTTCCTTTCCTCTTATGTGAGGCTCCAAGAGTTGTATCGGCGTAGTCCTTCATCGCCGACTTGTAGTAGAATGTGTACTACTTGTTCTCCTTCCTCAATTCACTTTGCTTTGAAGTATAATTCAAATCGTTGTTTAAAGAAAATAAAAACAAGGCATTAGCTAAAATCCGTTTTCCATGTGTACAGAAAGTTTGATATTGCATGTAACATTCGAGAACATTAAAAAAATACAGAAAAATACATTTGTAGCATAAATTCGATTTTAAACCCATCTGTGTAGCGATTCCCGCGGAAAATACAAATTTAATGAGCTAGGCGCTCACGTGGTATCTCAACGTCACACATGACTCACACTCGCAGCAGGCCGACCCTTTCTATGCATTCAGAGCATGTTTACATGGAAAATGTTGGGGTCGAAACGAGCGTCAGAATGAGTTGTTATGCAATAATTCGATGTAATACAAACACTAGTCATCATAGAGGAACAAGCAGTTATCTTACGGTTCCACATGAATTAAATTTTATTCAAAACAATGAATGCAAATGAGCCTACAACGACAACTTGTAGTACAAGTCGACTAGGTTTCGCCGAGCTTCGGCTCGTTTTCAGAATAATTATATCGAATGCAACCAACGGGAGATAATGTACACCAATATACATACATAGCAAACATATATCGTATCCAGCTACAGAAAGTAACGTGTAAAATCTCATAATATCACTAGAATATCGATGTGTGAAGGAGGAGTTGTACAATTTATCATAACAATTGAAATCAGTCAGCGAATTTCTGCCGGCCCTGATAGCTCAATTTGTAAATGCGTTGCTTCCTTGGCATTCGTTTTACAATCGGGCGACGCCGGTTCAATCCTGACAGCATGCAAACTATTGATTCTTGGTACGTGATCCATGTTCGCTGTTGTTGTTAGCCAATTCGCGCCTACTAGTAGCGTGTTAGCTGTGTGTCTTATAAATTGTGTAGCTTAAAACTACCAGCCAGGCTGCTTTAATGAGCCCCGGTCAGTTATAATTATGGCAATATGGGTTATATGCCTAGCTATAACAACATACTGCAACAGTGTTCAATTGCTAGCCAGCCAGACCTCTTTTATGAGTCCCGGCAAAAATTACAGAAGGCTGAATGTCTGTTGTTTACACGTAGCTGTCCATTTGCATGTGACGTGACCTTTGATCCCGACGCGGCTGTCGAGTGACGTCATTCATGTTGCGCGTGATTCTTTTGAACAAACTTCAGGCACGGCGAATAAAGACATATTTTTCACTCATCAGTTGATTCAAAGTTCACGATTTCAGTGTCAATACGTTACCGCCGCCCTTAGTTTGTTCGCATCGCTACCACCATGTTGTTGTGTTGTTTGGATGTACTGATAATAGCCATTATATGACAGTTTACTACAAGACACGTTAGAAGGAATGGATGTTTAATCAAAGCCCAACATGTGAACAACTGAACTCTAACCTCTAGTATAATGAGGTCATACTAAAGCGAGTAACACTACGACAATTACTACATTTACAAGTAGTGTCTTGTTGTTTTATATCTTCCCCTCTATATTCAAGAATAAAAGGTTAAAACATACATAAGAATGCACCATATTTAAGCTAGTTTTTAACAAATCTCCGGTGGAACACGCCCCCAGACCCCAGCAGCACTTCGCGCCTGCGCCACTCGCGTAGCTCAGCCCTACCACCTCACCCATCATTTTACCCAGGGGAAACGCTGCATTTAGAGTTGTAAGACCTTCTAATAAAAAATGGGCCAAGTGGCACTGAAGTCCTTTGGACCAATACGTCTATATGTGACCCCGGCTGACCAAATGAGTGATAAGTTTCAAAAATTGTAACATTGTTTTCTTACATTCTTGTAAAGGTTGGGTATGGTGCTTTTACATGGTTTCAAAAATTATGACTGCTACAAAAATTGGCGAAGTTATGGAGCATTGAACATGGTAGGGGTCAAAAAGTGAAAATGAAGAAAACGGCTGTTGAAGTTTTACATTACATATGCAAATGGATTGCATGGAAATATTACATGCATGACATTCAAATGTGGCACACAGTATGTATGTTATGTTGCAATGATACACTGGAAGTATGAATGTGCTGCTACAAAAATTTATCAAGTTATGCCAGATTATGTCTTTATGTGTAAAACTAAGCGGACAGATTATTTGAGAGCAAAAGGTAGACTCACTGTTTGACAGTTTAAAACCTACAGGGAACTGTCCAGCTTAACAGGGGTCTAGTGGCTTAATGCTGTCTGTTGACACAAGCTTGTCTGCTCTGGCTGTGTGTGACCAATTAAATATTAGTCAAGGCCTCAATGATACAAAGCAGAGTGGCAGGTGGGCCAGGCAGTTTCTGGCACATTACACAAATCTATTGCTCTAGGGGGCTCTGTCAGTTGAGGCAAGCCTCTGCCAGTGTCCAATTGCAGATTAGTCAGGCAGCCACAGTGAGGTGTGACAGATTTTCTGCGAAAGGGATTAGTTGAACAAAAGGACTGTTAGCATGATAGATCATCTGCTGCAGCAGACAGTTTAGTTAGCAAATTTAGCATTTTAGGGGACCTTTGGTGCCCTTAGAATGATTCAATCAAATACAGATTTCTTGTGTACAGTTGCACTGCCACATGAAATGTCTATGCAAAATTAGAGAAAAAGTTAGTGAAGAGTTTTTGAAAAAATAGGCAAAAAGTGAAAATTTACCAGTTTTTTTGTCTTTTTTGGGAGTCATTAGGTGCCCTTAGAATGATTCAATCAAATACAGATTTCTTGTGTACAGTGACACTAACCTAAGGAATGTCTATGCAAAATTAGAAAAAAAGTTGCTGAACAGTTTTTGAAAAAATAAGCCAAATGTTACATTTTTACCAGTTTTGGGGTCCTTGGAGGCCCTAGGGAGCCCTTAAAATGATTCAATCAAATACAGATTTCTCGTGCATAGTGGCAGTGCCCTAAGATATGTCTATGCAAAATTAGAGAAAAAGTTGCTGAACGGTTTCTGAGATACGGCAGCTAACAGCGGACGCAGAGTGATGGCAATAGTCCCTTGGACCTTCGGCCAAAGGACTAAAAAGGAATAATAGCCATGATACTGTTTGTTTTATTAATCTTTTTATTTATGTTTATCAAATTCTAGTTTTGAGTCAATAATAACTCCAATGTCTTTGATTCGTCTATGATTCCTAGTTCATGGGCCGTATCATCTATTTTCAAATTGTAAGTGTATCCATGTTCGTCTTTTTCCCTAAGTGCATTAATTTGCATTTGTCAGGGCGAAATCTTAATAACCAATGATTAGACCACAATGTAAGTTTATCTAAATCTTCTTGTAATATATTCTGGTCACATGAACTATTAACTGTTCTAAACACCTTGATGTCATCTACAAACATATACACATCTGAATCTATATTCCCAGGAAGATCATTTATACATACAATAAATATAATTGGTCCTAGGACACTCCCCTGAGGGGTGCCACTGGTTGCACGTGTCCAATCAGAGTTTGCACTGTTTATACTGACCTGTTGTATACGATCAGACAGAAATGCCTTAAACCAACTGAATGTTGAATGTTGCTTTCAGAAAATCTAAATACACTGTGTCTGTAGTGTCACCTCTATCTAACGCTTTGGTCCATGATTCCATAACATTTAGTATTTTCAATAAAACCATACTGTTGTTTACTGAAAAGGTCATTACTTGTCATATGATTTACATGGTCTTTAATGCATTTTTCCATGCATTTGCATAGTATACTTGTTATACTTACAGGTCTGTAATTTCCTGCCTTTTTACGGCTTCCCTTTTTATATACTAGCAACTTACCAAGATCCTTCCCTGTTTCCATTCGTTTCGTAGCTCACACATAGCCATAGAATTATTAAATAGCCTAGCTAATGGAATACTTAATTGGGTAGCTAATTCTTTTATGAATCTAAGATGAATAATATCTGGTCCTACTGATTTACCCACATTAAGATTATTTAGTTTGTATTAATCAATTCCTCACCAATAATAACATTTTCAGTGAAAACACTTGAGAAAAAGTTTCCTAAGACCTCTGCCTTTTCTCTATCAGAGTTTGTACATACATTTTCATCTAAAAACTGTCATTTCTTTTCATTTTTCCCAAAGCTTTGATTCCCCTTGAAAACTGTTTGGACAAGTGAACATTTTGGCAGACATGTAGACCTTAAAACTGACTTGTCCAGTGTACAAGTGAAAATAATGGCAAAAAAACACAACTGCCCACTGAGGTATTAAATTTAGGCAAAAACGTAGTTGTAACTACAAAATTGATGTGGACTCGGATTCTACGCAAGTTCACAAGCACCTAGTCACGGTTCAACGGTTGCTAAAATGGATGAAATGGTTCAGGACACTTGTGTGGAATCTGGACCCACCTTGCTTTCGCCATTATAACTTGAGTTTTGCCTAACTTTGATACCTCAGTGCGTTAGTTCCATCATTTAACATATCATCCCAGGCATATTCATATTACAAAAATATTGTGTTTTAGCACTTTTGAAGCCCAAATAGCGATATCCTTTGCACTAGTCTGCGACTCTGCGGTCATGCGTTACCGATATAGCAGCGTATGTTGTTGCAAATCAAGCCGCTATTTATGCCTCAAAAGTGTGATAAGCTGCAATATTCTTCAACGTAAACATGCCTGAGACTGAGATAATGTTGAATGAATGGTGGAACTAACACACTGAGGTATTAAAGTTCAGCGAAATCGAGGTGGGTCCGGGTTTTGACACAAGTGCCTGGTTTGGCCCATGTATCGCCCAGGCCTGCAGGCCATGGACTGAACTCATCGTGACAAGACAACCGACACCCATACTATTACTACTACTAGGCGATATCATTCAAGGTTTACCTCATTCATTTTCTATCTTTGTAGATCCTTAGGTGTCAAAGTTTTGGTAACCACAATTACTTCACCTGTCTGTCACATGATAGTAATTATATGTTCGGTTTGGTTCTCACCTTCTTTGTCGAAAAGGTCTGCGGCTGCAAAAAGTACTGTGGTGCTGGCCTAGGTGTCCTTATTTCGGCTGTCATTTGATCTTGTCGACTTTTCTCAATGAAACTTCTACATAGAGCAACGTAGTGCTTATAAAGTTGATGTACGCTTATTCTATGTGTAATGTGATATGCGAAATCAGATACAACATTTGAAACGAACTTCGAAAATTACGAACTACGAAGCAAAACAACTGAGTACTAGTAGTCATTTTACCCGCCATAATACCACTATTGCATGGTGGGAAAACGAGCACTCTTGGATTTATTTTAACAGTATATATTTATAATTATTGTCCTGCTGTAATATTCAAACTTATTAACACTTAAAATGTTAAGACATCTCATATTTTACAAAAGAAATAAATAAATAAATTCTGGAAACCTCAACATTGACCTACTATGCATACGCTTCCCATAGAACGTTCTTTGTAGGCAAGGGTATCTCGCCTATGGCATTGCTTTGGTAGCATCCAGAAACCAGAAACTGTAGTATTGAGGCGATTTGCCATAATTTGTAATTTTATATTGAAATTCAAAGAACCCCCAATAAACCAGTATTCCATATCTACAATCAGCGTTACAGCAGGCGTGCAGATTAGGGGTGTAGTGGGTGCGAACGAATATGAATTGTGTTTTGGTTATGTTGTTAAAGACTAAGTGAAATGAACTTTTAAATGTCTTAGAAACCTCGTGTAATATGCCAAATATGAAGACTGTCCATTGCGAACTCATATGTCACTAAGTCCGCTCAAACGTACGTGGTCATTTGCCTGTCACAAAGCAACCAGCCCATCTTATGTTGCTGACGTCAGCACAGGCAATGCAGCTGAGCGCGCCCTATCCTTTAGCACGGTGAGCGGCGATGCGGCTTGTTCTTTGTCGCTGGGTGTACACAGGAATTGTGTTAACTTTTTGCCGTTTGAACATCGAGAATGCTCAACCTTTCATTACATCGGATCCGTTAAAACAAAATATTTGTTAACCAGCTATGTTACGTGCATGCTGGTGGAACTGTTAACATTATGTTATGTTAACTGGGTTATGGTTAAGTCAGAAACAACATTGTAAATCAAAATATGTTTGACCATGCGTTCCTTGTTAAGCTAGATATGAAGCATTCTCAATAAAGCAATATGAAATTAATATAAATACGTTAATTATTAGCTATTCGACAGGTATACCCAATTATAAAAAATATAAGCGATACCAGCGAAACACATTTTCTAAGTCCGCATTCACCATATTATTAATCATTCCACAAAAACAAACTCGATATCATTGCAAAGCCGCGTGTGTGTATATATCATCATCATCATCCTTTTGGCGGCCACAATCAACTTGCTGATTATTCTGCCGCTCTTTGGGGGTTGCGAGGAGGTAGAATTTGATAGAGTGGCAGACCTATGGAGAACATTCGATCGCTATAAAAAAATTAAATTAATAATAAAATAAACCCAAATAAAACAAATAAAAAAAAAAAAACATATATGTATAACACGAGTCATTATATAAACGTATTTAATTAATAAGACGGACCACTTTCATCCAGTATAATTGGGATAAATAATTGAGTCAAATGAGTTCAAAATCGCGCTTTGCCTAGCTATTCAGCCTTGTCATGTTGCACCCCTTTTAGTATGTCCAGAATCTTTGTCCATTCATGCAACATTTACGCCGAAGTTGGCGCGGGGTAGGCAAGTTAATTGAGCGATAATACAGCGATGCGGTGGACCTATGATAATCATAAAAAGTACTTCGAATCTATGCGATAACAAAATGATCTGAGAAATCAATTGCCGAAAAGAACGAGAGTCAAAACAGGTTTTCTTAATTTTGCTATTGAGTACTCCAATGTTATAATACCCCTTCACGGGACGTTCTATTCCGTGATACAACGGCAAATATAGTTGTGTATCACTGTGACTGTGAGTATGCCAATTTCGCCGTACGTAAATACTGACAGATTATTTCTGACAATAGTCGCCGTACTAAGACCTCACGCTACCGCCTGTATCTAACCACTGGAACAGCAAAACCGAGGCGCTGTGAAGGGAGCGCTCCGTGGTGAAGGCGTTGCCGGACAAAAAAGTTGTTTTTGACAAACTAAGCAAAACATAATCTGGCTGGTAAAATACCTGTGATTAATAATATAACATGGAATATTTGCATGATAAGCTAAAAAAATAAAAAAAAAACATTACATAGGGCCTACCTAGCATATAATAATAATCCGTACGTAATGTGACTATTTGCGCCAGCGGAAACGCAATTTCGCCCATTTAAAGTTGTAAATTACAACTTTAAACCAACAAAATTGCATTGTTTTGAGAGTAGTAATTACAGCTTGTAATTGCTACACTCAAAACAATGTTTCGAACAATTTGTTTGCACTAGTGAGGTATATGGTAGAGATTTAGAATATGAATATCTTATGGAAGTGTTTGTCCAGGTTTGTTATTAAAACGATGTGTTCCTATTGTGTATGGCAACATTTGGGACATCCAATATAATATCACAGTCACAACCAGGACACTGGCACAGGAGTTTTGTTTATTTGATGAACCCTAGGGCTTGGACCTTATACTTGTCTTGGTATTTCCAACTCCTTTAAATTTTAAATATACAGTTTTAGTTAGGCCCTATTAGCTACTTGGAGCCTGGGTGAGATTGGAATTTGGGTAGTTATTTGGTAACAAATTTTCAGCAGACCATGGTCACTGGCAATGCAGCTGCGCTTAAATAATAAACACCATTAGCTAATCCAATTAACTTTAAGCACAACATGACACCAGTTTCGAGCCAGACCGCAAAAGTTATTAAGTGCTACGTCACAGATTTTGCAGTCCAATCAAAGGTCAAATGCTGATCTGCGGTTCAACGCAGCATTGATACTCGATGAATATTTGGCATATGCACAAACACTGCATTATTTTGTACCTAAATAGTTACGTTAATTGAAAAAAACTATATAATGAAACAACTCGACCTCTTAGGAACACACATGTATACAGAAAGTTGCACATTTGACAAGTTTTTAAAAGACCTACAAATTTCTTGTTGACAACTGCAGTGATGTAGTCAGGCACTGTGCCGAGCCTGTGGCAGTGAAATAAAATGTGTTTAATGAACTCTTGGCTTAGTCTTAGGTCTGTGTATTTTTTTTTAGCTGTGAATCTTCTAAATAGATCACATTGCTATGCACCAACTATAATGGATTTTTATTGGAGTCGAATGTAGAACCCCTTACTGAGTGGTTAGCTAATGTTGTTTTGCTAGATGCCAACGTGAGATGTGAAGTCAGCTTCAAATCTGACGTCACGTTCGGGTTTCACCTATGTATGCATACAGTGTTAGCATACAGTGTTAGCATACAGTGTTAGCATACAGTGTTAGCATACAGTGTTAGCATACAGTGTTAGCATACAGTGTTAGCATACAGTGTTAGCATACAGTGTTAGCATACAGTGTTAGCATACAGTGTTAGCATACAGTGTTAGCATACAGTGTTAGCATACAGTGTTAGCTAGTGGTCTTTCTTATCGTTCAGATTGTTGCAATTCTTTACTTCTTCAAGTCTATCACGATTACTTCAGTTGTGATATGTCCATAGTTAACTACTAATTATATCTAATATAACCAAATTATAATAAATCTTCAATGACTTTATCTTGTAGACTGATGTGAAATTCGTTAATTAATATAAACAATAATTGATTCTAAAGCTTACAATTTACTTTTGGGCTTGGCTTTATTGTTCTAGTGTTGGTGAGTTAAGGTGACACCTTCCACAACAATGACGCTCCCTACAAGAAAGATGCAGCCACCGATCCTTTCGACAGCTGGTGCTGTAGCAGTTCGAAATGAGAAAGGTAAGTATAACCAGACCTTTAGCCAGTGTAGTGAATTTGTCCAGTTTACCAGTTCTTATTTGTTATTTACCATTTATGCACATAAAAACAGTTGAGAGTGGCCAAATAAATGTTCAAGATATGCATTTACTGTCAAAATCTTTGTATTTGGTTAAAATAGCTTTTTAGTTTTTTTGGATGTAGATGTAGTTTTTTATCAAGAATTTGTTATGGTGTTTCATGGTTTATGGCAGGTTGGGGGAAATAGCATGAAACAGGAAGTGGCATTCACTGGTGTGCATGTCAGTCACATTTCAATAATATCTATATCAAGGTTTTTATATAAATATCCAGTTTTTGGTCCATTGTTTTGGTGAGGCCCTAGATTTTGGAAAGTATTGGCCCTGTTTACCCCCAACAATGTTAGGCTAAATTCTAACCCTGTAAATCTAATGATATGTTACTATCCATCGTTTATTGTTATCTAGAATAATTGAAAAAAAACATTGTAATTAATTATAGATATTGTTTGTGCTGAAGAATTAATTTCTGTTTTATCCTTTCAGGTGAATTTGCTATGGAGAAAGTGAAGGTCAGCCGATATGTATCTGGCAAAAGGTGAGACAAGTCGCCAAGCAGAATATAGAGCTTATCTCCTGGTTTTTTTTTCCCAAACAATTCATTTAAAATGTTTACAACATAACACACTATTGAGCTTTTTCCATGTGAAAGGCTTTAAAAACCACTGTCCAGAGGTAATGCTAGTGGGTGGGACAGTTGCAAACACACTATGTAATATGGTAAAAGGGTTACACTTTTGATCCTAAGATATATTTGTTAACAATGGTACTTGGTCTTTTATGTGGTAGGGGGCTTGGTTTAAAAAATAAGAACAAGATGTGAGAAACTTGCCACACAAAATGAAACAGTTTTGACAAGGTAATACACTTCAGAAGGTAACCCTACATGTTGCCATCTATATATTAATACACTAACTTAGAGGCACTGTAAGTGTATCTTCTCCAAGGTACTGACTACTACTGAGATTCACTGACGTCTTTCTATGTTCATTTATATCCTTGAACCATTGGCCTCTGATCTACTGATTGGCTGGGGAGCTACTGTGAAGTTACAATCAATTTATTGGGAAACTATTATTATCTAATGCATGCAATGCAGTCAAAATATTTAATGGTAATAACTGCTGCCTTTGGTTTGTTGCCACACGGGTGGGTGTAAGCTAGAACATTATTATTAACATTCCATGCCCATGGGGAATAATTGGCCCCCTCCTTCCTACTAAAACTGTAGTAAAAATTATGATAAGTTCTTATATAGCACAGTATCAAGTCATTAGGACTGCTCAGAGCACTTTATACTTTATTCCCTGATAGACCTGTTTGATTAGAACTCAGGATCTCTCCGACACTATCCAGTGTATCCACCCATGTTAACACATCCCACCCATGTTAACACACCCCACACCTGTCAGAATATAACATCCAGTAACTTGATATAACTATTCTGCAACAACTGTATTTTAAATCCGTATATTCAAAAGTTGGTTGTGTTTTCAGACCTGAATATGCACCTGAGTCAAGTGATGAAGACGACGATGTGGAGTTTGGACTGGGGTACATGAAGAAGCCTGCCATGCCCACTGCAGAGAAGATAACAGCAGAGGTAGATGACAGAAGACTGAGGCGACTACGGCAGCTTGCGAAGGCAGATGACCAAGAAGACAGGTAATGTTAACTACTCCTGAGTCCTGATATTTAAGTTTATATTTTTTATAATAACATATTTTATCAGTACAATGTAGTGTCCAATGCAAACTGCATTATCACAGTGGCTCTCTTCACACGAGTTATATTATTGCTTATACACCCTGCTAAGAGAAGGGCCAGTTTCTTAATAGGATTGTTCCAGTCCTTTAACCCGTTACACCTCACGTCTTTTTATGAAACGCGCTCCGAGTCTACACAGTGCACATACAACATCACCAAGATACGGGCGCATGTACTTTTTTCATTTAAAGTTTGTGTACTTAATTTCCTAACATTACAAGTTGTGCTTATTTTTAAGATAATGAATTCAGCACAAGGCTGTTTTAAATATACTAATCAACTTTTAAATGAAATATGTGAAACACAGTGTGTGTGGGTGTGTATCCACGGAATGCTACATATATTTACAAACTGTTTGTCAGTTGATGTTTCCAAACAGCACTCATTCAAAAACATCCAATACAAAGCCATATGACAAATACCCCCAGTACCCAGCAGATACACTCAAGAATGTAATGACACAAGTTACATAAGTATCCAGAAGATGGCGCCATCTCCATACATCAAAGCGAAAGGATGGATCCAGGTGGTTGGGGAAGCGGGCATCCGGACATTTGCAGGAGGTTGGGGGTTCTAAAGGGTTAATAACAATTGCGCCAATGTTTTAATGAGTGTGTTCAATGACAGAGTGGCACGTCACCGCCGACTACACGAGCCAGAGGTTCTCGCGGCAGGCTCCGACGGTGAAGGGGAGGAGGAGGAGATGGAGGAGGAAGATGTGGAGAAAGACCGGGGAGAGAGGAGACGGGAGGAGATGGAGGAGAGCAGTGAGGAGGAGGAGGAAGAGCTCGATGAGGAGGTATGGCAACACATTCAATTGATGCGTTCAATGTATATATGAATACCTTATAGTGCATAAGTTTAAAAAGTAAACAAGTATAACATATAACAAACAAATAAATAAAAACAATAAATAAATTAGTTATAAGCATTATAAGAAGTATTTAAATATATAAAATTATGATATAAAGCCAATTTACAGGGTAGAGTGATTTTGCCTATCTAGTGTACATGGGCCCATTAACAAAATGTTTACATTTTATAATATTTTATCATATTATTATCAGTGTTAAGCTCCTGTTTTCTGCCCACTGTTAAACCTTCTTTTGGAAACAGTGTAAATAATAAAAATATACGAAATAACACTATGATATTGCTATATTTATATTTATTTGGGGGAAGGGTTTTGGGGTTGTGCATTAAAAGCATTTTAGCAAAGAAAACTGAAAACGTTCAACAAGGCAGTTGCAGTAAACACCATTACTATGTTGACTTGTGTATTATGAGTGTACAAAAAAAACCGGTCAATATTTACATTTTAATTGAAAATTGTTTGATTGGATTTTTGATACATTATTAGTGTGTTGCAGGAAATAGAAAGGAGGCGAGCGTTGCTGAGACTGAAGGCCGTACAACAGAGAGAGGAGGAGGTAAGATTACATCAGTGATGATCAGTCATCTTTTATTTTAATAGTATTGTAGTAATTTTTACATGATATTGTATTTGTTTGATCACTTCTTTGACTCCTGTGATCCATATAGAAATACTAGCCACAGTGCCTGCGTTAAAATCAATATTATTAAATGATTTGGAACCCATCCGTGTCATATATTTTGCACTGAATAAGTATTTATATTAATATGCGGACCACCAACGTCTGAGTTGGACCACCAACGTTACAAATTTGATGATCACCAACTTCTCAGTGCATATTTTGAGCACTGGTTATCATATCACCATCACGTTCTTTTTTTCTCGTACTGATAATTCCAAGTGTTTAAGAATTGTCTGCATATTGATTGGAACCCTAAGTGTGACTGTAAGTTCTGGTGGATGTGTGTGACAGGAGGTGATGGAGCTGGAGGAGGAGAAGCGGGAAGGAAGTGAGGGAGACTCCTCTGAGTGGGAGGAGTACACAGACTCGGAGGAGGAGGACGCAGGGCCCAGACTCAAGCCAGTCTTTGTCAGGAAGTTAGTGCATCACGTCTTCTTGTATTTCTCTCCATTAATAGTGAAGCAGTGTAGGTCCCAGTAGTTTTATTAGACCCTCTTGTTTGTAATTGGTGGTCTTGTTTAAAGCTTGTTTTTGTAGCCAAATTTGGAAGTGGATGACAAAGCAGATCTCTTTTTGAGTAAGTTATCCCGTATCACTACAGTGTTTGGTCATAAGGATGGCAGGTTGGTATGAACACACTCATTCATAAGGAAAAGGCTGAAATTTTAACACTGGTTAAGGTGGCTATGGCATATATATCGTATAACAATAACAGGTGTTGGCATGGACACGTGTACCTCCAAAAAAGATGGCACTTGCATCGCATTTGTAGAAATGCACATTAAACAACATCATTTGTGGAATAAATTTTGAAAATCCTGTTTTTGGGCAGACAACACGATTTGGGAATATATCGACCGTTGACCAGTGCTATAAATCTGTGACCTAAATACATGGCACCATTCGTAATGAACTTCCGGTCATTTCTTCATGGAAGCTCGTCTACACCCTTCTGTCTATTCAAGGTTCTATTAACAATGTTCAATTCAAAGCAAGCTTGCAACAGCCACCTTAGTGTGCAACCCCGTTCCCATACATGTGGTCACGTCTCTATGGTCAAAACTATACTTTTGTCAATTAGGTGATATACTTTGAACAATGTTTGCAGATTCTCCTATTTGTTTTGTCATATTTCATTTAATGGATTGACTATTTCAGAAAGGACCGTGTGACGATTCAAGAGAAGGAGAGAGAACTGATCCGTCAGAGGGAGCTTGAGCAGGCAGCGAAACGCTTGGCTGATGACCGGCACAGAGAGACACTCAAGGTTGGCTTCTCTTCATCTGCTTCTTGGTGTCTTAACTCTGGCTTTATATCTTGTATGGAACGTTTCAGGGCAAAATGTGATAAACACCTTTTTTGAAATTTTGCCTAAACAATAACAAACTGTTTGTTTATAGAAGTGTTGAGCTAGGATACTATCTGATTTATACAAAAACAACAAATCCCCATTCAAAACACAATAAATGCCGTCTGTTTTACCAAAACGCGATATATCCATTTTCAGCCAATCGGCACCATCTTGCCGTTCATTCTACTATGCGTAGTTGCGGCACGCGCTGTATGAATATATCATGTTTTGATATCAAAATAATTTAGTATCACATTTTGTATCACAAATCTGCAAAATGCATTTCAGACTGCTATCATTCTCTTAAAGTTTTGATTTTTAGTCCTTTGGGCCGAAGGTAATGCCATCACTCTACATCCGCCATGCACCATGCACTGTTACCTGCCATATCTCAGAAACCATTCAGCAAATTGTTCTCTAATTTTGCATAGACGTATCTTAGGGTACTGCCACTGTGCACAAGAAATCTGTATTTGATTGAATCATTCTAAGGGCTCCCCAGGGCCCGAAACTGGTAAATTTACACATTTGGCCTGTTTTTCAAAAACTCTTCAGTAACCTTTTCTCTGATTTTGCATAGACATTTCATATGGTAGTGCCACTACACAAGAAATCTGTATTTGATAGAATCATTCTAAGGGCACCTCAGGGCCCCACAAAATGCTAAATTTTCCCACTATTTCCCTACTGCTGTAAGGCTCCTGCACTGATCTCTATTTCTAACTGGATAGTGGACTTTGCCCTCTCTCTCCAAGCACTGCGAGATTGCAGCTCACCAACTCTCCTGCAAGGTTTCTACAACCACTGGAAATCGGCCTAAATAGCATCTGGATAAAATTCTACAGTATTTTTAATAATACATTAACTAATATATACAATCATCACGAAACGGTCTACTCGAATATTTTCTTTCCTGGTGTATCTTCACTGGCATGCATATAGTCTCCACTAAACATGTCAATATTTTATTTCCATCATAACCCTTAATGATCTGTAACTATGATTCACCAAAAAACATTTCATTAATAATTACAAACTAACAATATAGTCCAAAGGACTTCAGGGCCTGTTGGCCCATTTTAAATAAATTTTAACTTAATAATAAGTTTTTATTGATACTTTGAAAACAAAACACAAAAGTGACTTTATCTCAAAACCAAGAAAATGAATATATCGCGCTTTGTCCTGAAACCGTTAATATGTTCTTTGGTGTCATCTTGTTTGGCTTCAGTCTGTTGGTTTGTGAACGTGCAGAGTGCAACAGTGTGTTGCTACGTGACGAGAGTGACACGTCATGTTTCTGCTGCAGTACATAGAGTCGGAGGTGCGGAAGGAACTGAATGAGGGTCGCGTAGCAGCGGTTGTGGCAGCGGGGGATGGCAACATCGCAGACGTCGACACAGGAGATGAGAATGACGAGGAAGAATATGAAGCTTGGAAGGTGCGAGAACTGAAGCGAATCAAGCGTGACCGAGAGGAGAAGGAGCTGTAAGTTTTACACAAGTGGTTTAATTGCTTACCTACACGTAGCCGTGAACTGTATTAAAGATTGATCAGTACACTCACTAGTTGAATAAAAAGACTGAATAGTTTGTTATTTTTTCTACAATTTAAAGTTAAACAAAAGGCATTTTGGGGGCTATTCACCTAAAAGAAATAATACAAACTAACAATTTGCAGCTGCAATTAAAATATCGCTCTCGTAGTTTACTCAGAATGTCTTCTGAAAGTGGCATATTCCGTTAAAAATGCATAGTTCCAGACAGCTGACATTGTGACACACCTCCAGTGATTGACCAGTGTATGTTAGATTGTTAGATCAGGTAACCTGTGAAAGAGTGAATAGCCTTACATTATTGTAAAAATTAAACAGAACCACTTTTGTCATTTTCCTACTAAATGATTGGCTGCATGCAATGTTATGATATGTAATGTTTTGATGATATGATAGTTTGATGTGTAATAGTCTGGTATGTAACTTTGATGATGTAATGATCTGATGTGTAATGGTGTGACATGTAATGGTCTGGTATGAAGTGTAATGGTGTGTAATAATTTGACATGTAATGGTGTGATGTGTAACAGTGTGATGTGTAACGGGTCTGATGTGTAATGCTGTGTAATATGTTAGGATTGAGAAGGAGCACCAGGAGGTGGATCGTCTACACAACATGACGGAGGAGGAACGCAGACTGGAGCTGAAGCAGAACCCTAAGAGGGTCATCAACAAAGCATCAAAAGGCAAATACAAGTTCCTACAGAAGTTCTACCACAGAGGGTCATTCTTCCTGGTGAGTACTTCAAAAAATGCACCACATTTCATCAGCCTCCTTCTGTTGATCATATTCATGCGGTTGACATAAATGATTAATCTTGCATCATCTGGTCCAGGCAAGCGGGACAATGAAGAAACGTTTAGACAGTCACTTGACACTGGAAACTCTTGGCAACCCACTCAAAATTGCTTGGCGACCCAACTTTGGTTAACCCAGTGATTAAAATGCGGTGCTCTGGGGGATGTACATATGGGGATAATATGTTTTGATGGGTGCCGTTTTTACAAATGGTGGATATATGAATGTCAGCAAAGGTCATAAGTCATATATTTTTAATCGTTGGTCATAAACATATACATTGGCATACAAATTACGGTTATATTAGCATATGTTTGTAAGAAATTGATATTCACACTCTGCAGTAAGTTCTTCTCCAGAAACCACCCTCAGACCTTCTGTTGAATAAAACTTTCCTGTCTCTTGGACTATAAAACTCTCCTGTCTCTCGGACTATAAAACTCTCCTGTGTCTTGGACTGTAAAACTCTCCTGTCTCTTGGACTGTAAAACTCTCCTGTCTCTTGGACTATAAAACTCTCCTGTCTCTTGGACTGTAAAACTCTCCTGTCTCTTGGACTGTAAAACTCTCCTGTCTCTTGGACTATAAAACTCTCCTGTCTCTTGGACTATAAAACTCTCCTGTGTCTTGGACTATAAAACTCTCCTGTCTCTTGGACTATAAAACTCTCCTGTCTCTTGGACTATAAAACTCTCCTGTCTCTTGGACTATAAAACTCTCCTGTCTCTTGGACTATAAAACTCTCTTGTCTCTTGGACTATAAAACTCTCCTGTCTCTTGGACTGTAAAACTCTCCTGTCTCAGACTGTAAAACTCTCCTGTCTCTTGGACTATAAAACTCTCCTGTCTCTTGGACTATAAAACTCTCCTGTCTCTTGGACTGTAAAACTCTCCTGTCTTTTGCACTGTAAAACTCTCCTGTCTCTTGGACTATAAAACTCTCCTGTCTCTTGGACTATAAAACTCTCCTGTCTCTTGGACTATAAAACTCTCCTGTCTCTTGGACTGTAAAACTCTCCTGTCTTTTGCACTGTAAAACTCTCCTGTCTCTTGGACTATAAAACTCTCCTGTCTCTTGGACTGTAAAACTCTCCTGTCTCAGACTGTAAAACTCTCCTGTCTCTTGGACTATAAAACTCTCCTGTCTCTTGGACTATAAAACTCTCCTGTCTCTTGGACTGTAAAACTCTCCTGTCTTTTGCACTGTAAAACTCTCCTGTCTCTTGGACTATAAAACTCTCTTGTCTCTTGGACTATAAAACTCTCCTGTCTCTTGGACTGTAAAACTCTCCTGTCTCTTGGACTATAAAACTCTCCTGTCTCTTGGACTGTAAAACTCTCCTGTCTCTTGCACTGTAAAACTCTCCTGTCTCTTGGACTATAAAACTCTCCTGTCTCTTGGACTATAAAACTCTCCTGTCTCTTGCACTGTAAAACTCTCCTGTCTCGGACTGTAAAACTCTCCTGTCTCTTGGACTATAAAAGCAATGACTATAACATTGTATGTGATGGATGCTGCAGGACCAGGAAGATGGGGTCTACACACGAGATTTCTCTGCTCCTACACTTGAGGATCACTTTGACAAGACAATATTGCCTAAAGTTATGCAGGTAAGAAGAAAGGGACACGAGTTCCTATCCTTGAAAGTACAGAACAAGTTACATACAAGCTTTCTTTCATCATTTGCACAATAACAGTTACTGTAGAAAAGTATCATGATAACCCTAGTATTCTGCAAGTCACTATGCATATTAAGATAATTATGATATTTTTTTCTGAGCTTCCTGGTAGTCAAAATCCTAGTCAGTAAATTAATCTTGTTGGTTTCCTCTGATGACATATTACTCCTAACTTTGGCATTACTACAAATCAACATTTTATATTGGCTGTACTGAATATACCTGGTGGGAGGTATGGCAATACAGTGCTGATTGGCTTAACAGATTGATGTTTGATAAAAAAAAGGCAGAAGACATTTATTACGTTTTGAAGACAAACACTTGTGCATGTCTTTTAGCTTGCTTAAGTTATATATATATTGTTATATATTAAACAAATGCTTTGTCCCTATCACTGCAAAAATATTAGAACTGGCATTTTGGTTTTGTCATGAAACTCTTCATATAAAATATATACAAAAATAATAATCTGTAGCACCTGCAGACAATAGTGATTACATCATTTTATATTTATGGTAAACATAAATTGTTCTGAATCGTATTAAATTAACTGGTTTGCTTGGTTTTAGGTGAAGAACTTTGGTCGTTCTGGTCGCACAAAGTATACACATCTAGTCGATCAGGACACAACGTCCTTCGATTCACCCTGGGCCTCAGATACCACCATGAATCTGAAATTCCACTCTGCTAAAGGCGGCGGCATGAAGCAGATGTTCCAAAGACCTACCGTCAACAAAAGGAAGTGAAGTGGCAAACACTGAGTAGTGGAGGGGGGTTACAGCACGCCAATATTGTTAATATGTGAAGGTGATGTTTTTAAAAGATCCAGGCAGCTTTTAGTATCCAAGCTTTTGGATTCTTCGTTCTGTATAGTTGAGTTGTGAAAGGTAACATTTCAACTTGTCATCAGCATCATTCAGGTGCGTCACCTGTGGAGACATTTGGACAGGCAGTTGTTAGTAAATGTCACAACCGTAACTTGGATCATTCAACATGTATTAAAGAAATGTTTTCATTACGTTTTGTACTTGTGCTGCTTCTTTGACATATACCGGGTTGAAACAAGACCAAAGGAACAAAACGTTTTCAGCCAACGGTGTCTCATGCGGCATGTAATGTTTGGGAAGTAGAAGTAATTATTTGAATACACAATAACCCTCCCGAAAATGGTTGACCAGGTAATTGTATTGCAATTTTCATCATTCCCGCAACAAGACCAGCAGACACATGTACAATACATCTGCTACTTGGTTTGAATCGTTTATATTGTCCTTATACTGTGGGAAGGTTCAACACAACTTCACGTGTTCTTCAAAGAATGAGGAGCTGAAATGATGTAGTTCACACACCATACAGCATCAAGAGCAGTTTTTTATGGCAACTCAGGATTTATGCCACAACTACTGGTTAACTATTTGGTGATGATAGCAGTTAGTTACATACTTTTACAGCCGAGTGAACCGAAACAATACAGTGTCTAATGAGACAGCAACATTCCAGTATGGGAGGAGAGGGACTGTTTCACTGAGATAATGGACTTGTATACAGCCTTATAAAGAAAATACATCATTAAACAGGATCCATTGTTAAATTTAAGAGGCGTTTTCAAAATGCAAAAAGCTATCACTGCATCACCAAGGGCTGTATCACAGTGGCAAGTGTTATGATGGCGCCTCCTGGCGTTGACAGTTTTCAATGTACAAGATCACTGTATGGAGAAAGACTAGTTTTAAAGAACAGGCTGTTGAGCTGACAGGAATGTTAGTGAAAGGGTCCCTTGTATCTTACCAAGTTATTGCTGCATAATTGAGGCTAGAAACTATTAAATGAACTAACTTTGTTAGTAGGGCATATTTTATTCCGATTCTGAAGTGCAAACAAGAGTAATAATGTTACATTTCATAAACAATACTGTAACACATGATTTCCTGATCAACACCAATCTATTACCGTTTATTAGAAAACAGTGAAATATATATATATAAGATCAGTTCTAGATAAACTGGCAGTTGTGACAACATAAAAAGTCTTGAAAAGGTAATTGTGAATCCTACATCTCTGGACAAATTTAGATAATAATGGAAATGCTACAAGTGAATGTAGATACTAGTTGAGCACATACACTTCTCGTGAAATGTCATATTTTAATTAACTAACATATCTTAAAAATTTATTGTCCTAAATTGACCAAACCTGCAGGCTATGTGAAAGGAACGTCAGAAATAATAATGAATTTGCATAATGGTAGCCAGATAATTCTTGGAAATTTAGACAGGTGTAGTTTCGTGGACTGCCCAATGAAAATTTGAATTCATGAGATGTTTTATTTTGTCTAACAAATGGTGTATTATATTGTGCAATGAAGTAGTTTGGGTGAATAGAGTAATACCTTTGGTATAAATATTATTTTTAATATTTGTTTATAAATAAAAAACATAAAATAAGTTATTTTTATAGTTTTTTAAAGCCAAACTACTTAACTGCACAACTTAACTAATTTATATTATTTGTTACAATAAATAACAAAAATGAATTAAATTTCCATGGGACGTTCCACAAAATTACCAACATCACACTATCTGGGTACCATTATGTGAATTGGTTATTATATCTTATTTTACTTTTAATGTGGACATAATACACCAAAAATTTGGTCAAGTTAGGACAAGTAGTTTTGAGATGACAGTTAATCAAATATAACATTTCACAAGGAGTGTGACACCTATTTTACATAATTAAGCAGTGATTTATTAGAAAACATGGCACAGACTATCATTTAAAGTGCATTCCCATTGAAATCGTGTTGCAGAACAGTGTCATTGTATAATACTGACACTTATAGCAGTTGCCAACTAAACCCCAGTAGCCAGTTGACATACCACGTATCTGGAAATGCAATTCTTCACATCATCAAGTATCATGGCTAAATAATGTTCTGACATATTGAATAAAATCACCATGACTTTATTCTATAACAAACAAATATACCAACAAGTTCACAATCCAATATGCAAAGGCATGAATAAGTTACTTATATTTTTGGAAAAGGGACATAATGCATCTACCATAGGAGGAAGTTAGTACACAAAAATAAACCGACAAACATGTTTCCTATGCTGCAGCACAACTTTATACAGCAAAGTATATACATGACTAGACAGAATGCACAACATCTGCCTATGTGTACATCAACACGTCCCGAGCAGAGCTGCAATAAGTAATGTTATTAAAGGCAACATCGAGTGTTACAGCATAGCTTGATCTCCAATATTGCAATACTAAATTAAATGCATACGAAAAGACGGCAACAAATCTTGTACATCTGCTGATATCAAGAATCAGAAACATGCACAAACATCATGATCAAGACAAGCAAAATAGATCACAGGAAAATGTGAAAAAAACAAGAATTTGCATTAAAACATCACAGCCACTGCAGAAAGGTAAGGAAATGGGACAAATCGGTGTCAACGTTCCTCTGCAGCCTGACAATCAGTGACAAAAAATTTGACTTGATGTCACATTATCTATCTATCTACATTCTCAGAAGCTCACACATCATCATAAAACAACGTTAGTCACCAGGAACCATTCTCACTAAAAATGCCAGTAAATTAGTTTACAATTGTGATATCTATTGTTGCATGTTTGTTAGACATCAGGAACACAATTCAATTATCTGTCACAGTTCGATCGGTAACAAAATAAAATACACCCACGGCTGCCTGAACACTCGTGGGTGTATCACCGATATTCATACAGCACGATACAAAGCGACGGGAACTATAATTTGAGATTGTGAGATGCAAGAGAATAACAGGTGACTGGTGGGATGTGCTCTGTCTCCCTTGCTCTAGCCGTCTCATTCAATGCCCACCAGCTCAACCTCAAACACCAGGGCAGAGTTCGGCGGAATTCTAACAACACGTTAAGGAATGTAACTACTACAAACACATTCACTGCAAATCTTAAACTAACACTCGCGGATATATTACTACCCAATGAAATTAACACGGATATATTGCTACCTAATGAAACTAACACGGATATATTACTACCCAATGAAACTAACATGGATATATTACTACCCAATGAAATTAACACGGATATATTACTACCCAAAGAAAATAACACGGATATATTACTACCCAATGAAACCAACACGGATATATTACTACCCAATGAAACTAACACGGATATATTACTACCCAATGAAACTGCATTTTGATGCTTATGTCTATATGCAATATGGAATGAAAAAATTTACATTCGTTATTACAAGTACCAAAAACAGAGAACTTGGAAGACGATGAACAGCTGACTGACAGATGGTAGCAACAGATGGGTATGAATAACCTAAGGGCCTGAACACATTAAGTGACGTTGGCACTATCTTAGTCAATCAAGTGGGAAGAAGACTTTCAAATGCACTTATTACATACAAAACATAGATACGCATCACAGTTTTACTTTAGTCTCAATTCCATCCTGCTCACTATGTCGTAAACAAGCCTGGCCTACACCAATTGTTATTTACATTAATTTCTGATGTTTTAAATAGAATTCTTAGCACAAAAAATGTTTCGCCTACATGCCTAGCTAGCCCATAAATGTTTCGACTACATGCCTAGCTAGCCCATAAATGTTTCGCCTACATGCCTAGCTAGCCCATAAATGTTTCACCTACAAGCTTAGCTAGCCCATAAATGTTTCGCCTACATGCCTAGCTAGCCCATAAATGTTTTGGCACACTGATCCACTGAATCTTGATTGTTTCAACACAAAGTCCTGATGCATGCTAGAACAAAATTTGATGAAATTCACCAACTTGTCTGACAGCCACTTTACTGAGGAGTTATTCATAATGCTACCGTTGTCTGCTTTTTGAAAACAATTACAAAACTACTGGACTTTTCAGTACATCTCAATGTTTTATCCACCTATGTACTTACATCTCTTTATCCCAGATACCCCTCCAACTCCAAGTCTACTACTTCCCAGATACCCCTCCAACTCCAAGTCTACTACTTCCCAGATACCCCTCCAACTCCAAGTCTACTACTTCCCAGATACCCCTCTAACTCCAAGTCTACTACTTCCCAGATACCCCTCCAACTCTACTACATCCCAGATACCCCTCTAACTCCAAGTCTACTACTTCCCAGATACCCCTCCAACTCCAAGTCTACTACATCCCAGATACCCCTCCAACTCCAAGTCTACTACATCCCAGATACCCCTCTAACTCCAAGTCTACTACTTCCCAGATACCCCTCTAACTCCAAGTCTACTACTTCCCAGATACCCCTCCAACTCTACTACATCCCAGATACCCCTCTAACTCCAAGTCTACTACTTCCCAGATACCCCTCTAACTCCAAGTCTACTACATCCCAGATACCCCTCTAACTCCAAGTCTACTACATCCCAGATACCCCTCCAACTCCAAGTCTACTACATCCCAGATACCCCTCTAACTCCAAGTCTACTACTTCCCAGATACCCCTCTAACTCCAAGTCTACTACATCCCAGATACCTCTCCAACTCCAAGTCTACTACTTCTCAGATACCCCACCAACTTCAAGTCTACTACTTCCCAGATACCCCTCTAACTCCAAGTCTACTACTTCCCAGATACCCCTCCAACTCTACTACATCCCAGATACCCCTCCAACTCCAAGTCTACTACTACCCCTCCAACAGTCTACTACTTCCCAGATACCCCTCTAATTCCAAGTCTACTACATCCCAGATACCCCTCCAACTCCAAGTCTACTACATCCTAGATACCCCTCCAACTCCAAGTCTACTACTTCCCAGATACCCCTCCAACTCCAAGTCTACTACATCCCAGATACCCCTCCAACTCCAAGTCTACTACATCCCAGATACCCCTCTAACTCCAAGTCTACTACTTCCCAGATACCCCTCTAACTCCAAGTCTACTACATCCCAGATACCCCTCCAACTCCAAGTCTACTACTTCCCAGATACCCCTCTAATTCCAAATCTACTACATCCCAGATACCCCTCCAACTCCAAGTCTACTACATCCCAGATACCCCTCTAACTCCAAGTCTACTATATCCCAGATACCCCTCTAACTCCAAGTCTACTACTTCCCAGATACCCCTCCAACTCCAAGTCTACTACATCCCAGATACCCCTCTAACTCCAAGTCTACTACATCCCAGATACCCCTCCAACTCCAAGTCTACTACTTCCCAGATACCCCTCTAACTCCAAGTCTACTACTTCCCAGATACCCCTCCAACTCTACTACATCCCAGATACCCCTCTAACTCCAAGTCTACTACTTCCCAGATACCCCTCTAACTCCAAGTCTACTGCATCCTAGATACCCCTCCAACTCCAAGTCTACTACTTCCCAGATACCCCTCCAACTCCAAGTCTACTACATCCCAGATACCACTCTATCTCCAAGTCTACTACTTCCCAGATACCCCTCTAACTCCAAGTCTACTACTTCCCAGATACCCCTCTAACTCCAAGTCTACTACTTCCCAGATACCCCTCCAACTCCAAGTCTACTATATTCCAGATACCCCTCTAACTCCAAGTCTACTACTTCCCAGATACCCCTCTAACTCCAAGTCTACTACATCCCAGATACCCCTCCAACTCCAAGTCTACTACTTCCCAGATACCCCTCTAACTCCAAGTCTACTACTTCCCAGACACCCCTCCAACTCCAAGTCTACTTCTAGATTACCACTTTGAAACAGATACACACGCATGCACATCTAAACACCTTTGCAACAAAAACTGCAATAATCCCAGTTTAACCTTGCAGAAAAGGATACTTTCCCTCCAATCCCTTTCTTCCATAAGCCCACTCTGCTTCAATTCGCAGCTCTGCCGTTTCCCCGAGACTCATCTTCTGAATACCTTCATCCCACTGAAACAAGCAAGGTGTAACACAAGGTGCGAGTGAACATGTGAAATGTGCAGTTTTGTTCCAAAATAAAGAAACAAAATGTTGGCCCAATCACTAGATGACAAAATAGCCACTTTCAAAGAGAATAGTTACTTGCACTGTCACAATACAATTCAACCCCGGTATTTTTGGAAAACAACATTACTGATGAATTTTGTAAACAATTTATTACACAATAATGGCTTCAGAGAATGGATAACCAGTAGGAGCAAGTTCATCCGTCTGTTGGCAACTAAAATTGTCTCGGACTAATATACAGCAGGAATTTTGATCACTGAACATGTTTGCAAATTTTATTAATGTCCACCAGTCAGTTTTTGTTGTATTATTGTTTTGTTAAGGCACAGACAAAACATGGTGTGTTTCCTGTAAACTGGCCCTGAAAAGAAACAGGTCGACCATAATCTTTTATTTGATATTCAATCAATGTTTGTTTTGTTACATAAACAAGACCACATGCATGCAGACTACACACGCTGGATTTAGAAAGCACTCTTCAATCAAAAACAGCAGAAGTGGAAATATCTAACGAGGTTGTAGAAGATGAGACTAATGTGGCATACCCCGCGGATGACCTGCCCTGTTCCAACCTTGAACTTGAGTGGCTGCTGCTTCTTCTTCTTCTGACCTGTACACAGCAAACATTGACACTCACCGATCACCTTTTCCAAGATATATTTCATGTACAAGTGTACATTTTGCTTAATTTACACAGGATCAAAAATTGCTGTTGAATATTTTTTGCAGCAACATTCAACATATTTTGAGCTCACCTCATTATCTTAACCTTCACTGTGCCCCCTCTTGAGGTTTGCAAAAAAAAACCTTCGGGCTCTCCAAAAACCTTGATTTGCATCTCCTTTAAGGCTCACCAAAAAGCATATTCAGGATCACCAAAACATGCACCTAAAAATGCATCCCTTCCCTAAATATTTAGAGGCTAAAGCTACCTCAAGCCCCTCACCAAAAATATTGGGGGGTTGGGCCCCCCAACCCTCCAGTCCTAGTGCATGTGTCTATACGTCAGAAATAATTATAAGTGCAAAATAACTAAATCAACACATACCAGCACGCATTTCTGAGTTTGTTTCAAAGACAGTTCCATCAGGCATCTTGCCAATGTAGTAGCAGAGAACAGTATCGCCAGAGCGAGGGTAGTTGATCTTGTTACCCTTCTTCAGAACATATTTAGTGTACTTTGGGGGCCCCTGGAAGTACAAAACAAATACAAACATGGGAGGCTATATATATATATATATAGATCATGATTCGATAACATGTGATTTGAATTATGAACTGGCACGAGCAGGGACAATACAATCAAGAATAATTTAGCAACCAGCAAGCTTTGACATCACATAATTTGACCATCTATTTTGAACTTGAAGGTATTTTTGAAGGTCACAAAGTCAGCTCCCGAGAGTGCAGCACTAGAGGTTCATATATTTTTTACTGAAGGGTTTTTGTTGTGTGATGTGTTCAGAGCAGACTCTGGCATAGGGTAATGAATACCTCACTGACAAAGGGTAATGACACACCTATGGTATCACTGACAACCACACACATAGCACCAATCATAACAGCTGAACATCAGGAGATCATTTCACTAAGAAAATCTATAGTTATAATTCTTGCAAATCCTTGTTCTCTATAGATTCTATTGTGAAATGATAAGAGCATTTTTTGAAATGTTGTTTTTATTTTTTTGGTCAAATACGAAAAAAATATTTTTTTTTGGCAACAAATATGGCTATATCTTTCAAACTATTCATGATTTTAAAAAAGTGTCTGATTATTGCACACAGTAGAATATGCTGAATGCAACACTGAAAACATTATTTATATAGCATAATTATTCCAAGAGATATCCTATTTCCAAATGCAGAAATTTGAAGAATTTTTTTTTTGAGAAAATGGCTGTCAAAGATTGCATAATGGATTTCATTACATGATATCGACATGCTTGATCCATGATTAAAACTCACTTAGAGGTACGTAATTGTCATGGAAGTGAACTTTATTGAAATTATGCATACAAAGGTATAATAATCTGGCAGAAACCATTTTCAGTATTTTTTTTCAAAAAACACCATTTCACCTGGGGTTTCTGGCCTTAAGCACCTGCATGAAAAATGCCGAACTTAAGGAGTTTGGTGGTCATTGGGTGTTATGGGATTTGACCAGTTTTAACATTCAATTAAATACAGGCCTTGACTGGATAGGGCTCAACTTTGTGCTTTGAACAATTTGAAAGTAATTTACTGTCTTCATTTCCCACCTGTGGTTCGTCTTTCAAGTCCAACTTCTTGGTCTTTTCTGTAATACTCTCTGTGGCTTTCTTCTTCTTCTCCTCTTCCTTCTCATCTTCTCCCGGCTTTTTGAAACTCTGCATTGGACATCAGATACAGATAAATCAATGATTTTTCAGTAAATGTGCATTTCTAGACACATTCTCAAAAACGCTGCCATTTTCACATATGTCCTAGACAATGTTGCTACGTACATTTGGCAGCTACTCATAGCTTGAGTTTGAGATTGTTACGTAATCATAAACTCACCATGCCCAATAAAGGACAAAAAAAGGGTAATGCCAACCAGACTGACAGCACTTCAGTCAGAGACTCTGAATCAAGACATGCGCGTGGCAATAATTTCCCTTATTCAAACCTACGACCCAATAATTACCTCAGTCGTTGACTCAATTAGTAAGACAATCATTGCCTGGCTAAATGAGAATAAAAACTTTATTAGCAAAATCGTTAAGTCAGTCTTAACATATGACGCTGTGGCAGACATCAAGCAAGAAGTGTACAAATCCTGCCAGATGTATATCGCCAAAGCTGCTACTGAAGCTGATGAAATGACCGCACGCGTCACGAAGCTGTAGGCGGATAAAGTCAAGTTGTATGAAGAGATTGATGCAGTTGAATAGTACAGTAGAAGAAACTGTTTAATCGTGCATGGTGTGCCCAACTCCGCGGACTCAGAGACCGCAGTGCTGGACATCTTCCAAAACAAACTCGGCATTTCGACTGGACGCGAACACATCGACCGATGCCACCGTCTGGGATCATCTGCAAACTTGACTAACCCGAACCAGCGACCAATTATTGTGAAATTCACCACATGCCAGCAACGACAAAACGTGTTCACGGCAAAACGGCGTCTAAAGGGGACAAAACTACATCATCACGGAAACCTTGACCAGGTGTTGCAGTGAACTGTTAAACAAAGCAAAGATGCTGAGCAACGTCACCGCCACATGGACGGCCGCTTTGTATGCCTTCTTCGAAACACTAGGAAAGTCACCATCTTGACCGACCAAGAACTCCCCCAACTTGACAGACAATAAACACCCATGACCGGACCGAACAATACTGTAACACTGGCCATACGCCAATGGCAAACACACAGTGTTTATGAGGAATACATATGGAACATGTAAACAATGATGTCATTAAATGCTCACTATGCAATAGTATGGACATAAATCCAACGTATGTGAATGATGATAGTAATGGTGAGAATACACTACAATATTATGATAGCTTGATAACCGATGTTGATTTAGTTGAAAATAATGTTAGTCTAAATGTACTTCAAGATGACAATATACATGAGCTTGGCCCAAGGACTGAGCCAGAAAACAACTTTTTTAATGAAGACTCATCTTCTTGTAATTATTATTCACATCCACAATGTATATATATTTACAGTATTTTATAGTACCTATGATGTTTTGTATCAAGCATTTCATGTTTTTGATATATGCTTTTTTGCCGACATTTACTCTTTAGCGAACTGCCCCACACGAAATGACGTTGTATTTAAATAGTGCAATTTCATATTATTTACATTTTAGTCTACAGGTATATGATGTGCATCGATATACAGTCAACATTCACGGTGTTTTCATTTTTGGGGAGGGCGATGTTTATATATTTTCTTTTCACTAAGTTTAGTGTTAGTTTTGTTTTTTGTTTTTGTTGAGACAATGCATTATATATAGTATTTCCCCAAAGCTTAGTGTCTATGCAATAATCGTTTTGTGTTTTGTTCAATATACTTATGATATTCTCACTCTTCGTTCATGTTGTGGCAGTACATATGCTGGAAATTATTTTCACACATTTTGTGCTGATGCAATAAGTACATTGTGTTATATTTGCATGCGGAATATTCATAATATTCTGTTTTACAAAATGTATTTGTATTATGCTCAGGGTATAGGTTGTGCAGCTATTTCGCAACATCTAGTCTATGTTTATATGATGTGTCCTATAAACATAGAGCACTATTATTTATTCAATTTTTCAATATGATTGCTAACAATTATTTCTTAGCACAATTTGGTGGTCTAGAGAAAAATTATCTCTATCACAAATTAAAAACGGATGAAATGAATGAAGATGGGGATATTGAACCATTTCAAAATTCATCATGCTCTGACGATAATAATTTAATAAACCATTTAACGAACAAGCAAAGCAAATTTCTTTTGCTAAACCTAAACTGTCAGAGTTTAAATGCAAAAATTGACAAAATTAAAATATAGCTAGACATTCAGAAGTAGATTAGTGCTCTATGTTTACAAGAAACATGGCTCGACGAAGAGGCTGACACTTCTTTATTTCAAATAGATGGATATACATTAATATGCCAAGGCAAAATTTGTAGTGCCCCTGCCGGCTTGGCAATCTACCTCAGCAACAAATACAATTACAAATCTAATGTTGGTCCTACTCTAACGTCTAAAACAACTACTAGTCAGACCTGGGGCTGAGTACATTTTCAGTACAAGTACTTTGATGACGGATGAATACGAGTACATTGCTAAAAGCTAAGTACGAATACAAGTACGAATACATTTAAAAAATATAATAACGTATTTTAAAATTATTCTTTACTATAATTTATATAACTCAGCACAAGTGAATATGCAATGGCAGTCGATCAATGTTTTTATGAGGAAAACTAATACGTCTATATGTGACCCCAGCTGACCAAATGAGTGATAAGTCGGAAAAATTGTAACATTGTTTTCCTACATCCTTATAAAGGTTTGGTAGGGTGCTTTGCACGGTTTCAAAAATTATGACTGCTACAAAAATTGGCAAGGTTATGGAGCATTGAATATGGTAGGGGTCAAAAAGTGAAAATGAAGAAAACGGCTGTTGAAGTTTTACATTATATATGCAAATGGATTGCATGGAAATATTACATGCAAACATTCAAATGTGGCACACAGTATGTAATATGTATGTTATGTTGCAATGATACACTGGAAGTACAAATGTGCTGCTACAAAGACTTATCAAGTTATGCCAGATTATGTCTTTATGTGTAAAAATAAGACGACAGATTATTTGAGAGCAAAAGGTAGACTCACTGTTTGACACAGTTTAAAACCTACAGGCAACTGTCCAGTTTAACAGGGGTCTAGTGGCTTAATGATGTCTGTTGACACAAGCTACTGCCAGTGACCAATTACACATTAGTCACAGTTTCCATCAAACAATAGCAGGCAGAGAATCTTAGCTCCACAGCTGGGTGTAATACACAACCAGAGCCACCACTGATTCATGGTCAAGTAGATTAGCTCAATGCACCAACTAAGACAGTACACAACACTGTGAGTGACAGTGTCCAGAGTGAGACCTAAGCAGTGTCCTCATTGCTGAATAGATCAATTAAACCTGCCAAGTGGGTGACATTCTGCACAAGTGTTCATTAATCCTTAGTGATTGTTCAGAACAGCAGACTGACCACATACCTAAACAAAGCGAATGTAATAGGTGAAGAACAGGCTGTGTTCAGATAGGGGTATTGGTTGAACTGTATTTGTCTCGATGCAAAAGGCTTTAGTGTGCCTTCATCGATTAGAAGAAAGCATTTGATTTAGTAGACCGGTCCTCACTGTGGTCTAAGATAACTTCATGTGGTATTAATGGTAATGTGTTGAAAGTTGTATACAACATGTACAAAAATGCTAAATCATGTATAAATCAGGGCCAGACTGTGTCAGCCTTCTTCTCATGTGATGTAGAGGTATGGCAAGGAGAAAACTTGTGTCCTTTGTTATTTGCTATTTACCTGAATAATTTTGAACACTGTTAGTCACAATTATAACGGACTTGACATGACAGCTGGTGAAATTTACAACAACCTTAGTGATGATGTAGAAAATGTATGTTCTACTATATATATGCTGATGACACTAGAATGATTCAATCAAATACAGATTTCTTGCTTGTGTATAACAGAACTATGTCAACTCTTCTAATGGTTGACATTTGGTTGTTTCAGGTGTCAACTATATTGTGAACCTGTAATTATTAGTCTATATTGATACAATTGATTTACACAGTACCATGTCTACACAAGGCATGGCAAGCGTAAACAGAACAGTAGAATGCATTTGATATCAATAAAGTGTAGGATATTTCACTCTATAGTTGTCCAGAATATTAATTTTCTATGTTTGTCACCTACAGGTGACAGAATATTTATTTTCTATGTTTGTCACCTACGGGTTTCTACAGACAATACATCTTTAACCAATATACACCACAGTCACACCATTTTATAATAATTAAATGAACATCAAAATAAACACAACTTGTAATTATAGAAAATCAATAGTTTTGAAGATACAGTTTAAAAGTTTTAGGCAACTGTTCAGTCTAACAGGGGTCAAGCGTGTCTACCCTGCCTGGGCCCTATGACCAATTAAAGATTAGTCAAGGTCTCAATGGACAGATAGCACTAGGCTGCAGAGATTAGTCATGCTGCTGGCTTTCTGGCACAATAAACAAAATCTACTGTTGGGGGTAGTCTCAAGGGCCCTTCTCAAAACCACATCACTAGATAATGTAAAACTTTTGCACTTTGGGGGCCCCTTAGAATGATTCAATCAAATACAGATTTCTTGTATATAGTGGCAGCACCCTAAGATACATCTATACAAAATTAGACAAAAAGTTACTGAACAGCTTTTGAAAAAATAGGCAAAATGTTACATTTTTACCAGTTTTGGGGTCATTGGAGGCCTTAGGGAGCCCTTAAAATGATTCAATCAAATACAGATTTCTCGTGCATAGCGGCAGTGCCCTAAGATATGTCTATGCAAAATTAGAGAAAAAGTTGCTGAACGGTTTCTGAGATACGGCAGCTAACGGCGGACACAGAGTGATGGCAATAGTCCCTTGGACCTTCGGCCAAAGGACTAAAAACCTCTGTTTGAGTATTTCATCAACAATGAAATTCACTTCATTGGCATTCATTTCATTGGCATCGTATGATCTTATCATCTATTTTTTATTGCCCGAAAGAACATGAGTTGTTCACAGGTCCAGTCTTTCAGGCTGCACCGTTCAGGGCAGAATACTTTCTCGGCTATGCTAAATACCCTTTCAACTGGGGCTGATGAGGCTGGAATGCTGAGATGATGAGGGACCAACTGAGCCAGAGTTGGAAAACTCAGAAATGGAATGAGTCACTGTGACGATCTGTACATGGCTGACTGAGGTATTCTTTCACATCTACAAGCAGCAATCTGCTGATATTATAAGTTTGCAATTATATTTTCTGATCTTAGACTACTAGTTGTTGAGAGGGTTAGCACATGTCCACATAACAGGCTCAGCACCCCCTTTGGACTTTTTAGCCAGACTGCTGGCATGGGATTATACTAGTGTAGGAGGCAGTCTGACTTGAGCCACCTTACTTCTACAGAGGAAGACTGGCAGTTCTTGTTCTTAGCAATTAGCACTGTCAGCCACTGCCAAGTGGTATGTTGCGCCTCTGAGCTCAGATTCCTGGGGATTTAGGCGCTATAGAAGTTTGTCGTTTTTATTATTATTCTATCAGAAATAAGTGTTTAAAAATTAGTTGAACATTTAAATATTTCAGGAAAGTTTCATTTTATAACCAAATATATTTATTTTTCCCCGTACATATTGAGAAAGTACTCAGATGTACTCGTAAAATATGAGTACAATGAGTACGAGTCCATGACCCACAAGTTTTATGAGTACGAGTACTTCAAAAATGTACTCGAGTACACGAGTACCGAGTACTTCAGTCCCAGGTCTGCTACTAGTGGAGGTAAATCATACAAATATTACCTAAATAACCCAATGTTTCACACCTTCAGCTTTAACCCAATTAAAACTACTACTGTTAATATAATTGATCATTTACCTCCAAAATCAAGTTATGGAAATTATGGTATTTCAATCAATAATAACCGGTATATTTCCAGACAAAAATCATATCCCTTTTCAAAAAAGGTGATGTTTCTGACTTTAACAATTATCGTCCTATTTCTATCCTGCCAGTTATTTCAAAAAATTTTGAAAGAGTTATGTTTGATAAAATCCACGATTACTTCCATTCTAAAGCGTTATACTAAAATAGCCAATATGGGTTTAGAAAGAAACATTCTACTGAGCTTGCTACACTTGAAATCATAGACAGAATTATACAAGAACTTGATAAATCGGTTACTCCAATAAATATATACCTTGATTTATCAAAAGCATTTGACACAATTGATCACAATATATTGGTACAGAAATTAAATTACTATGAATTAAATGACAAGGCTCTGGACCTTTGTAAGTTATTTACAAAATCGTGGGGAGTACGTAGAAATTGAAAATGTTAAGTCTAAGGAAATAGTCATCAACACCGGTGTCCCTCCAGGTTCTATTTTAGGGCCATTCTTATTTATTATATATATAAATGACATAGCACTTTCTAGTGACCTTTTCAAATTCATAACGTATGCTGACGACAACACCCTTACTAATACACCAAACACATTTAACGAATCAGAAGGCCAAATGCGAAGTGAAAATATATTTTCAACATACACAAAAAACGTTTTTATTTTAAATTATTAATCCACTTGTCTTATCCATAATTGCTTTATTTGTAATTCGTAATACGTATTGGAATGTATATCTAAGCAGGCCTCAACATTAACACTGGCCCAACGCCTTTTTTGAAGCTGTTGGGTCAGTTCAGGCCACCAGTTCTTATATTTTACTGGCCCGACAAGCCACTGGTTTCCGGTTCTCGAACGCCGCCGAGACCAAGCGGCGGTCACGGCACGACCGCATCGGTTATCAGATGCAGTTCGTCAGAATTCTTAGACGGCGTGCAAAGCCATCGAATAAATTTTTTTCCACCGGCAGCACAGGTTTTTATGACAGGAGACACAATTTTTTAAAGTGCTGAAAGTGACAGAAAACAAATGTAACGCTGGGTCAGCAAGGGCAAGGTGAAGGCCTCCTATTTTGGGTGGTGCCACCTAGCGAATGAACCGTGAAATAGTGTAATGCCTTGAATGACCTGCACATGAAAGCAGTGTCAACTCAACTACCTGACTACCTGACTAGCTGTCGTCACCCTGGCCACACTTTATGTTAAACTTGGCAAATACTGTATACATGCATCTGAGTACACACTTGAACAATATTACAATATTATTAGCTTTGGACATCTAACTTTGAACAATAAATATGTGCATAGTAACTTCTAACAACTTTGTCGGTAAAATTATTAAAAAAAACTAATAATGTTTTGCACCTCAGTATCAGCGTATTTTTGACGGTGACACAAAATCCGGGCCACTAACTTTTCAAATCTACTGGCCCCCTGGGCCAGTGGATTCAAAACTTCAATGTCAAGGCCTGCTAAGTATCCATATATACGTCAATGTGTACACGAGTACATATAATCAGTCCTTGTATTATGTATGCATGTTGACACACTGAGTAATTATCAACTATGAAAACAAGTCATATGCTATCCTGATTTGTCAGGTAAATTTTATTGTTGTTTATATTTATGGGGTTGCTCCTGTGCTAGCGATATTATATATATTAATGGGAGTCTCCCGACCTTATCTATTACTTATGTTATTCGTTGTATATGTATCGTATTTATGTCAAATAAATTGATCAATTTAGGACAAACCACTGAAACGTCCGTGTTTGACCACAAAAAGACTGCGCACAAGAACTTTGGACTACAGCAAATATGAATAGATCTAAGGCAAACCTTTGTGTCAAAGAGTTCTTTGTAGTCAGCTATTAACTGTTCCTTGGTCCTTGTCTTTGCAACATTCTTCACCGCTCCTTTCAGTTTGTGGTCTATCTGAAACTATAAGGAAACTTCCAATTGATACAGGGCCGGGACAACAGAATGTGCACACTGCCAGTTAAATCATATTTCTTGTATATATATTACCTCATTGTCACGCCTACACTGTAGCTTTCTCTTTGTTCTACATTCTTGTTCCCTGCTGTTCAGGGGTGAGGGCTTTCCCTTTCCTCTGTCCATTATATTTTTCCGCCTCTGCTCTCTTTGCTAGTTAGCCTGCATCCATCCTTGCCAAGTGGTCTGCTCATCTAATCCGGCATCTTACCAATCTTCCTGTTAGGCTGCATAACTGTACATTGCATCCAACATCTTTCCCCAGGAATTGCGACTGGACATGGGTGAACGTTACATTCGATATTGAATGTGATTGGGTGCTTACTTACTTGTGAAAGGGTTCAGCATATTAAATGCTACTCGTGTCACATAAGTACAATGATATGTGCCATACAGCATCACAAGAGTGTATGAAATATTTACGTCAATTGAAGCCGACGTCTGCAGGAAGGTGACCAAATCTTTCTTGCTGACACTATCTCCTGCCAACTGTTCATCTGTATAGGGTGGGGTGACTTCAACAGACATTTCAATGCAGCTCTGCAAGAACCAAAATGACATGTTCACACATTTATTACTATATAATACAATTATAGTCCATACAGCGATCTACATTTACTCCCAGATAGCACTTGTCCTGTTAGTGCTAGTTCATGTTGATATACTTGGCCCAACAGAAACATACTTCTCATACCAGAGAACAAATCACTGATATTGTTTTACTAATTTCTTCAACCACAAGCTGGAGCTGTATGTCTGTATGTGGCGTCACCCAACAGAAAGTGTCAGAACTGTGAAATGCTAACTATATCGGTTTGAGTCAGAGTAACCCACACTATTGGTATTCCTTTAGTTCAGAGTTTGTTTTGCTTGAAACCTGAATCTGTACATTTGTGCATGTTCTAAGGATATGCCCGGCACATTTGATAATTAATAGACATGTCTGTAATGTGTTTAGTGGACAACCAGACAACAATCGAGAAACTTTTATTTTTATAAACCAGGCATCATAAATCCATCAAAATAACCAACTGCCACAGCATATTAAACAATTTGTTTAAAATTATCACCAAAAAAGGCAGTATCGTTTATGGTGTTGGTGATTCTACTTTTTTCATGACCATACTTTCCATTAAAAAATGCAAATTCCATTTCAAAACCGTTTCCATGAATTCCGTCCATTTTCCGCAATCATGAAAAATCAGTGTCCTTAGGTATGGCTTAATGTCCATCATAGTATTTTATTATTCGTCCTGCTAGACCACAATGTTTTAAGGTAAACCACTATGTTTTTGAAATACGTTTTGTTTATGAATCGCTCGGCAATCATGAAAGTGAGTCACTAAGGAGCAGTGGTAAACGAATGGTCCCCATCACCGAAAAGCAGCCACCAAAAATAAATTTGCGTTTGTAACATTGTTTTGCAGTGTCTGCTACTAGATTTGGCAAAAGTTCAGTAAACAGTACAGTTTGAGGCATAAAACGGAACATTTTGCAAATTTTGTATTGCACTGGTCACTTTTTCAAACTGATTAACTAAACCTCAGAAATGACTTGAACACTAAAATCAGGTTGTGCTTCTTCTCAAAAACAATTACCTCATACAACAAAATCAAACATATTCAGAATTTTAGTATTTCGTGCTAAAATCTGAGAAAAATTTGGTGCTCAGAAAGTTTAACAGTAATAACCTCCCCCGAGTATTCATGAGCATTGTTTGAAAGCAAGGCTTCAACATGAAATTGTGAGCACCAAGTACATTTTATAACCCCAGCCCGGGGTCTAGCTTCAGGAGCTAATAATCGCACTCACAAATTAATTGCTTCAGTGCCAAAGAGTTGATCCTGCTAATCTCCAGTTTTACAAAGTCCCAAGCAGCCGATTGTGTTTCTGCAACATCTACACTGGCTGGTGTATATGACACTATTACAAATTGCAAGATAATCATTACAAAACTTAGATCTGTGCATTAAACGCGCTTGCACCAGTTGTCACGTGTTCGCTCTCGCTTCCACTAAATATGGCGGTAGAGCATGGCGTAGATTTATTTGGGATCAACGTTGGCGATACATTCAACAGTTTCGATGTTCAGAATAAAATTAAGCAAGTAAAGAATGCGATAATCGTGCAACTGTTCCGACGTGATTGCAAAATGTTGGTTGCGTCAATGTCACAATACCCAGGCCGCACGGGCAAGGCTAAGCAATATTATCTGTTCGATTCGCCATTCGGCGGATTTTCGGTGATCTCAGCCTTTCGGGATATCGGCCTGTTTCGGTGAACTCTGCCTGCGCTGTGTGGTAGTGATCTCGGCCTGTTTGAGGGATTGAGTGATGTTGGTTAAAAATAAGTGCTTGTAAAATTTACTTTGATAACTGCTTTACAATACACTCAATAATTAATGTTCAATATTACATGTTGGAATGCCTTTTTTGACAGCGATATTGGCCTGTTTTTATAACAACCCTTTTTATTATAGTTTGGGTGGCCATATTTAAGTATAACAACTATAAATAATAAAAATAAAATGAGGGTTTGCACTCCTTCTAATTCTTTGAAATGTTGATTTGTCATTTTGTGCAACGTCTAAAAACTAACTTCTGAACAATAATATGTTAAGTTGTGCAATTAATTAGTTTGGTAAAAGTTTTTTTTTATATATTTAATGCTAGTTCACCTTTTAAAACCATGGTTGTCATCATGCAAACAGATAATTAAGTCATTTTGAACTTCTCTTCATATATACAGAATATATTGAACATTAGGTTAAAGTTGCATTCGGACATCATTTATCTTTTAAATACAAATTTCCAGTGAATCCTCATGCCCCAACAATACATCACTTTCTTCTTCAACTCCATATAAATGTTAGTTCACACAATATGTAATTCTAAGATAAAAGGGTCCAAATTAAAATTACATATGCCTGCCATGTTTATTTTTCCAAAAGCATAATTTATCAAATAACATTTGGAACATAAAAATTATTGTTGTAAGAGACATCAAACTTTGTAATAGCATATATTTATGAAAACTCCATCATAAAGTAGTAAACAAAGTTTTTTTTTATCATTTGAACACATACACATTCTATGATCATGCTGTATCGTGCAAATAACTGACAGCATTACCTAGACAATTATAGGGGATTACGACTAGATCATTGTCGTTTAGCGTGTACTGTTTGAGATTATTGTGACCCAAATAGTTTACAGATTCTGCTTCAATTAGTTATTATTTCAAAGCAGATTTATAATTATTGTATAAAAACATATTAAAAGAATACGCTAGTAGACCTATTTTAGTAAGCAGTACAACAAAAGGAGAACTGAAAGGCGACAAAGTTGAGAATGTGCTCAGACCTATAACACTGATGAACACACTTTCGATGCGCCGTGCCTGAGCACCACAACATGCATATGTATGCGTGTTGAGTGCTCGAACCTTTATTAACGACATACGTGCTCGGCTTGCTGCTCCGTGTCCAAGCACTGGAAAGAAGCCACAACAGTCGCATGCACATTTAGTGCTCGGACGTTTATCACTGGTGCACACAGTACTGATGATCGGCTACGTAAAGTCAGATTTTTTTACGGTGAAACTAAACTGGAAGTTATAACCAAAAAAATCAAAATTGTATATATTTACCATGCAAATCATGTCAGTAAATGAGTACATAATATATTTTTATTATTAGTGAAAGCAAGTTATGGCATTTGTGTAGAATCCGGACCCACCTAAATTTTGCTGTTATAACTTGAGTTGTGCCTAACTTTGATATCTCTGTGCATTAGTTCCATTATTCAACATTATCTCAGACATATTTTCGTTTACTAATATTGCGTCTTAGCACACTTTTGAGGTGTAAATAATGCCCCAGTTTCCATCAACACATGTCGCTATATTGCTCATTTTACGAGTGTGATGCGGTAACGCACGACCGCTGCAGTGCAGACTAGCGCAAACAGAGTTTGGGCTTCAAAAGTGTGCTAAGACACAATATTTTTGTAATATAAATATGCCTGGGATGATGTTGAATGATGGAATTAACGCTCTGAGGTATCAAAGTTATGAAAAACTCAAGTTATAACAGCGAAATCGAGGAGGGTTCGGATTCTACACAAGTGCCCGAGTTATGCCACTTATGGTGTCATCTGAATTTATGTTTTTGGAATTAATTAGAAAGTGATCTGCCATTTCTGAAATGTATAATTTATTTTGGTGACATCTGCACACTAAATGGATAAAAAAATACAAGATTAGAACGACGTGCAAGTCTCAAAAACGACTTGGCATTTCTTGTACGTCCGCGTAATATTCGCTGGCACTGAAATGGTTCATGACATGTTCATGGACCTCGTGTGGGAAATAAGTTACTCTAACATCGCCCAAACACAATCTAACAGCCTGAACCATATTAACAAACCAATCAATAACGAGTGTTGCCATGTACTCCTATGTCTTCCGTGCAATAGTGTATTAACTGCTAAGAAATGTGCTCTGATCGATTAAAGTTACAGACCTCAAGAAAGAAAGATATATATAACGTTTGTCACGGTAAATTGTCGGATGTCTCAAATATGGCGCGCACCTAGCGAGTACCTACTCATATTGACACTACCTACCAGGTGGCAGCATTAGTACGGCAGATGGGGATGGTCGGGTAAATTGTACTATCTGCTATATTGGACCGCGGCATATTATATTAATTTCTACTGGATGTAATTCAATCTGTCAGGAATATGTCGCAATAATTCTTATTCTGTGTAGCGCGGTGCCGCAATGACAAGAGTGTCGGACTCGCAGTAGAGAGAGCCCGGGTTCGAATTATGTTGCTGCCGTTTAGTACAATTAAGTTCGTTTACTCTACGTTGCTTCAGTTCACTCAGCTCTATGAATGATGCATTGTATACATTTACTGATTGTTTATTTGTGTAGAGCGACAGCTTTTATTTATATGTACTTTCTTGGTATATTCTGTGTTCATACCAATTGGCAATAAAATATATGCCCATTACCAATCTTTTATATAATAATCCATCGGTCTTACCTATATGCATGGTAATTTCTGACATTAATATTCATTTTGATGCATCTACAATAATATCCACTTACTTTTATGATATACTGACCTCATTGGGTTTAAAACAGCATGCTACTTTTTCTACATACATTAATGCGGTAAGCAAAGTGTAAAGTGTACAACGCTTTGAGCATGAGTCCTATTATAAGACTCCTATATAAGGAATGGATGCTGGAACGTACCTTTATTTTTTAAACATACGGTTTTGGGGACATATGAGTGGTTTGAACTTGATAGGTGAATGTCTTGAACGTAAGCGTAGTGTTTTGAACTTGAGCAAGTGTTTTCAAAACACTATCGTACCAGGTAATATTTTTAGGGTAGTGTTTTTAACTTAATTTACTAACTACACCGACCGAAACCACAAATGGATTTGGCGCCATATAATGAATGAATTACCATCTATGAATTGGGCATTATCCTCCCAAACTACCGAGTTATGTCTCCTTCTAAGATCCTAAACGTTATGCATATATTTTTGAACGTCTAACGGATAACGCTATTTTACTAATTAACTGTGTAAGTTATCGATCGAATACGACGTAAACGGCCGACCAATATAGACCTAATGTCGGTGCTTTCCTGTCCGCACGTGTTGTTGCATGACGCATAGTCTGAATCCGTATTAGTTAAGTTCAACCCGTATTATGGTCGAGTTCAATCCGTATTATGGTTGAGTTCAACCCGTATTGTGGTTGAGTTCAACCCGTTTTGTGGTCGAGTTCAACCCGTTTTGTGGTCGAGTTCAACCCCTATTATGGTTAAGTTCAACATGTATTGTGGTCGAGTTTAACCAGTATTGTGGCGTGTTCATCCGTATTAATTGGCCGAGTTCATTAAGAACGTTAAATAGTTATGACGTGTGTGTAATTTCAGATGCCATCACGCGTCGGCAGAGACATGGGAATTTATAATCATATCTTTGCCAGTTCAAAATGTCGAAGGTCGATGAGAAAATGAATATAACACTCATAAACAATATTGATAGTGTATGCAATTTTTTTATTAATAAACATTTTTTTAAATAAATTGATCATTATCCGTATTGCCTTCGAGTTGGCTTCGAGTAGCCTTCAAGACAACACGTAGTAGGCAGAGCGTCGTCTCGAGAGACGATGCTGATGCGCCATGTTGTCATGCTGTTTCTGTAAATTTGGCAACGTCCGTTACGGCTGTGCAGTCCGATTTGGGAGCAACATTCCTTGCCGCAGCCAGAGCAGATGAAGCAGGATGACAAGCGCCGTATGTGGTCCAGCCAGCCGAGACGTCTCTAGCTCAGCAGTGATTACATGCTGGAGATCACAGCACGGTCCAGTATGTCGCTATACGGGACACGGTCCTCCCAGGTGCATGATGCCGAAGATACGCTCGAGTCTGTTGGAATGTGTTGAGGCAGCACGCCTCAGCACGCCTGGCGCATGTAGGTGATCCACGATTCACTGCCGTAGAGGAGGGTGCTAAGCACACAGGCCTGGTAGACTCTCATCTTTATGTTCTCAGTGAGCATATTGTTTTCCCCATACTCTTTTGGTTAGCTTGGCTATAGTGACTGCGGCTTTTCCGATGCGTCTGTTTATCTCAGTGTCCAGCAAAAGTTGTTGATGATGTTTTACCCGACATAGGTGAAGTCTTCGAACCACAACCCAACACGAAGGCAACACGAATATGACAAATCAATAGCACATAGTATGAGCATCAATAGGGCCTACGGGCTGGACAGATAATGATGTTCTTAATCGGCCGTTTACATCGTATTCGAGCAGTAATGCACATAGTCAATTACTAACATGTTTACAACGGCTAGGCCTTGAGAAATGGTATCATAAATGAATGGAGAAAAAGCGTGATTGCATCAATCTACAGACAGAAAGGAGACCATTTAAATTGTATCAACTTCCGGGGATCAAACTTCTTAGCCACACTCTGAAGCTCTGGGAGAGGGTGATAGAGAGGAGGTTGAGAGGAATGGTGGAGATAAATGAAAGACAGTATGAATTCCAACCGGGAAAGTCGACAGTGCAACCGTTGTTCTGCCTCAGGAGAAACATAGGGAGTTCAGAAGAGGTCTACACATGGTGTTTGTGGACCTGGAGAAGGCATATGACAGAGTTCATAGAGAGCTGATCTGGTACAGCCTCCGAAAAAAGAGTATACCAGAATACTACATTAACATCGTAAAGGACATGTATGAAGGGTGTACGACAAGCGTCATGACAAATGCTGGAAAAACAGAGGAACTCAAGATTGAAGTTGGTCTACACCAGGGGTCGGCCTTTAGTTCTTTACTTTTTATCATTATCCTGGACGTGATTACAGATGAGATGAAGGAGCAGACGCCAGTAGTATAGAGGAGCTGTACGATATCCAAACCCTACTTACAAAAAACGTTTTAATAACCAATAAACGTTTTCGGGAACCTACTTATAAAAAAAAGATCAAAGGCTTTTTGACACTAATCGTTTTCGGCAACCTACTTATAAAAAACGTGATGGATTACCCCCTTTGACACTAATCGTTTTCGGGCACCTACTTATAAAAAACGTGATGGATTACCCCGAGGTGCCACCTAGCGGTGAGTGCAGAGACCCTTTTAGTTCGTCCCCTAGCGATCAACGCCGTACCTAGCGCGTGCTGACGTAAGCAATAATGCGTTTATTGCGCGAGTATATAACCACGATAAAACCACTGTATAAACGTCGACGAAGGATTAGCTCTCCTGGGAGAGTGTTCGACTAGGGATCGAAAGATTCCCGGTCCGAGTCCGTTCGTCGACACTTTTTAGATTCGCTGTATGTGAGGTGCCACCTAGCGGTGAGTACAGAGATCATTGTTCCCTATAATGCGTTTATATAACCGGGGTAAAACCACTGCATAATCGTTGGCGACGGTATAGCTCTCTTAGGAGAGCGTTCGCCTAGGGATCAAAAGATTCCGGGTTTGAACCCTAGTCGCCGCTTTTTAGTTCCTCTATCTAGCGGTGGTGGCAGTATATAAGCGATGGCGGTAGCGGGTTATCGGTAGTCGGTATGATGTCGTCGTTGCCACCACCAATAAAGTTTGACGGATCGCGCTCGTGCTTGTCGAATATGTTTACGTGTCGAATGACGGTGTGGGGACGGGGCTTTCGATCCGTCGAGCATGCCTATCAGTATAGGAAAGCAATGTTCAACGACGACGTGAAATGCGCCGAACGTATCAAAAGTGCGCGATCGCCTTATGTAGCGAAACGACGCGGTTACGAAATTCGAAAAAAGAGAACGGGAGCCATATGGAACGACGTTAGGGTCGGATGTATGAAGGGATTGTTGATGAGGAAGTTTGGCGGGTCGTCCGAGTTGAAGGCCGCACTGTTGGCCACCGGGAACGCCGAATTGGTGGAATGGGTACCGAGTAGGGAGGGTTTCTGGGGTACCAGAATCGGGGACGTTGCGGGGGAGAACATGCTCGGTAAACTGTTGATGGAGGTACGCGAGGCTTATAAAGACGCGTAAAAAGTGTTCGTTCAGTCGTGAAAAATGAGTGGACCGTCGTTGAAGGATCCTTTTACATGTATAGTAGCCGGTCCTACGGGGTGCGGTAAGACGACGTTCGTCGAGCGTCTGATACGGCACAACGCTATGATCGATCCGTCGCCCGAGAAAATCCTGTGGTGCTACGGGCAGTGGCAGAGCGGCTACGCGTCTATGTCTTCGAAAATAGAGTTCGTAGACGGCCTGCCGGATCTGAAACGTTTAGACGGTAAATCGAGGACGCTTCTAGTGCTCGACGACCTCATGGAGGAAACCGATAGTCGGGTGACGGTACTATTTACTAAAAAAAGTCATCATTGTAATACGTCGGTCGTACAACTGCCACAGAACATGTTTCCGAAAGGGAAAGAAAACCGTACAATCAGCCTGAACGCCCAATACATAGTCCTATTCAAGAGCCCCCGAGACGCCGGCCAAGTAGGTCATCTAGCGAAACAGATGTACCCGGGAAAGGTCAACTACATGATAGAGGCTTTCAAAGACGCGACGTCGACGGCGTACGGCTATCTCTTCGTGGATCTGAAACAGGAAACGGAAGAGGACATGCGCTTGCGTACGTGCATATTTCCGGACGATCGTCTTCAGTACGTGTACGTACGGAAGGGTGGTGCCGGTGGCGGCGGCGGTGGTAACCTATAAGAAGAGAGGGACGTCGTCGCGTACGTTTATTAGTCGCTATGACGGGACGCGCGGTGGCTGCGAAGCGACGACCGAAGGTGGCGGCACCGACGAGTCGAGTGAAGAGACACATTTTCGCCCTGCAACTGTTGGAGAGGCATAGGCGGAACATCGATCTGCGAAAAGCCGTGATCGGTCACGCGGACGCCGGTCTCATTAGTAGTCTGTGCGATTGCGCGTACAACATTCTGAAAGGGAACGTGAAGTTGTCGCCGAAGCAGAAACGCGTGTTGGCGAAATACAGGAATCACCTGCGTAAACTTGCCGACAAACAAGCTACGCTTAAACAGAAGCGTACCGTCTTGCAAAAGGGTGCGGGTGGTTTTCTGACGGCTCTGCTTGCGCCGTTAGCGAGCACCGTTCTCCTTTCGCTGCTCAGACAGGTGATCGGCAGCGGGTGATTGATGCAGTACGCGAAGAAGATGGCGTTGGTCGACCCACGATTGGTGGAAAGCCTCCTACCACGTGTCGATCAGCCACCGAGCACGCCCCGATCACGTGTGCTGAGTAGCCTGGACAGCGACACGAAGGACATTCTAGAACAATCGGATTTATCCGAACGCGATAAGGTGGCGTCGTACAATCAACTGCTGAGTCGCTACAACACGATAGAGGCGGCACGAGCGGCGCAACCGGTACGCGTGTCGGTGGTCAACGGCGGCGAAACGCCTGCGGCAGCGGCGGCGGCGGCGGTAATGACACCACCACCACCATCGTCGGAGGTGGTAGAGCGCGAAATCATAGCCAGCATGCCGAAAACGCTGAAAGGGAAGGCGGGTCTGCTTATCGCGAAAATGAAAGCCGATCCGTTGTGTCGATGGAACGATCGTGGCGAATTCGTGTACGCCGGTGAAACGATCGCGGGGAGTAACATGGTTGATCTAGTGAACGATCTCATGCGAACGAGAACGAAGACGACAGCGCCCGTAGGATGGAAAGAGTTCGGGTTGCACATGAAGGGTATGAACATCCCTATGGAATTCGTGGGCAACCCGCGCTATCGGGCGTATATGGTGCGGCGGTAGAAGCGGCTACTAGAAGAGGCGGGGGCAATGTCGTCGTCGACTAGTTCGTCACCGTCGCCGGCACGGAGACGACGCGACACTCGACGGAGACAACCTTCGTTTGACGTCGCGGCGTGGGACACGTTGTAACGATGCCGTCACGACGACGACGACGAACCATAACGGCCATCGTCGTCAGCCTCACAATCGCGACTATCGCTCTCTATACGTGTATAATAATAGTCGTTCATTTGTGGCCGTCGTCATCGTCGTCGTCATGGTGTCCGGGTGGAGTCGTCGTCGCCCAAAACGAAAGCCTCGTCAGCAACGAAACGACGATGACGACGAACTGAATAGCGTCTACTTCGACGCGAAACGGGCGGGAAGTTACGGCGGCGTCGACGCGTTGCATCGGGCGTCGAAGATCCGACGACCGGCCGTCGAGAGGTGGCTAGCGTCGCAGGACGCCTATACCCTACACAATCCGGTTAAACGACATTTCAAACGACGTCGCGTCATCGTGGGCGGTCGAAACCAACAGTGGCAAGCCGATCTGGTCAACTTGTCGCGGCTGATAACGCACAACGACGGTATAACATTCCTATTGACGGTCATCGACGTGTTTTCGAAGCGGGCGTGGTGCGTTCCGTTGAAGAGTAAGTCCGGCCCGTCGCTCGTCGCGGCCTTCGAGCGCCTGCTGAACGGCGGCGAGACGCCGAACGCGCTGTAGACCGATAAGGGGACCGAGTTTCTGAACCGACCTCTGCAAACGTTCATAAAGTCGCGCGACGTTCATCATTTCGTGACGCATAACGAGGAGACTAAAGCGAGCGTCGTGGAACGGTTCAATCGGACTTTGAAGGCGCGTATGTGGCGCTATTTTACGAAGCACGAGACGCTGCGCTACGTAGAGGCGTTACCGGATTTCGTGCGATCGTACAACAACGCCTACCACCGCGACAAAAACCGAAACTGCGCGAGGGAGATCGCGTACGTATCAGCAAGACGAGGGGTCAATTCAAAAAAGGATACATGGCTAATTGGAGCGAGGAACTCTTCACCGTCGTAGAGGTGCACCCGTCCGAGCCGCCCGTTTATCGCCTGAAGGACGACGCCGGGACGCCGGTAGAGGGCGCCTTCTACGAACCGGAACTACAACGCGTAGTCGTTGCGAAGGACAAAATGTATCGCGTGGAGGCGGTCCTACAGCGTCGTCGTCGTCGTCGCGGCGGCAGAGGTTGGGAGGCGCTCGTAAAATGGAGCGGATATCCGGTCTCCTTCAACAGCTGGATCGACGCCGAGTCGCTCGTGGACCTATAAAGAATACTAGCGCGGTGACGACGGCAGCGGAGATGTCTCGTTGGATGCGCCACACGGGGTGCTGGCGACTGCACGACGCGGGGTTATGCAACGGATCTTCGTTCTTGCCGTATAAAGGTCACTGCTGTATCAACAGACCGCAGTGGCGCGACGATGATCGGCGGCGACGAAACTACCTCAAGTGGCGATCATCGAACGAACTCCGGAGCCGAGCACGCGAACTCCGTCGACGAACACGCGGACTCCGTCGACGCTACCAGCACAACCACCGCCGAACCTGTTCCATGGCGAATCTGCGGCAACGAATGCCCTAAGGCCGAAATCGTATTCCTCAGTCAGGTCGTCGTCCTGTACTTCGTCATTGCCGTTAGTATATACAATCTGACGAAAGGTCACAGCGACTCCAACCTGTGGACGGCGCTGTTGAGCAGCTGTCTCGGTTACCTGCTCCCGAGTCCGTCTATGAGCGGCGGCGGCGGTCGACAACGACGACGCAACGACGATGGCGGTCTCGTCTGACTTTTACCTGACGCTACCGAGCAACGCGTCTATGAAAGAGCACCCCGAAAATACGTTGTCGCACTACATCACGGCGCTGCCGCGACGTTTCGACCTGTTGGGGGAGTGGGAATGCGGACTGGTGTCGGTACAGTATCCGCACACGTGGTACAACGTGAGAAAGAAGGACGCCTACTTCTACCTGACTTGCGCGACTGGTGATCCGGGTATTTACACGCAGGTAGACGAATACGGCATCACCACCATGATATACCGTCAGATCTCGATTCCTCACTTTTTCTACAACAACGTTTATACGTTGTTGCACAAGATCAACGAGGCGCTAGAGAAATTGTGCACCAATAAGGTCAAGGCCCTGCTAGATACAGCAACGTCTCTAACCGATTTACGCTACGTATGTCGTCCGGTGTCGAATTTATAATACCTCATACGAGCCGTCTGAAGGACGTGCTAGGTTTCCATAGCAACACGATCATGAGTGCCCCCATGTTTGGCCCCACGCCGGCAGTCGTCATCGACACCATGCCCGTCGCGTACACGTACGAGTACGAAGGTCGCGATACGGTGGATATAACGGCGGGCATCGAGACCCTGTACGTGTACACGGATCTCGTGGAACCGCGCGTCGTCGGTGACGTGTACGCGCCACTCCTTCGAAACATCGCCGTCCGCCGAACGAACGGTGACTTTATTGCGGAAACGTTCGACCGCGTCCAATACGTGAAGCTGCTGCGGAATCAATTCGATACGATCGAACTCGATATAAGAGACGATCTCGGCCAACCGATACCATTCGAGCAGGGGAAGGTGGTGACGACGCTTCACTTCAGACATTGTAAATCGAAATTGTTTTAACGACGATGCCGAAGAACGCGTACGAGGACTACTACGTTCGACAGGTCGGCGGTCAGCTGCCGATCTTCGTCGGTGGTCGGGGACAACGAGGACACGGTCTGGGCAATCTCTTCGGGAGCCTGTTTCGAAGCGCCATGCCGCTTATCAAGAGAGGCGCGTTGGCGTTGGGAAAACGTGCGCTCAACACCGGCATGCACGTGGCGCGGGACGTCGTCGCCGGCGGCAATTTGAAACAGTCGCTAAAATGTCGCGCGAAGGAGGCCGGCGCCGATCTTCTCGACGGCCTATTGAATTCAGTGCCGCAGCAGCCACCGACCAAGAAGAGGAAGAAAAAAACGCAGCAGCAGCAGCGCCGCCGCGGTGGCGGTGGTGTCGCCACCATAAAGAGACCGCGCCTAGCGGCGACGACCGTCAGTAAGCGGAAGAGGCGACGTCGAACGGATCACGACATATTCGACGAGTAACGATGGCGTTCGTGAACGGCGCAACGTGCGAGGGCGTGAAGGCCGAACTGGATCTGTTCAGTGGGCCGGAGACGCAGACGAGCATCGAGAGCTGCCAGTGGACCGTCTACCAACCGCTGACGGCTCTCGACGCCGGCGGCCCTATCGAGTTCCTCATCCCGGGTTCGGGCAATGACTATACGGACCTGGCGAGTCTTCAAGTGTACGTCCGCTTCAAAGTGGTTCAGGCGAACGGTGCCAATCTGGCGGCCGGCGCCAATGTGGCGCCGGTCACCAATTTCCTGCATTCGATGTTCAGTCAAATCGACGTGTCGCTGAACGGCACGCTCGTGACGCCGTCGACCAATACGTACGCGTACCGGGCCTACCTCGACACCCTGCTGAGTTACGGTAGCGACGCGAAACGATCGCATCTCACGGGGGCGTTGTGGTTCAAAGACACCGCCGGACAGATGAACACGCTCGGCAACAACAACGCCGGGTTCGAGGCGCGACGCGCCATGACGGCCGATAGCAACGAGGTGGAGATGGTGGGACGCTTGCACGTCGACGCGTTTATGCTAAACCGGCACCTGCAGAACGGCGTCGACACGAAAGTACGCATGGTGCGCTCGAAGGACACCTTCGCAATCATGGGCGCGCAAGTCGCACCGGGGTGGTGCGTCGTGCTGCAGTCGATTTGTCTGTACGTGCTAAAAGTGAAGTTGAACCCGGACGTCCAGATGGCACATATCAAAGCGTGGACGCTGGGAACGGCTAAGTTCCCGATGCGCCGCATCGACTGCAAGACGTTCTCGATAACGGCGGGTACGCTATCGCATACGCGCGAGAACTTGTACATGGGTACGATTCCGAAACGCATGTTCCTGATGATGATCGACAACGCCGCCTATAACGGAGACTACACTAGAAATCCGTTCAACGCTCGTCACAACGACATAAACTTCCTCACGCTCGTCGTCGACGGACGTCAGGTGCCGAGCAAGCCGCTGCAGCCGGACTTCCCGCACAACCGGTACGTTCGAAGCTACATGAATCTATTCGCGGCCACCGGAAAGGCGCACGAGGACGAGGGCAACGACGTATCGCGCGAGGACTTTGGCGCCGGCTACACCATCTTCGGTTTCGACCTGACCCCCGACTTTTTCGACGGGGACCATTTCAACGTCGTGCGTCATGGAACAGTAGGCGCTGAAATGCACTTCGGAGCGCCGCTACCCCGACCGGTGAACGTCGTCGTGTACGCGGAATTCGAAACGGTGCTGGAAATCGACAAGAACCGGAACGTCGTGTACGACTGGTAATGGATACGTTCCAACGGATGCGTCGCCTGGAACTCGATACGTACGCTAAACGTATCGTCGTCGGCGTCGTGCCTAAAGACGCGCTACTTACCACCACCACCACCGCCACCGTTTACCCGACGGCCTTCGTGTGCAACACCGACGACGGCGGCGAGCCGGGGCAGCACTGGGTGGCTGTCTACGTGGACGTCGACCAACGAGGCGAGTACTTCGATTCGTACGGTCTGCCGCCGCTGCACGACGACTTCCGCGCGTTCCTGCACCGCAACTGCGGCTACGCGTGGACGTACAACGACAAGCGGCTGCACAGCGGCGTCTCTAACGTATGCGGACAATATTGCATCGCCTACCTTCTCCTCCGATGTCGCGGTATGCCGTTGACGGCGTTCCAGAACCTATTCGGCGCCGATAGGGTGGCCAATGACTGTCTCGTATTCGAATGGTTAAAACCACATTAACAAGGCTTTCGCTTTTACGTGTATAGTAGTAGAAATAAAACAAACGATGATGTACACAATTGTTGTTGTTTATTATTACCCTACCTACATACATACATTCAGAAACTACCCCTAGGGGGGTGGGGCATTCCTTAGGTTAGACGAGTTAGACGAGTAGTTGTAGGTTAGTTGTTGTTATACGAGTTAGACGAGTATCGGCGCCGTGGTGACGCCGTCGTCGAGCACGCGTAGCGTAGAAGTAGCTCAATGCCGCGCGCTCTTGAATGTACGTCAACACGGACGAGTCTTTCACCTGGAAACCGCGGTTCCAGCCGACGCCGTTGCGTCGGTCGCGCAGTACGGCGAGGAAGGTGTGCTCGTCGATGTCGTTCTGTCGTTTGCTCAGTCCCTTCGTCCTGTACTTCGGGCCGTTGTCGCCGCCGAAGCAGTAGTAGGTCTTGCTACACAACGCCACGATTCCGTCGCCGCGCCACTCTTCTTTGAAGAGACCCGGCGTTCGACGATCGAACAGGCGTCGGCGCGCGCAGCAGTCCTCCGCCGCCCACGCTAGTCCGGCGACGCGCCGTCGTACGTACGCGTCCACATGTGCGTCGCAGCATTCGGCCGGAAACCAGAGCGATCGATTCCGGACGTAGTGTTCGCGACGATCTTCCTGCACGAGTGCGTCGACGTCACGACCGGCGAGGGCAATGTACGCCGAGTCCGTGTCCATAACGCAGTACTGGTAGAGGGGACGGGGGATGTAGGCGTCGACGAAATCGAAATAAAATTCGAGCATCCTCAATTTTGCGTACTGCAAGACGAAATAGCCGATATGTATCGGCAGGCCGTAGACGACTTTGCGCTTATTCAGCGCCACCTCGTACAGAGCGTCGTCAACGACAACGTCGAGTTGCCGGATGCGACGGTTGTTGACGAGCATCGACGCGCGTAATCGCTTTCCCGTAGGAACTGTTGCCGAGAAGTTTAAAGGTATCGGCGATTATCGATTTGTCGGGATCGATGTCGTCCTCGCGTCGCGCCGCCGAGACCGTGTCGCCGAAGCGGCGAGCACGATCTCGGCACCGAAGTAGCTACCGACGATCGTCCGTTTAGGTCGGGTGAGGAGATCGTGCGACTCGGCGTAGTCGCGCATCAACGGGCTGAGATCGTCGCGCGCGATATCGACGTTCTTGAACACGGGCTGCATTTCGGCCGGCGAACTTTGTGCACAACGCTTCCGGCACGGCGATATCTCACTGCACGAGACCGAACAGAGAGCCGTCGCGCACCGCCTCCAGTATCGTCGAGCGCGTAATGGGGGCGGTGGTCGGTGGTTGCCATCGTGACGCGTCGGGCGGCGTCGGCACGCCACTGGCACTCCCACATTTCGACGACGTCGTCGACGAAACGGCGCAGGTAGGTGGTCACGGCGATCGTTGCGGCGTACAGCGTCGTCATCGGTTGACCGTTGACGGCGTTCGTCGTCACGTGCGCCTGGCACGTCGGGCAGCCGTGAAAATAGCAGCCGTGAAATTGATACGCCGTTCGCGTGGCGGCACACCAGCCGTCGACTCGGTGCTTTCCGATGGGCTTCTCGCGTCCGTTTAACTGGTGACGAATACGCGCGCCGGTTTGTGCCTCCACCCACGTCAACCACTCCACGGCCATACGGCCGTAGCAGTGCACGCGTTCCGCTCGAAAGGCGTTCTCCGCGCGCCGGCGCGTGTACCAGCCCTTCGGCATCTCCTGCATTATTGCCCATAGATAGAGGCCGTTCGCGCCGAAACCGACTATCGAACGGAACGGCGCGTCGCCGCCTCGTATTGCCGTCACGCCGGCCTCGTGGTGGCGCGCGAAGACGACCGACGGGCCACCGACGATCTGCGACTGCAGCAGACGGTGCAGATCTTTGTTGGGTTCGTTGAACAGCGAGAAATGGATCGACGTCGGTAGGTCGTTGAACAGGTACAACAACGCCAACCCCGGTACGCTGATGGCGTCCTTGAACATGTCGATACGTCGGCGCCGATAGAAGGCGAACTGGCGATCGACGGCCTCGAGAAACGGCGCCACGTCTCGATTGTTATACCACATCAGAAAATCGCGCATCGACGTCATGCGCTCGTCACGCCACGCCGTCGCGCAAATCTCGTACGCCTCCGCGGAGATTCCCTCGCGTTTCAGGTGGCTGTAGAAAGCTTCGCGCGGCGGCAGGGTGGTTTCGTTCAGACGCGTCAACGCGTCGATATGTTCGTACGGAAAGTACCCCTTCGTCGCCGAGCAGCCGTACGCTTTCAGAAAGCGATCGTAGCTAACGCCGGGCGCGAGGTAATTCTTTTTGTCGAGGAACTTCAACGTCGTCGTCGACAAGCACATGTAATTGTTCTGACGTTTAATGGTAAACGCCGACGACGTGTGCTGCGCGTCGCCGGTTATGAGCAGGGGAGTCAAGTACTTCTTGACGACATTGTGATCGTACTTACCCGAATTGAATCCCAGTACGGGCATTTGACGAAGGTACGTCTACAGGCGGTCGGCGAGTGTGGCGTACGGTGACGCGCCGACGGCGTCGTCGTCGTTGTTGCACCGTCGCCGCCAGTCGGAGTCGAGCGCGTCGAGTGCCTCGAAGGTCGCGTCGTAGCGGGGGCGTAGAATTGCGCACGCCGCCGCGCTCACCGCTACCAGGTCGTCGATGAGGCGACGCGCGAGTTCCGCCGAATCGCCGGTCGTGACGTAACACCGCGCCGCTTCGTGGCCGGGCTCGTTCGACGCGACGCTCACGCTGAGCAGTTCGTGTCGCGCTATCCACCGGCATTTGTCGGTATCCGTCGGCAGATCGTTATCGGCGAAATAGCATTCAAAATCGAACGTCGCGCTGTACGGGTAGTAGCGCAGGTCGTCGTCGCCGACGTCGACGCCTTCGTCGTCGAGCCGCTGAAATACGGACGGCGACGGCCGGTAGATACCGCCGGGGAACATGTGACGAACGCCACCTTCGCACGTCGCTTCGTGACGTCGTAACGCCCACGCGCTCCGCCAGAGGGCGTTGCCGCATTTTCCGCACTTGAACGTGTTCGTGTACGCGCGCGGGTCGCTTATGTACGAGAAGTGCGTCTCGTACAAGTTGACGTTCAGGGTCGTGGGGTGCGCTTCGCGCGACCGACGGACTAGTTCGGCGACGTCGTTCGTTAGTCGATAGACGGCGACGTTGATGCCAAAAACCGTCTCCACGCAATCCAGTTCGTTCAGGCGGACACCGTTCGAGGCCGTCGTGCGCGTGGCGCGACAATACTGCGCGTGCAGTCGTTTAGCGACTTTCGTTAAACGGTTCGTATCGATTTGGCGGCCACTTTCGCCTCGTCGGTGGCCTTGCAGGTGGAGACCGATGCATCGGAAGAGACATAGATGGTCGTCGTAGGGAGTGCCTCGATAATCTTTCGTCAACGACACGATGGCCCTGTTGAGGCGCACGTAGGCGGGAAGTGTCACGCCAACGCACCCGATAGGATGGGCAATGATGGCGTTCACGAAGTAGGTGGCGTTCGTTTCGAGCTCGACGATCCACCCTGAGTCGGGACGCTGCGCGATGGCGTACTGCAGTACGTCGGTCGTGCGCACGGCGTCGAGGAATCGTTCGAACGAACGGCTTTCGGTAACTAGGGCGGGCGTTTCGAGGAGGCGACCGCAACAGTTACAGGAAGAATGAAAATATCGGTACCGACCCGACACCTTGTCGCGTAATACGAAACCGTAGCTTACGTTAATTTTAAACGCATTCTTTTGTTTGCGAAACATTACCCTCAGACGCGGTTCGAGAACCCGCGTACTCGTACAGGCGGTCATGCGATAGTTGTAACGGGACTGTACGGCACCGCGCGCTACCGACGTCTCTATGCTACGCCGGTGCTCGTCCACGACACGCTGAAGATCGTCGGGTGACGCCACATTAGCGGCTGCCGCCGCCTCCGCCACTGGTTCATTACTACTACTACTACCAGGAGGTGGCGCCGTCTGACGGCCACACCGCAGCTTCAAGTGTCGTAGCATAGCGGTGCGCGTAGTGTACGTTACACCACATTTTGGGCACTCTCGACGTTTTACGCATAGCGCATCGTTGCACATCTTTTTGAGCTCTTTGCGTGTCGTTCTAACGTCGACTGTTTCGCGAAATAACCCCCACATTTTGGACATTGCCATCTAGTAGGAGGCGAAGAAGGTGGTGGCATTCTCTACTGTGCTGCTATTTTTTCGAGCACCGCTACTTATAACAGTGGTGGCTGTGGTGGTGGTGGTGGTGGTGGTGGTAAGTGCACCCTAGCGGGGGAATGTGGTTTTAGGTAATGCGGGTATCTCAGAACGATAGTGGAAGGAATGTGTTTGCGGTAATGTTTTGGGTAACAAGTGATGGTGGTTGCGGGCTAGCGGTAATTTTTGTAACTAACTCGGAATATTTTAGGTAATGTGGGTAACCCTAGCGAGATAGATAACAAGTGGTCCCTAGCGGTGACTCGGACTGTTTTGGGTAATGTAACTCGGAAACGGAAAGTACATTTTCAATGTTTTATTCAGTAGCTTACAACATTCAAAAACAGCGTTCATCGCCTTTGTTACAATAGCAAGCAAATATTAGCAAAACAAGCAGTGTTCTTTATTCGATTGTTCGTTCTTTATTCGAGTCCACTCCTGCGCTGCACGTACGTATGGACGGCCGACTCCAGCTGAACACGTTCCATGTAGTCACGCCAGTTTGTTCCTAGTAGCCATTCCGACACAAACTGCACCAAATACAACTCTCCCGCACGACCCGTTTGTGGCTGCTGTCCAGACGTCAGCGTAGTATCGTGCAATATTTGCACGACACGCGTGAAGCACGGGATAAGTGACCGACGCAGAAACGTTTCCAACACGGCGTTGAAGAATCGCGTTACGATACATCCCGTGTTGTCGAAACGCTGTATGTACACACGGTTCGGCCGTCCCGCACGATAGCCTGGCATGTGAACATATGGGCAGCCCTCATTGGGCTCACATACGCCGCAATTATCGCGCGCCCGCTCCAGTATCATCTCACCGAGGGTCTCGGCGAGGAGGGCCATTGCGAGCCGCTCATAACGGCAGACCAACTGGGCCCTGCTCGGCACGACGATTTGACGTTGCGACGACACCTCCTGCGATAGGCTGCAACACGGAGCGCACGTCGGCCCCATCGTCCCCAGCGGCGAGTACAGGCCTTCGTTATACGTCGGTGGACGAGCTCGGCGCACATCCGATACACCGAGTGCCTCCTCGATGATGGCGTCAAATACGTTGGCGTCACGCACTCCGCTTCCACCCTACAGCACAAAGCATGTTCTACTCTTTACGAACCACCGTCAGCAACGCGTGTAGGAAGTCGCACATACATTCACGCCTGGTGTGTTGCAGCAGCGCCTCCTACAACACATTATTATGATTAGTCCGCCTGCTTTTGACCTTCCTTCTTGGCCTGCTCCTCCGCCTCTCTCTTTATCGACCCCTCCACTTCGCGTTCCAACAACGTTCTTACGAACGTGGCAACCTCCTCGTACCTCGCACGCATCCTTTCGTTGTTTGCTAGCATACCCTGCAGTATGTGGCGCACTTCCTACAGCATATAAGCACAACTGTTAGTTACGGAATGCACTAAAAATAAGTTTGCTTCGTAAGCTAGCCAAAACGCCCTTATGTAATTCTCAGCCGTCTCGGTTAATAGTTGCGCGGCCTCCTCGGTTATTTCACGACTACGACGCTCTCTCATTCGTTGTTGCACGTTCGCGCGTGTCAGCAAATCTACCAGTATCGGCCATCCTTCCTACAAACAACACAACACATTAGTCGTCGTCGTCGTTGTATCTCTTCAGTGTGCGCACGGTATACGAGGGCTCCCCGTTCCAAGTCGTCTTACGCACACTGATCTCCACTTTCGTGCCGGTTAACTCCAGCACAGTATCGCGGAGTGCCTCCTCGCTCAACTCCACCAAGTACTCGGCCGTGTACTCGACGAGATTAGACATTTGGCTGTCAAACAAAGTAAGCCAAAGCTCGTCTTCCTCCTCCTCGCCGTCCTTCACCATCACACGCAACGCGAAGTAATATTTCGGCACAAACACTCCACCGTGCGTTCGGCATATAATTTCCCCAACTTTGCTTTTCTGCAATTTCCGTCGACAACGGGAACATCCCAAATAGGCACCAACCTCTTTGTACGACACAGCGTCGATCATAACGGGCAACAGAAGTTTATACACACCGTTGTCAGCACACCTCAGGTGCCTCAGACTCACCAATGTAGCGCGCGTCGATGCCGTCGACTCACATTCGCGCTCGAGTGACGCGCTCCACGTCAGGGGTGGCTGCTCCACAGCCATCTCGACGGTGCCCAACGCCATTTCGGCGCTTTGCTTAAGCGGTGGCGCAATGAGCACCACGGGCCGCTTAACAGGTGCCGCTCCCGTTGACACCGCTGCTACTGCTGGCGAAGGTTGCTGTTGACCGCTGGCCGCCTTCAGTGACTGCTTGCGTGGTGCCTTGATCTTTTTTGGTGGAATCTCATCTGCCATGTTTCCGCAGAAGAACGTCTGCTGCTGCTGCTGCTGCTGCTGTAGAAACAATACACGTTAGAACTCCGGCGACATACAACATAGCATTTTCTCAACCGTTTTATACTTTTCAAACTAACGCGCATGCGCACTTAACAGTCTACAGTTATCTTACAAAATCACGCGCATGCGCACTTAACGCAAACGACGCTGATACCGAGGAATTTGGTTTAGGAAAAAAGTTAGCGGTCACGTCAGTACATTCATCGTCAAATGTGACTTTTACATCGAATTTCTCTAATATCACCACACCACTCGATTCCAGAGCCCAAACTCATCGTGTACAACGGCTACTTTCATGCTTTTAACTTTTCGTTTATTGTTTTTGAAATGGCATTGTCTACAACATAACGCGCATGCGCACTTAACACTAATACCGTTATCTTACTCAATTACGCGCATGCATACTTAACACATCCGAGGCATTTGTTTTCGGAAAAAAGTTAGCGGTCACGCCAGTACATTAATCGACAAATGTCTCTTTACATCGAATTTCTCTAATATCACTTCACCGCATAATTCCCTACCCCACACTGATCGTATACAACGTTTATTTTCATGCTTTCAACTTTTCGTTTATTGTTTTTAAAATTGCATTGTTCTCCGTTCACATTCCAATCGCAATAAGTCACGCGCAACAGATTTCAAAATTACGCGCATGCGCACTTAACACATACTGCCTAGTCTACCGAGGAATTTGTTTTAGGAAAAAAGTTAGCGGTCACGTTAGTACATTCATCGACGAATGTCTCTTTACATCGAATTTCTCTAATATCATTGCACCACACGATTCCTGACCCCACACTGATCAAATACAACGTTTATTTTCATGCTTTTAACTTTTCGTTTATTGTTTTTGAAATTGCATTGTTCTCCGTTCACATTCCGATCACGATAAGCCGTAGTGTCATGCGCCGCCGCTGTTTGACGGCGCGCGCATTGCATATTTCATACACACTGATGAACTCACGCGCAATCGACGCTAGATTTCATCGTTCGACACTTTCATCAATGGATACAACAACAACGTCCCCTCATAAGCCAACAGCGGTAAGTCTGCTTTTACGCATGCATACATGCATGCATGCATGCATGCATGCATGGTTCTCATTTTATTTTACCATTTAAACAGTTGTATGTCTGCTTTTACGCATGCATGCATGCATGTGTGTGTGCATGCATGGTTCTCATTTTATTTTACCATTTAAACAGTTGTAAGTCTGCTTTTACGCATGCATGCATGCATGGTTCTCTTTTTATTTTACGCATGCATGCATGCATGGTTCTCATTTTATTTTACCATTTAAACAGTTGTAAGTCTGCTTTTACGCATGCATGCATGCACGCATGCATGGTTCTCATTTTATTTTGTCACCCTTTGTTTAAACATGTATTGTGGTTTTATTTCATAGAAAGATCCAACTGCCTACAACCACCGCATCAACTAAACACACATGCAAGGTCGTACCTATGTCTCGCCAAATCACGCCAATACCACCGACACCTAGCAGCCACGACTCCGATTATGATGACGATGATGATGATGACGGCACCCCCAACCTCGTGTCGGTGTTCCTCGTACAAGGAAACGATGGGTTGTGGCGCACACCCATTCCGTCCACCGAACTCTATGCACGTCGTGGGTTTCACTCCCCAAATATGCGAGGCGTTGGTCGCGCGCGACTGTTGAAATTTCACACTCAATAAATACTGCAGTCATCTCTACTACTCACGTTTCCACGCGTCTGTATCCACTGCATAAACACCCTACGTACAGTGTCACCAACTGAACGTTAGCGTATTTATGCACTTGGTTTCGTTGTAATCCCACAACTAGATGTATTTATTTATTTAAACGCACAACGCATTGGTTTCGTTTTGATCGTACCACCAGGACGCTCACCGTTAGCCAGCTATGCTGTCATGCAGGGGTGATAGTCCACTCCAGCAGCAGCAGCGCTTATCGCAACAACACTGCTGTAAACATAGGGTACAGTGGGGCATCCACATAGGGCTGACGGGGGGAGTCTGCACACAGTGGTTTTATCGTGGTTATATACTCGCGCAATAAACGCATTATTGCTTACGTCAGCACGCGCTAGGTACGGCGTTGATCGCTAGGGGACGAACTAAAAGGGTCTCTGCACTCACCGCTAGGTGGCACATCGGGGTAATCCATCACGTTTTTTATAAGTAGGTGCCCGAAAACGATTAGTGTCAAAGGGGGTAATCCATCACGTTTTTTATAAGGAGGTTCCCGAAAACGATTAGTGTCAAAAAAGCCTTTGATCTTTTTTTATAAGTAGGTTCCCGAAAACGTTTAGTGGTCATTAAAACGTTTTTTTATAAGTAGGGTTTGGATATCGTACAGCTCCTCTATACTACTGACGCCCTAGGCTATGTTATTCGTGGATGACATGGTGTTGTGTGATTCAGACGGAGGTAGGATAGAAGAGAGATTAGACAAATGGAGAGAAAGAATGAGATATGTGGGCTAAAGATCAGCAGAGTGTCAAAGGGGTGGTCTAGATGGAGGGAACTATCTGGAGTGATATGTGATAAGAAGGTACCACAAAAGATGAAGGTCCTGCTCTACAAAACGATAATTAAGCCGACACTTCTTCTATATGGCTGTGAAACGTGGCCACTATCGACAAGAGACGAAAGACGACTGACAACAATGGAGATGAGAATGATTAGATGGGCAATGGGTGTAAACCTGCAGGAGCACCGGAGGAATGAGGACATCTTGAAAGAAGCCGATGTGGAGAGCTGGAGTGGTTTGTTCATGTGAAAAGAACGAAAGAAAGGGAAGACATAAGAGCCACCACGGAGATGACGATAGAGGGGAAACGAGCGAGAGGGAGGCCCTCAGTTGAGATGGCAGAACACAGGGAGGAAAGATTTAAAGGCATGGCAGATGAAGGAAGAATGGGCTCAGGATAGGAAGAAGTGGAAGATGCTCTGCAAGATCCGTTACCCCGCATAGGGAAAAGGCAGGGAAAGGGGAGAAATGTGAGAAAATACAACGGCTAGCCGTAGTGATATTTTATGCTACATCGAACTAATGATACAGACACGTAAGGACCAACTGGTAAATTTAATAACTTACTTTGATAAATTAGCTTCGCTCAAAAAGTGAGTTAATCACGCGAACTGCGAAACAGCACGTAATCATACTCGTTTCAAGATGACGTCATACTATTGTTATGACGTCATAATATTATTGTGACAAATAAAACGAACGGCGACGTTATATAGAAGTTTCAAGCGTTGTTTCATACCTACGAACTTTTTATTTGCTCTTTTACGTGAGACCCAGACTAACTCAATATATCAAATTATGATTCACATATACACCAAGCGGCGAAAGGCGCCGCTGGTGTCAGTTGTGAAGTTGTTGAGCGCCACCCAAGCGGCACTAGGAAATGAACCGCCTAGACATAAGGCGGTGGCCGCTCTCTGCAGGTTTGTATGTATGGATGAAGGCCTACGCTGGCTTAGGAATGTGAGTGAGTGTGAGAGTTTATTCAGTAAAATTATATACATGCATTACATAAGTAGAATAACAATGACATATATATATATATATATATATATATAATACCGAGGATAGCATATCAAAGCTCACATAGTATACTTATTTCCAATGTGGTCCTCAAAAATAGTGAATAAGTAATTATAATAAGAAAACAATAACAAAAAACAAATAGATAAAGAGTAGAATTTAAAAAAATATTATTTATGTAAAAATAGCAACATTTTAAATACAATAAATAAATAACTATTATGCATTAATAATATTAAGACGCAACGTAAAGATTGTGTTCATGAGCCACAAATCTACTATATAGAAGGGTCGTCACTTTTTTTCTAAAACTAATTTTAGATCGACATTGTTTTGTTTCAGTTGGAAAGTTGTTCCAGTGGCATATGCCTGTATAAAGAAAGAAGTTTGTCCAGATCCCTTTACTCCCAGAAAAGCACATGCCAATTCACTGTCTCTTGTGGGGTATATATGTTGAACCATTTCAACATTTGCTCTTAAATATGCTGGTGCATTACCATTGATAATATTGAACATGTGGCCCAACTTGAACTGTTCTACTCTATATTCAACAGGGAGTATTCCAACGGTCTTAAATTCATTCCAACATGGAACCTCGGTGGAGCATTTAACATAAATCTGATAATCTTATTCTGCATTCTGTACTTCATTTTTTTCTCAATAATCCACTATACTAAGCTGAACATGTGTAATCAAAGTGACATTGAATCAAAACAGAGACTAGTAGCTTTTTGTTTTATGCTAAACTTTCTGGCGTTCCTATACAAAAATTTAAGTTTACTTGAAGTTTTAGAAAGGATATTAGAAGCTATCAGCCACTTTCCACATTAAATGGGTGTGGTATACCATTCTTCTCTGCAAACTGAAACGCTAAATGTATCAGGTCAATTATGGACAATCCAAACATCCTGGATTCATGTTCAAGAATGTGGTCACACGGTTGTTGTTCCTCTTCCTCAGAAAACACAGGTTTGTGGCGTCCAATGCCCTTTCTTGGTGCATATTTTACCGTTCTCGAAGATGCCTATTTCAGCCTTCGTCTAAGGGTTGTTCTTGGTACGTTGAAGATAGCTGCTGTTTTTACGTTGCTACCTGATCTAACCGCACCGATGGTTTTTGCCACATACACATCGCTCCACGCTTGCTGCGTACGTGTTTATAAGTTCTCACCATTTTACACTGCAATAACAGACATACGTAGGGTGTTAAGTGTATGCACAATACAACAGTCATGTGCAGAGCAAAATAAATTAATGGAAGGCAGGGTGTGGGACGTAATGTGATTACCTAATTTCGACCATAAATCCTTAACTTTACTAAATGTCCATTTTAATGTAATGGTGTAATTATTATTGTACATGATTAAACTACAAATATACTAAATAAAAAACAACTAATGAACACTCCATCAACTATAAGAGAAATTTAATTTAACAAATACTGCAAATTCCATAAAACGTGGTGGACTGGGATTATAAAGGTGATGTATCAGGGGGCGGGGGTATCTCTCGTCCCCACCCCCGTATCCACTTCTGATGTCCATTTTTGCGTATTTGTTAAGTACTCACTACTCCAAGTAACGTAAAAAGCATATGCCCACTTTGCCCCGCCTATCCACAATGCCGCATCCACTTTGCCCCACATGCGCTGTAACAAATATGAACCATTCCCATACGCTATTCCGTGAACATTGTTCATAACTTAGTTTTACGTAAACGTATGTGTAGCATACGCTTACAAGCGTTTCCAATATATATATATATATATATATATATATATATATATACGACTAGGAAAAGCATTCCAAAATACGAAAAAATCGCAAGAAATTACACTAAAAGCGACTTGCCGCCAGAACGTAAAAATGGCGACTGATTTGGCACGCGAAGTTGGTGCACCCAAGCGGTAGTGATATCAACTAATGTGTTTATCACATCAACGTTAGATGATGAAAGTGGTGCGAGCTTAAAATGTAATTGTCCACTTTGCCCCAATGGCCGCTTTGCCCTGATCTCCCCTACGTTGACACCAAGGTATATTGGAAATAAAGTACATTGGCAACAAAGTACATTGGCACAAAGGTGCATTGGCAACAAAGTATATTGGTAACAAAGTACATTGGCACCAAGGTACATTGGCAAGTCTGGTGCCATTCCATTTAGTTCGCGCTTAGCGTCTCTGTTCCTCAAATGATAGGCACACCCTTCGACATGTTTGCGCGTAGTTGCTATTGAGTAATAGCCCAGGTAAGAATGTGACGTCGCATTTACGTCGCAGATACGTCCCCTGTTCAGTACCAGTTACATCACATAGTATGCACATTTCGACGTCACATTCACGTGCGAAGTGAGCATTTGCAGATACGTTTTTGTCACCCGCAATACGACTTAAAAATTGACCCACGACGCGCTATAGACTTAACGTCCTAGTGACCAACAATGACGTCATAGCGACGTTGCTACGGCGTCACTTTGTTTAGCGTAACAATTGACCTCTTCGGAGATCGGTTCATTTCGGCTCTACACGAATTATCCTGATTAAAATTGCGTTTATCTGCATAGTGAGAAATTCAATTCATGTAAAGAGTGATAATAACAACTGAGATGTCTGCTGTCAAAGTGAGTTTGATATAGTACAGGCATGCGCAGTCGCGAAAACTGAAACATCCAGAAATTCACGAATTGGCCTCTTTCAGCTTTATACACTTTAAAGTCCCATTTTAGGGTAAACAACAGCAGGTTCTTAAAATAAATAATTATCTAGGTTAGTTTTGCTACCATAAGAATGACCAATAGTTAAAGAAAACGGTACCACTGACGTTTAAAAAAATTACGTTGCTTGATACAATCGTACAAAACACGCGAGTGATTGGTGTATCGATCACGTGGCCTATTTCCTAGCAACAAGGTCCGTCTAACTTCCAAAATGTATGACGCGTATGTGATATTCAGTCGTAGGCCTACATTGTGTGGAAATCCTGGCCGGAAACGGTTTTTTTTGCAACAGAAACAAATGCCATAACTGTATGTATGTACTCTTGACCTGGCAGATGTCGTGTCGCCCTAATAATGCAATGTGCACTGTGTGTAGACAATGTTAAGAAAAGCAACGCTCGATGGAGGTCACGCGCATACTTTGGATTGTGACGTTTATGATACCGTCAATTGAAGTATCCAGAACGTCGCGGTTTGCGTACGTCACAATAAAACGTTTGAGCATGACCTCCGTCAAGCTTTGCCTTTACCAACAATGCTGAAAACGGTTATGGGTGCGAAATAATTACTATTCTGCGGCATAACATCTCATAGATCAAACATAGCCGCATAAAGTTATCATGTTAATAAAACGTTTCCTTACGTGCTCGGCGTCCACCTTTCGATGGCTTGACGGAGGTTTTGCTAGGCAACAGGTTACGTGATGAATAGGTCATTTGTATGTAATAGACCGGTGTGAAGTTAAGCCGGCTAAAGTTTCACGGGTTCATTTACGATCCCTCGGAAGGACTAAAATAAATCCTTTAATGAAAATAAAAAATGGCTTTTAACAGCTGATTCACATTTGGGGTACAGATGTGTGCAAAGTGTCACAATTATAACAAACATGCAAACTATTTGTGCTTATCCGCCTGTTTTTATGATTACTCAAACATACGTAATCCGTCCACCGGTCAGTTGGTAACTTACGGTCTACAAGTTATATCCCTTACTGAGGATGGCTAGTTTTACTAGTAATACTTTCAATATTAATTGTTACAGTGATTTACATTGTGTGCATACGTCGTTGCAGCTATTCCCTGCTGCGCCCACGTCACCCGCTCTGTCGCCTGTGGGAGCTCGTCGTCACCTGTGTCGTGATGGCGTCTTCTTTGCTTGTCCTATACATGAGCGCGTTCGACTCGACGGCTCTTGCGCTGCACATTGCCCTATACGTGTTTGATGCAGTCAATCTCGTCAACGTCGCGGCGACATTCTTGTTAGCGTACGAAGACGACAACGGCTTCCTTGTCACTAACAGACAACTGATCCGCAGTCGATATATCAAGTCGTTGTTTGTCGTCGACGTCTTTTCTGCGATTCCGTTCGAGGTTTTCGGTTTGTGGTACCCGGCAGCGTTGCCCTACCTGAGGTTGAATCGAGTATGTCATGCCTATCTGGTGTGGACTTTCTTCGGTAAGGAACGATGGTTAATTATAGACACGAAAAGCCAGATGATGTGCAATACAAAAGTACCGGAAATTGTTGGTTAATAGGACATAAAAAATCACAAATTTGAACAAAATTGGTACCCATTTTTATTTTGATGCATTATGAATAAGCAATATTACGAAATACATTAATGCGTATTCCCTCGCTGTTCCACTCTGTGCGTAGCCATGGGCTTATAAATAATTATACCATGTGTTTGTTTTACCTTAGAATATATTTACAACAAGAATCACGCACATGCAACGCACGCACGCACGCTCGCACTCACACACTCACGCACACGCACACACAGACAGACAGACAGACAGACAGATATACTCACACTGAGATTGCCTGTGTGTGCAGATCATCAAGCGGATATGATTGGAGCAACTACTCAGCTCATGTACTGCGCCAAGTTCTTTAATGCCTGCGTACTAGCAATACACGTCATTTGCTGTATGTGGTTCCACATGGCTTGTCAAGGACGCCATCTTGGCAGAGACCAAGATACCCGAAGTTGCAGGAACGACACGTGGATCACACGTGATTCGCTCCAGCTCGGTACATATTTTGGCTTTAACCTGTGCGTGTGCGTGTGCGCACGTGTGTGTGTGTGTGCGTGTGTGTGTGTGTGTGTGTGTGTGTGTGTGTGTGTGTGTGTGTGTATGTGCGCGTAAAGGGTAATCAATGTGTTCTACCTCTGTTTGGTGCCTAAAAATGAAGCTGTGCAAAGTTACAAACCTTAAGAAGTTATTTTAGAAGTCGCTCAATAAGACCAAAGTATTAATTAATAGGGTTGTAGCTGGAGCTAGGCAAGGGTTAGAGATAGCCTTTACGTATATATTTCCGAAAAGAATACCAACGCATCTTGAGTGGTATGATTATTGTTATATGTACCCAAAACAACGACGGGAGCTTCAAAATACATAAAATAAACATATACCTCGCTACTGACGTCCAACATTTTTCCAATTATACAAGGTAATTACGACGCCACGGAACAATTATATATTACGTTTTGACGTTTTGCATAACTATTTCAAATACGTTATCATGGATACCGAATTACTCGTATTTGGGTTGGCATGTATTTAAAAATTGTATACAGGAATACATATCCCTCTCCTGTTAGGTTTGTTTCATCCCCTTTGTTATACTTCGATACATTCCGTGTCGAATCGGCTTTGATTGGCAAATAACAGCATAGTTTTTTTATTATATAAGGTAATCAAACATATAGTCGTGACAATTCCTTAGGGGATGCCTGGTCAGAGGACTACAAATCATTGTCATAAACCCACCCCTGTCAGCTACACAATATTCTGTATCCTGCTCTATACAAAATGTGAACGAAACTGCTCATGCTTTCAAACACAGCAATGGGTTTCGAAAGTTTTTTCTAGATAGAGAGTTCGACCTTCAACCAATCTGCTACGTTGTTTCTTGATAAATGTAATTTGAAAACTCACCCATTCCCGCCATCTCTCTTCGGTCGCTTCCTGTGAGATTGTGGGCTTTTGATTCTCCAAATTTCTTGTTCAGTTAGTCGACACATCCTGTTTTACACGTTGGTTTTATGTTCTGCTTTCAACAGAGTTTAATTTTCTGGAAGCAACCCCTGGACAACAATACGTCGTTTGCCTCTACTGGACTTTGTCTACCGTATTTACTACTGGGTATGTTTCCACCGATTGTAATTACTGCGCTTAAAAATTGCTTAATTTGTTAATCGGGCCACGTATGTATGAAGCATGAATGTGTTGAACACTCAGGCTCGTGTCAGACAGTGTTACTTGTAGAACTCAACAGTTCTTCGGAATTTTTCCCAAGACTGAAGCATGCATATTCACAGTTCTCACCACAAACCTCGTATCTTTAAAAACTTAACAAGTTTTCCTTTTCACAACATATACACTTGTATAGCTGAAGACTTATTACATATTCTACTTAAGTATTAAATCTAAAAAAGTATAATATACTAGTAGTCATATTGTATTGTATTTGTATCATACGTAACTATGCTGGTTGGGTGGTGAACCATACATAAGTATCACACTTCTGTTCACCTCCTTTCCACCAACACTATTGTTTTTTTATTGTTTATAATGTTGCAAATTGTGTATTTCGTAATACTGTATTTTGTAATAATGGAATGTGTATTTTTGGTTGTTGTGGGTGTTGGAAATAAATTATTGATTGATTGATTGACTTACTGACTGACTGACTGGTTGATTGATTGACTAGCTGACTGTCTGACAGGTTGATTGATTGATTGACTGACTGACTGACTGACTGACTGACTGACTGACTGACTGACTGACTGACTGACTGACTGACTGACTGACTGACTGACAGGCTGGCTGACTGACTGACTGACTGACTGACTGACTGACTGGTTGATTGATTGACTAACTGACTGTCTGGCTGGTTGATTGATTGACTGATATCCCAACATATGCTTTGTCAAACAAAACCCATCGTTGACTCCCATTAGAATGTAAGAATAATAGGCTCCGCCTTCGGTTGATTTACTGTTCGGTTGTGGTTGAGAATGTGTTGCAAGCTGACAACTGAAAATCGAAACAATAATGTTGCATAGGAAGCACACACGAATCTCATCGTTGTGTGTGTGTGTGTGTGTGTGTGTGTGTGAGTGTGTGTGTGTGTGTGTGTGTGTGTGTGTGTGTGTGTGTGTGTGTGTGTGTGTGTGTGTGTGTGTGTGTGTGTGTGTGTGTGTGTGTATCTGTGTGTGTGTGTGGTTGTGTGTGTGTGTGTGTGTGTGCGTGTGCGTGTGCGTGTGCGTGTGCGTGTGCGTGTGCGTGTGTGTGTTTGAGAGAGAGAGTATGTATGTGTGTGCGTGCGTTACAATAGGCCTGTTGCGGAGATTTTTAAATGTTGTCCATTTCCTTTTCGAAAAAAGGTGTGAGATGACTGTGCGTCAATTATATGCCATTTTCACATAGAAATCCGGGAGACTTTGTACTGTAGTTTGGTTTTGGCGCGATGAACACGCTGTACAAGCGCAACACTTCATTTACAGGTTTGGCGACATCGTCGCTAACAACCTTGGTGAAATGGTGTTCTCCATCCTGGCTATGATCTGTGGTTTGTTGCTCGTCCACGAGATGTTACTGGCCGGAGTATCATCGATGCTAATGAACAGCGACTTCATCCGATCGCGTTATTGGTCTCGGCTTCAAACAGTGAACCGCTACCTGGTGAGACTGTTATTTTGTGTAAAGCCCGTCCAGAGATCGGTGTCCATTTTGTTTAGGTCGTTGCACTTTCGAAGACACGGTGTTGCTTGACTTCATATGTACAAACGCAACGCTAATGTAGTCAATCACACTTGCTATGTAATATATTAAAATATCCGTAAACATGGGGGCGTTAGATGCGTTCACACCCTCCCTGCGGAGAAGTAAACGAGTTTCTCTTGACCAGGCCATTTTAAGTGCAAAGATATGTCATCAACAATAAACATATAGTATTGATTGGGCAGTTTGGATATCGATCCCGATACTTCTCACATTAAAACCACATTTGGCAATATACTAAATTCTAAATAATATTTTAAAAGTGACGTTAAATGTTAAACTATGGTTTTTAATATCACTGATGTCATTGAAAGTCCCTGTGAACTGTTTTGGTTATGCATCAAATAAAACTGGCCCCCAATACCCCTTTTTCTCATTTCCACCACGTTATCTGATGGATTATTTGGAACGACAGAAGTAAAGTTAAGGTAAATTCTTATGTAGCGCAGTATCCAGTCATCAGGACTGCTCTAGACACTTTACTCCCTGGCAGATCTGTTCAATTGTACACCATCTCGACTTCTCAGGGAAGCGTTTAACCACAGTGCAATTAATGCGCGAAGACTATTCATACACAAATATCCACCAATGTCTGTAGCCAGATACTCATTCATACAGCTGAGTGAACTGGAGCAACGTGTAGTGAACGAACTTGCCCAAGGTTCGAAAGGCGGCACGGGATTCAAAACCGTGTTCTCTCGATTGAGAGTCCGACGCTCTGGCTACTGCGCCACTGCGCTCCAAAGTGGTTCAGAGACATCTTGATGAGCCGGTTAACACAAACAAATTATTGTTCTAAGATATTACATTGCCAAAGGCATTTACGTAGCGGGTAATTACTGTTAGTGTTTTAGTGCAAGTTGACGTGTAAACAGATCAACTGGCGGGGAGCCGTGGTCGCGTTGTAGAGCGGTAGAGCGCCGGACTATCGATCGAGGGGATGGTGGTTTGATTCTACCTACCGCCTTTCGAAATTTAGGCAATTTCGTTCACCTCATGTTGTCCGTGTCTATCAGAAGGTACACTAAAAGCCGTTGGTCCCTTTTATCTGCTGTCTATGCCAGGGGAAGTAAAATACCCCACACAGGGGTAAATGTGTAACCTATCGTTGACTCACTCTAACCCACTGGATCTAGTTACCAGCGGCTGGCGTTGCTTCCCGATCAGGCATGTGAGAGACCCCGAACAGGCAGTGTAGGCAGTGTAATACACTGTATCATTGGAACAACTGGGTCCTATATGAATGTACATGTATGCAGTCCAACTATCCTACCTGAAAATAATATTGTATGGTGGCCATATGGGAATATGAGGCTAGAAAATTATTTTCGTAAAACTCTTGGCTTAGAGCTCCTACCGGGGCACCAGCGCAGAACACCCCGTAAAGCAAAGGTTTGATCAGGCAGATATGTTTGTATGGACTAAGGTTCCCTGTTTTAGGTGGATGCCAATTATGAACGTGTGTTTGTTAGCTTGGTAGCCATTTTTTGGCGAGCTCCATACTTTATTAATACTTAGATAATCATAATTTTGGTGTGTCAGCATATAGGTTTTACGGGTCATGGATTTCGAATATATTATATTTGAACTTCTGCAACATTCACATTAGCCGTTTTTTATGAGGGCAATTTTCAATACAAATGTCACCCATTTATTAGCAATTACCCTACGCAGAGCTGTCAAAGCCTATTATTCTCATATCTTAAGGAGGTTTTCAGGCATGGACATTTCAAATACATTCATTTGGACATCGCCTACCTTCATATATACGCCATTGTTAAAAATGGCGCCCGAGAAAACCAGTCATCCCCATATCTTATATTATTATATATTAGGAACTACCTCGCTTATATCCGTAACACTGATGTCAACAATGCGCACAGAGAGACAACAAGATCGCCAGCGACATGTCGAAGGTGGTAGACGACTATTACAAGCAGCTGTGGCTACGAAAGCGCGGTGTGCAAAACCCATCCATCTACGCTGCCCTGCCGCTTACAATGCAGGCTGAAATCGCCAATGGAACTTACGAGAATATGTTTGCAAAGGTAGGATGAGAATGTAGTCAAGTGTGATTTTTGCTGCTGAACTGAGCTATAGATATTTCATAAAATCGATGGAACATCATCGTATTGCATAATATGCATGTATGCATACCTTGATGTGTGCGTTTGTTCGTGCGTGCATGCGTTCGTGTAATTCATTTAACCACAGAACAAGAAGTGCTTGCGAAACATGTCTGTGCTATTTTTGATCTGGAAAATTAAACGCCGATTTTATCAAGTCATGAACCGATTCGTCGGGTGAACATACAAAGAGGAATGTACATTTACAATTTCGATGTATAACAGGATTTGCAGAAGTTTGCTAAACGTTAGCAATAATAAATTAATAAATTGAAGACAACGGTTACTCGTGGTGAATAAAACATATCTTCAATTGGTGCAGGAAATTTTCCAAATTACCACTAATTAGAAATACTAACATAAATGCCCATCTTCCAGTTTAGTGCAACATACACACAGACGTAGAATATGGTTTCCTGACCTATTCCTACACGACGTTTGTTTTGACGTAACGTTCGATACAAACCCTAACACCAATAAAAACACTTGATCAACGGGGAATTACAAAAGGAAAGGCATTACGCACGCACGCACGCACACATACACACAAACACACACACATTATACACCAGTAAACTGTATAATTATACATTTGAATCAGGCATAATTCCATCACGAAATTTAGTGTTTCATACTTTTATGGTGGTGCACCACTTTCCTTCCCAGTCGTTTCTCTTCCAAGACCTCTCTCGTGGCTTCCTCCGCATGGTGGCGCTCAACATCAAGCCAATATTGTATCTGAAATATCAAGTGATCGTACGAAGAGGCGACGTGAAGCGGCAAATGGTCTACATACACAGAGGGATGTTACAGGCAAGAGAACATAAGTACAGTCGAATGGTTGTAAACTGTAAGCGTATTTGATGTCACATCGCGTTTTCTTGTCGTGACGCGTTTATCGCGTCCACATTCATGTTTTAAGCCCGACTGAAGAGATAGAGAACACATTCCCCAATATTGATTTTGAATTGGCTAAGTATATCATTAAAAGTGTGAACTAAATATCACATGGCAACTTTGGCACTTGAATTATAAATGGGCCATTTGCTATAATAACGTTACTGAAATTATGTGTGTGTCGGTACGCGCGCGCGCGCGTGTGTGTGTGTATGTTCGTGTATTTGTGCGTGTGCGCGCGCGCGCGTGTGTGTGTGTGTTTGTGTGTATTTGTGTGTGTGTGTGTGTGTGTGTGTGTGTGTGTGTGTGTGTGTGTGTGTGTGTGTGTGTGTGTGTGTGTGTGTGTGTGTGTGTGTGTGTGTGTGTGTGTGTGTGTGTGTGTGTGTGTGTGTGTTTGTTCATTCACAGCATCAGTCATATCGGTGAGATAGCTGAAGTACAAAAACAACTGTGCAACGGGTTGTCTGAAAGGTGAATGGCTTCGAAGTCATGTAAATGTATGTGTGTATGTACGCACGTATGTAGGTATGCATGTATGTATGTACGTATGTATGCATGTGTGTATGTATGTATGTACGTATGTATGCATGTAAATGTCTCCGGTTATATCCACAATTTCCCAATGAACCCTCTGTTGGAAGAGCGTCATGGCAAGAATTTGGGAGGCGTAATAGATACATACTGCAATATAAAACTACGTATAAAATATCTATGTAATATAAAACAAATTAATAATAATTGTTTCTTAGGTGTTGTCGGAAGAAGATGACGAAACGCCGGTAGCACTGTTGCATGATGGCAAAATCATAGGGGAGGTAAATACTTGAAACTGCAAGAGTTTAATATGAATTTCCCATGGTAATTTCTGCATAACAGTTCATTGATGCACGATCAATTTGGTTTACAGTACGTATCTAATAGCTACTTATCCCCTTCGTGCCGTGTGACCCATAAGGTTCACACAAGATCTCGCTAGACCCTTCTTTCTTGGGCTCTCCTTGCTGCTGTGCCCAGGGTCAGCCCAGCAGTCTTCACTTCTTCTTCCATCGTTCGTCGCCACGTTGTTTTTAGTCTGCGTCTTTTTCCTGTCCTTATGGCGTCAAGGACTCAAGGTTAGTGCTGTTTTGCTGGCATGTCGCTGTTCGTCCTGTAAGATAATGCCTGTACCTCAGCAGTAGCACGCAGAAATGAAAAGTAGACATATTGTCCTTTTAATAAAAAATGCGTTAAACCGGGAGGGGTAGCGAGACTCGTGGTCTATCCTTTTTCTGAATTCCATGTTATGGACTACAAGCTCAACAACACCCGTTAACTTCGTGCGAATATGAAACATGTTCCTGTTTTGCTTATGGTCGTCCTTGTAGGTCGGCTTAATCATGGATATACCTAGCACAGCTACTATCAGATCGGCGACTGACTGCGACTTATGCATATTGGAGAAATCCGACCTGCAAAATGTACTCATGCACTATCCGGAAAGTAAGTGTCGTAATATCGTAACACGCTACCCTGTTGTACGAAACGTCAGTTTACTATATATTTAACAGTATCTTTTTGTGTGTGTGTGTGTGTGTGTGTGTGTGTGTGTGTGTGTGTGTGTGTGTGTGTGTGTGTGTGTGTGTGTGTGTGTGTGTGTGTGTGTGTGTGTGTGTGTGTGTGTGCGTGTGCGTGTGCGTATCTCATGTTTGTTATGAAGTAAATTTGATTAAACAAATTCGCAATGCATGTTACATAAAACGTCTGTAAATGATCGGCGGATCGTTTACGTAGCTCGTGACATTCGCAGAAAAACACACGTAGCGTTGTGAACAAATGACTAACGACAATTTAACGTCCGGTACGAATCCTAAAACCGGTAGCAACCCTTAACCAACGGATACTATCGAAACCAAATAAAGGCGAGGGGTAGTAGATGAACTCCTGATAGATGTAGGCACCTGCTATGCAAATCACACATGCGTGCGCACGCATGCGCGCACGACTAGCCAGATAAGATCAAAGTTAGATTATTAAAGCTAGACTATTAGGTTCAGCCTTTGTACATGTTTGCTAGTTCGCGAGACATTGGTGAAGATATGTGAAGATAAAATGCGGATGGCAAGACAATCTTTCGTTCAGCAGAGCCAGAAGTCACGCCGTCTGACCGCTATTTACGAAACTCAGCGTCGCAAGATCAATCTGTATCACCGCCTTGAGAGGGAAGAACATGCCATGTCCAAAGTAATGTCGCACTTCGTCTAATACAGTTTCCACCGCGCACACACGCACGCACAAACACAAACACGCGCGCGCACATATTACAGTGCTTAAATAACGTTTATTAAATATCAATGTACTCGACCTTCGTTTGGTGTATTTACCCTCAAAGCTAACCTGTGCAAAGTTGTGGACCTTCAACAATTATGCAGATGTCGCTCAACATGTCCAAAGGGTATTTAGGATTAGGGCATGGGCTTCGGTACGGGTTAGCGTTTTCTTATACGTAAGCTTTCCAAAAGAGTATTAACGTTTCTTTAGTGGAAATTACCATATTATATATACATACATACATATTTATATATTGTTTTAGGACAAGAAAAATGGTGGATCTATATGGGGCTGTACCCGTCGAAGTTCCAATAAAGTAATTCCATCCACAAGCATTACAGAGCAGAGACAACGCCTGGGCGTCATGGTTGAGGCGGCCGAGGAAACCTCTGTCACCGAGCTACCTGTGCCGACGGATCGAAGAAGGCGACGCCCGTCTAGTCCCCAGAGCGAACCTCGAGAGAGCCCGGAAGAACCGTTTGATTCGCTCAGCAAGACATGCACACCAACACAACGACGCAGTACCTACTACTCTCAGGTAATGATGACAGCCCAAGTGCTGCCTTACATCACTGACATATTTTGAAGTGTCACACTTTCAAAAATACTATTTAATTATTTGTTGTAATAATCAAGGTCGTGGGCATTACAATAGAGGGGGCATGCTATATATCATGCAACTGTTGAATTAATTGATTGCCGTGTAAATTCGACGAGAAAGACTTACACGGGGTGTATCATAATTATGATTAAATTACTCCGACGAGCAATGTCCTCTTTGAAGGTTTCGAACACCATAACATGTGTTGCACATAAGTTTACTCATTACGAAGAGATTTAGCATCGTGACCACTCGTAACGAATCGTTGTTGTTGCCGTACACCAGGCAATGAAGTCGAACTGTGAAAACTCCAACACGACAAGAGATTCGATCGTGAGCGGCATGCGACAGTCGTTTGTGCGCAACCGTTTTTCGTTGACGGGCTTCATCGCAAGCAGCCTACATCATCCTGATCATCCCATAACCATTGCCATCAACTCTTCAATTCTGATGCTGCTGCCGTTTGCCAAAGAAACCTGGAAGCCTACATCAAATATTTTGTCTGTGGGTATTCTTAGAAAGTACAGGGTCGCGTTCAGAGTTCGTCGCCGTGCCACGCCGCGACGTCGCTTTTTGCCCCGGAAGTTGAATTTGCCGTTCAAAGTGCCGTTCAAAGTTACGTGCGACTCCTGTCTAAATAAAAGTCGTTGGTGCTAACGCCGCGACGCGCGACGCGCAAGCGCGTTTCCAGTAATGATCACCGTTATTAGTTTCTCATTCGATGATGATTTTTTAAAGGTATTGTTGGTGCTTTTGATAACTTCAGTTGACACTCAAGTTTGACAAGTTGAGTTTTTTTACAAAACCTAAGTGTTCCTAATTGCAGCGATGCCGCACTTGCGTTAAAAAAAACACATTCGAAATCAGTCGCATCCAATTTGAATGGGGCGAACGTCGCGGTATATAAAATTTTATTTTTGGTGGCGAACCGCGACGGATCGCGATTTCGCGGAGCGGCGCGGCGCGAACTCTGAACTATTTGTTTTCGTCGTTTTAACTGAATGCGCGGATGCGTATATTTAAAAAAAACGTGTTTAGTCCAGCTGTAGTTTATTGATCATAGATCATTGCAACGACCAATCAATTGATCTATCGTTCACCTGACCTGTTGCCAAGCGACGTGGAGCGTTTGGACATTTCGATAAATATGTTGTTGACATTTTTATCTGGCCCGAAAACGTTTTCATTATGACAGACACATCAGGCAACGTTTTTAAAGCGACAACTGTTGGTGGGATTGCAGATGTCATAAGGCATGACATCTGCAATCCCACCAACAGTAATGTGATTCATAATTTTGATTATGACGTAAGCAAACCGCGATGTACTGGATCCATCAAAGCGGATTTCTGATAAAACACATCCAGTCAATGTTTTGTATGCATTGTTTCGCCATCACAATTAACTAGAACCACTAAGGCAAATCATATTTTTGATGTAATCATGCATGATCTTAGTTATGACTTAAATTGGAGCAGGTTTTCGCAATGCTAGTTACTTAAAACGTTCCCAGCTGATCGCCGGACCGCAGCACAGTCGCAGAAAACACTCGCAACGCTGTGAACAATCGATCTACATTTAAACTCCGGTAATCCTATTCATAAAACCGGTACGAAATATATAACACATAACACATGCCATCTTTAACACCATCGCTATATTGTGAATTAAACATGTTGTTTTGATTTAGAATGTTGCAATGGTTATCAAACATTTCTGGTTCCCAGTTTACAATTGTGTCTATTTCGATTTACTACAGAGACTGACTGGCATGGCAACCTTCCTTCGCGACACGACGATTATGCCAGATTCTGCGCTGGTGAAAGCGTGGCAAGTATTCATCATCTTTGTGATACTCTGTGTGTGCTACACGCACACCTTTTTGGCAAGCTTCTTCGAATATGAAGAGGGAAGTGAGTATGTCACTATGACTTTTTAACATGTACACCTACTCGACAGAACATGCACATGGGTGCGTGTACTGTAACTTAGCGTATATGTATATACACATGTATATATATGTATATATATATATATATGTATATATATAATATATATATTATATATATATATATAAAATAGATTCTTGCAAAAGAGATGAGGCAGCAGCTTTAAGGTAACCCTTGGGAGAGGACGTACGTGAGTTTACCAATTAATAGCATAGGTTGATCAGGTCAATTAAATTAATGTATAAAATAGTTCAATAAAGTAAAAAAAGTAAAAAATAATACTTAATTATATGCTAGTAAATTGATGATTAAATTAAGACATTATTTTTTTGTAAGAATGGATGAAACACTTAGGAAACAACTAGCAACTAACATGAAAATTAAATCTTTATTAATAATGCTTTTAAATGAACACTTAATTAAGAGTTAAGTGTGAATTTACCAATTAAATAAATAAACCATTTTAGTTAAAATTAAGAATATTAACCTTGATTTATGTTATTTTTAATTAATTAAATTAACAAAAGGATAAATAGTTCATTGCGCTGTGCAATGCAGACTTGAGAAGTTAATTAAATAAAAATTAACTCAAAAGTTTACCAATCAATATCACACATCAGGTCAGCTACATCAATGTGTTCAATTACCAACGGGGACATTTTGAACAAAATAAAAGTGTTATTTTTCTATAAAGGAGTTGGAGATGAGCCCCCCTGAAAGTTTTGGCGCCCTAGACGGAGGAGAAACTTAACATGTATACGTACGTACCTACGTACATACATACATACATACATACACGCACGCACGCACGCACATACGCACACACACGCGCGCGCACACACACACAAGTACGTACGTACATTTTGGGAGATTAACATAATAAACAAAATAATGTATTGTCATTTCGTAATGGCTTTGTAACATGACCCATGTCCTTTTCTGTTCTTTGGTGTGCAGAGTTTTTTCCACATGCGATCACCAGAAAGATGCTAATCGTCACGTACATCCTAGACTCCTTCTTTGTTGCTGACATTGTTGTCAAGTTACGCACGGCCATTGACACTCCAAATGGTAAGTAACACCATGAGCGAGCACCTAGAGTGTAACAGTTACAAACACAGACAGACATACTTACGTGACTACGTTTGATGGATCTACAAATCCATCATTCAGATCACGACAGTAACGTTTTATTTGCTAAAGGTATTAAGTTACCTGTCTGAATTTTTGTTTGGCTCAACTCAAAGGTCCTTTTTCATTTGGTTTCGAGGTTAATTTTGTGTGTGCGTGTGTATATGTGTATATACAATAATTATAGTAAGCATTTTTATGTTAATTGTGTTTAAATTTAAAAAAAAAAATTATATAAATGTTTATCTATACTATAAATTCACTTTCATTTAAACAAAAATAGTTGGATAGTTAATTTGTTGCATTGTTAAATATTTATTTTGAAAATATGCTTAATAGTGAAATAGTTATATTGTCATTGTTGTCTTAATTATGATTTACTGCATGCCAATACGTTTTTACTATCACAAATGGTCCCGCGAGTTTTGTTTAGGAATCCCCTATGTTGCAATACATTCCAGTTTACCATCTGTATTACATTTCCTTGTACCCTTGCAACTAACATAAACTTATAATAATAATAATAACAAATATTAGTGTCATTGTTTTTATTATAATTATTGCTGTGTAATGCTCAGAAGAAGTAATTTTCAGGTATACAGGACGACATTGTTAGTATCTGCAGATCATACTGCTACAGCTTTGAGTTCTTTATCGACGTCGTTAGTGTCTTGCCTTTCGAAATGCTGAACGTGCTCACCGAACGCCCCGAAGACCGACAGCAAGTGTTTACACTCGCGAAACTCAACAGGCTGTTGAAGTTATACCAGGTAGAGGGATCGAATTGTAAAACAATAAGAGTCATTACAAATAAAATATCAGCAAAGTTCGACATGGAGCAACGCAATGGCAACATTATTGATTGTGTATTAACGGCTATTGACATTTTAAACATAATAATTATATTATTGTTGCCGTAGATAGTTGGGCAATTAATCATTTTAATGTAGTCATCGCTCTAATTATAACTGTGTATACTAATAACGGAGAACATAATACCAGTCGTAGTTCCTCACCGACAGCATATCAAGTTACCATGTGGGATTGAGTTTCTAATTGCAGGATAAAATTATGATGAGAAGACGGGCTGTTTACATTGTGTGAATATTAACATACCAATACAAAAACCACAAGCAGGTGTTGCCATTAGGTGTTGCTATTAGACATACATTTGTGTTAATCTACGTATACATGTCTTAGTTGTTTTTCTAGTTCCAGTCCAAGTTGCTTCCAGAGCTCGTTCTAATAACAGACTAATCTGTATATACATGTGTGTGTGTGTGTGTGTGTGTGTGTGTGTGTGTGTGTGTGTGTGTGTGTGTGTGTGTGTGTGTGTGTGTGTGTGTGTGTGTGTGTGTGTGTGTGTGTGTGTGTGTGTGTGTGCGTGTGTGTGTGTATGTAGGTGCGTGTGTGTGTATGTGTGTGTATTGTGGTTACAATGTTATGGTCGTATGAGGTCTCATTAAACTAGTAAGCCTTTTTCAGAACATTATTGCCAAACCGACCTACTTTTGTTCTTTTTATTTGATTCGCTTGACTGAATTTCCTCATGGTAGCAATTGTACTTTTGCTACGATGTTGTCAGGCGATGCAGTGGTTCGCGAACAATGAAAAGCGCCTGTGTCCTCGCACGACGCGGATGCGCCTCATCAAGTTGTGTGCTCTTATCTTCGTTCTTTGCCAAAACATGGCATGTCTCCTTTACGTCACCGAGCTCAAGATAACCGAGTGAGTGCACACAATACTCAATTATATTGACGTGGAACATGACGATGCAGCGGTTAGAACAGCGGTATTTAACCTGGGGGTAATTACACCCTTGGGCATAATTTGGATATGTTCGGGGGGGTTACACAAGCTTTCTAACTAAAATATGGGTTTTTCAGTAATAAATTTGTCACGACAACGCTCATGTAACCCGCAACAGTGAAAATATGTCATGGAGTGACGAACCAGAAATTACGATCTCCTCATAGTGGAAGTAACAACTCCCATAAAATCAGAGAACTCATCAAGCCACGTCTAATTGATGCATCGAGGCTGATCCTTGGCGAGGAACAAGGGAGACAGATGAACCAGATATCACTTTAGGTCACAACCATGGAAATTTAATGTCTAAGACGAGCAAGATCACTCTTGGATAATCAATCAAATCAAATCAAAAATACTTTATTGTCTGTCCTAAAACAATACACTTTAAAACAGAAAATTGTCTTTAGGCTCATCCGTTGACCACCCAGTCAAGCTCTAACAAATAAAGATATCAAAACACACAACATTATTGCATGCACATATAAAGTCCCCACATATGTAAAGTTTTACGAGTAAGATGTATATAAATAACACATTAAAGTATTCAAACACGAAAACCAACACACCACACAAACAGACAATTGACTAAATGTAAAGTTTTTCCGGGCATAAAAAAATTATCAAACCCAAGCATTCCCAGAACACCAGAGAAGGGCACTAGTACGTCAATATCTGCATTGCCAAAACACACAGTGACAAGAAACCGTGTAATTAATACCTGATACGTGCATATTAAAATAGTATATTAAATTATATTCACATAATATAAACATGCATGTGCAGTCTCTCCTCCACCTCCCACACCCAAAACGGCAGCTCTACTGACCAATTATTTGAGTGCAGCATTCAGAACAGCAACGGCTGAAGGTACAAATTACTTTTTATATACATTCTTTCGTGCAAGAGGAAATTTAATACGCCTGTCAGATGGAAGTTTCTGAAATGCTAAGTTAAGTGGATGGGCATGATCATTGAAAATATGAAATGCCTTCTTGGCAAGGGCAGAATCGTAGAGAGAAGACAACTGTCGCTGTTGCTGACCAATGAGTTTACTAGCTATGCTAACAACCCGGCCCATTTGTGTCTTTTGTTTAACAGTAAGATGCCCAAACCAAGTTATGATGTTGAATGATAAGATACTCTCAACAACACTTCTGTACACTAGTTCAAGGACATGTGGGCTGACACCGAAGCTTATGAGTTTCCTAAGTAAAACGAAACGGTGATGTGATTTTTTGTGCACTATGTCAACATATTCACTGAAAGTGAATTTCTTATCAATAGTACTACCCAAGTATTTGAAAATGTCCACCCTCTCCACCTTCCTCTGGTCCATCACTACTGACCTTCCTGCCTCTCTTCCCCTGCTGATGCCAAGAACAAGCTCCTTGGTTTTCCCTACATTTAATTCAAGAAACCTGACCTTCAACATTGTATTCAACACGTCAATCTGAAGCCAGTATTGAGAAATGGAAAATTCATCTTTCAGATAACCTACAAGAGCCACGTCATTTAATGCCGCTTTTGTTGCAGAAGTGTTAGCAAATCATTTGATGTTTTGCGCTTCAATTGGATGAATCAAGATATAACTGCTTGTACCTGAAAATACACTGTGTAAAAGAGGAATGTCTGTTCTCTGAACTGTTTACTACAGAGTGCCAAGAACTAGTCTATCAATGTGAAGACGTTGGAGCCGATTTCAGTGTTTTCTTCCTCCACAATTGGAGGGACTTTGAATATCACCGGTACAGCTTTTCATTGTGTGTTCGAATTAAAAGAACAAAATCATCTTGATCATGGAACGGAGAGGATCGCTACATACCAAACTGTCAGGTGACGATGACAAAGAGGCAATACATTTATTATAAAGCTGGGCTATATTGTGCCTCTTTTGGTGAGGTCAACTAACTTTTAACTCTCATAAAAAGGAATGTGGATGATATTCTCACAGCTCAAGACAAGGTTGCCAGCTCCCTTGGCAAATTCAGGTTTACCAACATAAAGTTCAAGCTAATGAGATCTCCCTGTTCCCAAAATCGTCAACGCCAATTGAAGAAAACGAAGAGAAGTGTCCGTTTGAAGACGAGATCATGCCGCACATATGTTTAATGGAAGATGCCAACCATAGGTATTTCCCAAGTCTGGAACAATGTGAGAAGAATGCGTGGATGGTGATATTATGTTAGTGGAAGAGGATTCGTCACATATGGAAAAACCGAGTTCCTTGGCTTGCGATACGATAGCACGCTAAGCTAGAACTCGATTCCACTTTACCCGTATAAATAGTTTGTACAGGGAAAACCCATTTAGCGGATACATGTCCATAACAAAAACCTGTCTACAATAAATACTTTTGAAAGTTGCGTTGTCCACTACCTTCTGTCCATTGCAGTAATCTGGACATAACGGACATATTGCGCAGTCCCAACAGTGTTCAATATGGACAGTTTTTACTTAATACAATTGAGCTATGTGTCACCTTTGCATGTGTTCAAGTTTTGAAATATAGAACGTTACAAAAACATATGTATGCTGGTCAAAGAAGAATGCTTGACCGGCATTAATGGACATTTAGTACTCGCGTGGATAAAAGATGTACTCTAAGATTGGCATGTATCTTAATATATTTGACAAGCATCTCATCACATAACAGCAGAATGTTTGGCTAAAAAACAAAATGGGACACAAGGAAACATCGGGGACAGTAAATTTCCTGTTACTATTAGAATGACACATATTCCTATGAATACCCACAATGCTTTACACTTCTCTTCCTGGCAAACCTGTTCAATACCATTTATAAGTTTATGGGAAGCATTCAGCAACGCTTCAATTACTACGCGAAGACTATTCGAATACAAATATCCACCACTGTGTATAGCCAGGCATTCAGTCATACAGCTGAGTAGATCGCCCGGCTGTATGACTGAATCCCTCGCTACTGATCCTGGAGCAATGTGGAGTGATATGGACCAATTTGTCCAAGGTTCGAAGTGGCAAGAAGGATTCGTCGAAACTTCAACTTTGTAAAGTTGGCGTTTCGACTAAAAAATTACCGGTATCGGGCCTCCGTAATTTCGAACGCTTAATACAGCACCGGTTGCAATTGCCAGCCTATTACGTTACTGGTTGCTATAGACGCTTCGAATATCACTGTTTAACTGTGAATCAACATCTTACTCTGAGCTTAATACGAAATCTCGTAAACCGAGGTGTGTAGAACATTTTGGTTGAGGCTATCACCTTTGACTAGAATGACATGTGTTGTTCATTTTACCTTCATCAAAGTCACATTTTCCACGGCTAACACAGGATTTGTTGGTAGTATTAGGTTTGAGTTAAGGTAACATAATTTTAATAGCTGTGCAACTAACTGTAAACCGAAATGTTGACATCTGCAGCGACAACCGTGATAACTGGTTGACGTACTGGACCCGAGAGCATTACCCGAGTGTCAGAAATGTGACGCAGAGCCACTTCGCGCACTGGGTGCTGTCGTGGTACATGGGACTCACAGCAATGACGTCGACGGGATTCGGGGATCTGCGTCCACGAGACAACAGCGACAGAGTCACCATGATAATTGTGATGATTCTCGGCACGCTTCTGTTTGGTTACGTGTTCGCGTTGATGACGGCCACCGTCACCAACACTAATGGCCAAGAGTAAGTGACAGCCGTCTGTATTTATCCAACTCACGTTAAGAGCTGAGCAAACCGGGCAATAAGTCGCCTGTGCTTATTGTGGACACGACCCCAATAGCTGCCTAGGTCGTGATCTCATGATCCATCAATTTGGTGATTTTGTCAGAAATGCACACCTTATAATTTCATCCTTAAAATCCAGTTTATTTTCCTCGACAAACAACCACGATTAATAGAATACCTGCATTTACGAACCCGTATATTGAGAAACAATAGACAGTATGAGTAAAAATTATGTCGTTTCTCTTTAATTTTGATCAAATTTTGGCAATAAAAAAATATTTCAACAAATGAGGTACCATTTTAAAACTCATCATCTGTGGATTCCAAAAGGGTACAAACCTCCATTTCATAATTTTGTGACTTAATACCGAATTTGCTGTGGTATGTTACATATATTACTATCTAAATTAATAAACAGAACTCACCCAGTGTATGCTAGGATCCATTCTGAAATCGATAATGAGCTGTTTTTGTCAAACACTGTATTTGCTACGTTTAATTATAGTAATACACCTCTTGATTATGAATTAGGCCTATGCATGCCTTGATCTCAACTTGGGTTACTCAGTGTTATTGACCTATCTTTACAGTTTTCGAAGACACAATTGCCGTTTATACGTTAAAATATCGGTGTTTGTCACAGTTCGCAAAACAAAATTTTGTCATTCACGTTTAGGATGGCATTCCGTGGGAGAATCGACGCCGTTAAGAGCTACACGCGAGAGAAAGGCATCTCTCCTGTATGTCAACGCAACGTTGTGCATCATATGATACTGCTTTTCGAGAAATACCAGTACGTACATTAAATGGGAAATGCTCTAGAATTAACACAGTTAGTACCGATGATAACGCTTAAAATCACACAAACGTACACTTACTTACAATGTTTCATTCTGGAATGAGGGCAAATGTTCACCACAGCCGTTCTTAACCCTTGGATCGCGACCCAAACTGGGATCGCCAAGCCAGTTTGAGTGGGTCACCATGCGTCTCCACTGATTGTCCAAACTGCTCTTTATTCATGCCAGATTTGAAAGTAGTCTATTTTTTATAATATATAGCATAAAAATCACATGGCAAAGCAGATGCCGTCGAAATCCCGTGAAATTCAAATTCCCAAGTATATCTAAACGTATTAGTAATACTAATCAATATATGGTCGAGAGTGGTATTTTTTACACCTTGTTAATTTTATGACGTTGACGAGATGGAAATGTTTTACACGGACACGTACATTTCAATTCCAAATGTTTCTGTATTTTCCAAATGACGGTAGAAACACACACATTAAGAACACTTTCTAAATATAAATATGTCAAATGGAATGGGTGAGAGCAAATGTATTACTTATTAGACATTTCCCCAAATCAGTGTAACATGGTCACATTAATAGCAAAATTAATGTTATAGTATATTGTTAGTAAATAGCGTCTGTACTTGCGAAGTAAAACTGTAATACGTTCACACTTCAAAATATTGTGTAACAATATAATTAAGGTTTTCTTTTATCGTGTAAGACAAACCTATATTGTTTACTCCGCCAGGGGCAATTGGTTGTCAGGACAACCGCCACTACTGCATAACATTCCCGTGCCGATTCATGAAGACATTGCTATAGAAAATGTGTACGACAAATTAACAGCGGTACGTAAATGGTCTGCTATTCACATATATTAGTGACTGCTACTCTTTCACTTTCCGCCATCCATTATATTACTTACCACATTTATTCTGAACAGGTCGGTACGATAGCTATTGTACTTGCAGACCTGCATAATTGTTAATTAAACAGATTAAATCAAAGATACAAAATGTACGTAAGACGTATTTGTAATGCATACAACTACCTTCGTAGAAACTATGATTGTACATGTAGATGATAGTAATGTCTCGACGGTATCCATTGTATGCACACGTCACTCACTTCATTCTAGGTTAACTCGTTTTTTTAAACCGCCTACCTGTTGCTCCGTGTGTGGGTGTATACTAGTAGACAGAATCAATAGGACATCTTCCAATATCAAAAGATCAACTTCGACATATAGTAACGGCTACAGTGTAGATATATCAAGTAGTACAGTACGTACAAAATGAAATTGTGTGTGTGTGCGCGCGAGAGAGAGAGAGAAAGAGAGGGAATCTAATATAATAACAGTATATGTCTATCTTGTACAGACTCCGATCTTTCGAAGCAGTGATGTAGGTTTCTTGCGAGAGATTGCCACGAAACTGACGCCATACTTATTCGGACCAGGCGACATTATCATTTATTCAAGCGACATCAGCAAAGAGATGTATTTCATCAACAGGGGCAAGTGCGAGGTTAATACAATACAATACACAAATATAGATATACATGTATACAAGCACGCAAACATATTTGGTGCATGCGGGTATCGTCACTATTGCGGACGCAAGTGAATTTAAGGAAGATTACAAGAAACTAATCTTAACTTGATCACACGCAATAAGTTATACTAACAAACGAACCGAAGATCACACGCAATACGTTATGTTAATTAAGATAAGATAAGATAATGCTTTACTGTCTCAACTATGGAGTTGAGAAATTTGTCTCGGGTGAGACAAGACTTCAATATGTACATAAAACCATAAAACCATTCGATAGAAACAGCAGATAAACAATACATGCATACACATTACTTATTCTAAAACGACAAGTGACACTGTGGTAGCAGGCATAATGGATTAAGTTGTTTAATAGACAGTTGCACGAATGAGTGTTTGTATCTATTAAGCCTGCACCGAGGAGTTATATAACGTCTGCCAGATGTCAGGAGCTGAAATTCATTATGCAGAACATGTTTAGTATCATAAATAATCTTGACTGACTGTCTTCTTAGTGTCTGTTCAAAAATCTCCTGAATGGAGATCATGGGAGATGTGGAACCTGTGATTTTCATGGCAGTTCTCATCAATCGAGAAAGCTGTGATTTTAACTGAACAGACATATTGCCATAGAGCAATATGCATTCAATAATGGAGCAATAAAAAGAACAAGTATTTTCTCATCGGCACCAAAAGCTCTCAGTCTGCGGAGAAAGTACAACCGCTGGTGGACTTTGGAGCACACACTGTGAACATGGACATTCCAGCTAAGTTTGTTATCAAGATGGACACCTAGGTATTTGTACTGACTGACCTGGACAATTTCTTCACCATGGAAATGAAATTAGCAAGGATATTCAATTCTTATGAATTTTGGTTTGACATATCACATTTTCACTCACCAATCCATACCTTGATATCACCGTTGGTAAACAGTGATATCAAGGCAAATGAAGCAAAGTATGGGATAGTCTATGACATACATGTGAACAACACTACATAGGGAAGCAGTAAGAATATTAGGTTAAATAATAAATAATACCTATCTTGATGTAAGTCTTTATCAGCCATCAGTGAACATGCAGAACACGGGCCATCGGACTTCAAGGAGATACGTAAATCTGTTTGGCCTTGAAGAAAATTGGCATTGAAGACACTTCAAGGAAACAATTTACATCCACTAAACGAATCCTGCCGTGGATCGGCACGAACCTCCCACCAGTCATCCTCGAGTTGACGATGTCACGGACAAGGGTGGAGGGTAAAACACTTTGAGCGTTTTGTACCGAACTACTACGCAGTAGTAAGTCTCTTTCGCTTATCTTCGCCCGAAAGCCCACTTTCCTTCTGATGCAGCTATTGGACGACACTCAGACGTTGATTCTGGCAGAGCTCGGGGTAGGTCGCAACTTCAGCATGTTTGGCATGGTAACAGGCGAGGGCTATATGGGCACAGTGCGAGCCAAGACACATGTCGAGGTGTTGCAGCTGAGACTCGACGACCTCGTTGCAGTTCTTCAAAACTACCCCGTCTGCTACGAGTAAGTGCAGCTGTTTTCGGTTGCGTGGAAACGCTGTAATCCCATTCATGGCTTCGACAAAATTAATTTAGTTGCTAACAGGGAACATTTCATGCAACTTAGTATTTTTAAATGTTGTGTGTGCGTGCGTGCGTGCGTGCGTGCGTGCGTGCGTACATGTGTTTTATGGAACACATTGTCAAGGAATATCACATGTTTTTAGATCAGTTTAGAGATAAGCCACACATGCATAGGGTTTTGATGAAATATTAATACTTGTTTTCTTTAAATAGGGGCAATTTTTACCAAAATGTGTTTAAGCAACTTTTGCAACACTTATCTTTTGATCGTACAATCGGCGGGTTACAATGTGCCAACCATTTCACATTTTGTATACGTTTGTCAATGGTTATGATAGGCAATACCTAACCTGGCTGTTGGGTAAAGTAGGGGGACGGCGTGCAAAACGGGCCCCTTGAGCGAGATTTGTCATCAAGTTGACATTTTTCATTGTAATACATTGTTCTCTACGGAATCATCTTCTCCCCTTATTTGACTACGTCTGTGCTAAAATTTAGCGTATATCTGTTAAATGTACTGTATCTACAGGGTGTTTCAGAACACCCCCCGATTTTGACTTACTAAAAAGGTGCGCTCAAAACGGGCCCCCTGCACATACATTTGTATTATTTAGCCACCATCACAAGTACTAATAGGTGTTCGTTTCAGACCTTGTTTCAGCCAAATTGGGCTAATTTGCATAAAGTCTTTTAATAATTTTTTTTAACATGGCCCGTTTTTTTTGTATATCCACCAACTAACGAACTACACGGTAGAAGTCGCCGCTATCGTTGCGGATTTTTTTCCGGAGATGATGACGACACGACCGTGCGAAAATTCGCTTAGTCGGTGTGAGGGGGCCTCATAGTTGTTGGCGTTAGCGGTAGATCGCTGTGGTTGTAATGGTGGGGGCCGCCCACCATCACACGCCACTCCAGACGTGGGAACATATGCGTCGTAAATCCTTCGGTCAACCCTTTGGCCCACCGCCATCCAACCACCGTTAGACCGCTGGTCCTCCCGGGCCGCTGTTTTTTTTTAAACCGGAGATAATTTTAGGGTAGTATGTTCAATGGAGATATATAAATATTATTACATTAACTGGCCCGTATAATAGCAAAACAAACAAAACGAATTAACTACAATGTATGTGTTTCACTGTTTATTAGTGGACACTTCTGTGTACAACAAACATCTGCGAAGGGTACACATTGCGAGTACAGGCCTGTACATCATGCAAGTATCTATATGCGTGCAGACATGCTTTTGAGAAATTCCTAGCTCACTAATTTGTCCGCCACCATTTCCAGATCAATGGAGTCGGTGGTTTCTTGTTGGGATTGCGTAATTGCTCACGTGGAGCTGACCCGTGGTCGTTCGGAATTTTGACTTTTGATGCGAGCGAGCTCTAAAACGACCTTCCTGTGGAACAGACCGTGATTGACAGACACATTAGGTGTTCCGCCATTCTCGCGTAGAACGGCAGGTACTTCGAAAAGTTATCTCTTTTCTGCAACTCTTTGATGGCTGGGAGAGTAGGCAACAACCCTGGGACAACTGTCGCCTCGCTGTTGAAGATGTCGGAGTGGAGTTCTCAAAATGCCACATCTATGGCGATCTTGAGCAGAGCAGACTCGCCATGGCCCACCATCGTTACGTCCTCTGTGTCATACTTTCAGTAGATACTACAAAAACACTTGTTTGTGCAGTTCCTGATGGTTACGTGGAATAGTAAACATCAAGGTCGTTGAACACGCTGACATTATGTCTATCCGTTTTCATCTTGTTGGTCAAATAGCCTAGCAGTTATATACGAGAGTAGCTGTGACAGCTTTCCTCTCTTGCCGAGTCTTGGGGAGTCTCGTTAGTACCGTTTCTGGGCTCGCCATCTTCCGCTGACACTTCATAGTCTCCACCATCAGGTCGTGCCCGTTCCAGCTCCTGGATTCAAAAAATCCACTCGCCGTTTTAAGGTATACAGCAGCTACTTTGCCCATTCCATATATAATTATTATGTTCTAACTCCCAGTCGGAATGGCGTCCGCAACAGCCCCCACTTGCAGAATACACATACACTGCATTGGCACGTGCACTGACATATATTGATATATATATATATATTTACACACATATATAATTATATATATCCATATACGTGTATATATATATATGTATACGTATATATATATATATATATATATATCCATATACGTATATATATATATATATATATCCATATACGTATATATGTATATATACACGCGTATATATATATATATATACGTATATATATATACGCGTGTATATATATCTCGCGGTTCGCTCAGTTCGGTAATTCGAGAGAATCACTACAACTCCACACCTGTAAAAAGGTGTAATGCTGTTTTAATAGCAGAGTCTATGTAACAACATGTGGCTTTACCAGCCAGTGCCAGGACTCTGTCCAGTACATGTACAATACAATAGATACAAGAAACAACTGCTACAACTGTATCAATGCCTTGTATCAAACACAGAACATATTAAGTAAAACACTTGTAGACATAGTGTTATTGACATATCTGATAGGTGACAATTAGTTATTGTCAATGACTATATAACACTAATATAACAAGTAACAATTAAAAACAACATGTATTTCAAAATAACATATAAGTCGACTATGCACTTTTAGTTTACAATAACATAAAGGTAAATAATGTAACATGCCTGTAAAAAGGTGTAATGCTGTTTTAATAGCAGAGTCTATGTAACAACATGTGGCTTTACCAGCCAGTGCCAGGACTCTGTCCAGGTTGACACCTCAATCCCTTGATGGCTAATGTGTCAAGTATACCCTTTTATTAAATACCTGCCACAGTGTGGCAGCTCTATGACAACTATAGTGTTTAACTATAGTACCTGCTATATCTACCCCCTCCATCAATGAATGTCGTCCCGACATTCCAATAGTAAACACAATAATACATATTACTCTTGAACACATGTTCAAATGTTGTCTATGACAATTTAGCAAGTACATCACAAAATCCTTGATTAAACATGGAAAGTGCTAAGGCAGGAGTCAGTACTTGTTGAACAAAGTCAGTGTAACGAACAGGTTTCCGTATTTCCCGTTTAGGCCGGTTACGCACAGCTGGTGATGGCAACCTCACCCGACACGGTGAGCGTTCAGCAATGTCCGGAATCTCTGCATTCTCACCAAGCTCTCCTTCGCCCTTTTCCTCATCTGACACTTCCGATTCCGTGTCTCCATCCTCAGCAAGCTCTCCTTCATTCCTTTCCTCATCTGATACCTGAGACTCCCTGCATCCATCCTCGTCAAGTAGTTCCATCTCGCAATTGGGAACTGGAATATCCATGTCTCCAGGTGTTCCTTCTGACGCACGTTCTAATGCGGCAGGCACAAACTCTCCAGCCACTGGATGAAGTGGCTTCCTCATGACCACTCTAACACAATCGTCATCCTCCGACTCGTACTCGGTCAGTGTTGCTTCTTCTTCCTCTCTCTCAGAGCCGCGCACAGACATACCACCGCGCCTCTCTGTCCTTGCACCCGCCGGCCGACTTTGCATTCTCGCCACAGATTCCTTCTCCTTCGCAGACAGCGGAAGGACGTTTATTGGTAGCAACATGTTCCGGTGCAGTGTTCTTGCCCTCCTTCTCGCTGCACCACAAACACAGGAATCTCTCTCTCCGGTTGCTCCTTCACTACATAGATATCTTCTTCCCACAGCTTATTGCAGCCTCGCAAGCCAACGTTCCGTACCAACACGCGATCACCAATTTCAACTGTTCCTTCTCTAGCGCGTCTGTCGTAGTGCCTTTTATGACGCCTGGCAGACTTGTTGCTTTCTGTTGTAGCAATCTTATAAGAAGATTCCAACCGTTCCCGCAGCTGCTTGCTGTAATCGGTGTGGTCTGCCACTTCTGATTGACGTTCACTTGATTCTACACCCATGGCCAGATCGATTGGCAGTCGTGGGTGTCTGCCAAATACCAGGTAGAATGGCGAGAAGCCAGTTGCTTCGTTTCTGGTAGCATTGTAAGCATGCACCAATGTTGGTACATAAGCCTTCCAGTTGGCCTTCTTCGTTACACTTAATGTACCTAACATGTTCATCAGTGTTGAATTGAACTTTTCACACTGCCCATTTCCCATTGGATGATACGGTGTAGTTCGGCTTTTTTTAATCCCTGCAAGTTGACACAATTCTTTGATGACATGACTCTCAAAATTTCTACCCTGGTCCGAATGGAGTCTCTGTGGAAAACCAAGTGTAGAAATGTGTCATACAAAGCTTTTGCTGTGGTCTTGGCAATCTGATTGCGTGTGGGAACAGCCATACTGAGTGAAGTGGTCAGTCATGACTAATACATTTTCAATCCCTCCTTTTGATCGTTCCAGGGTTAGATAATCAATACAGACAATCTCAAACGGCTGGTGTGTGCGAATGTTCACAAGTGGTGCTCGATCTGGGTTGACTTTTCTTCGTATACAGGCTTCACATGTTTGCAGTTTCTTGCGCACATCTTCTGCCATGTGTGGCCAGAAGAATCTGGCACGAACAAGGTCTATGGTCCTAGTTCTTCCCAAGTGGCCTAACTGATCATGCAGACCCATCATTGCTTCGTCTCTCTTTGTCGCTGGAAGAACTAGCTGGAACGATTCTTTACCGTCCTGGTGTACTCTCTTTCTGTGAAGCAAACCATCTCGTATACATAGCTTATCCCATTCCTTCAGGTATATCTTGAACTCTGGTGATTCCTGCTCTAGTTTGTGCTGTTGATCTAGACTGGGTTTGCTGCCCTGTCTCAGCAACATTAGCATCTTCTTGATCACCGGATCTTCACTTTGGATGAGCTCCCAATTAGGGTCATTTATCTTTGTCCCTCCGGCATCTACCAGTTCCTCCTCGTAGGTTACAGCTGCTTGGCTGCAGCACATCACCTCAATCAGGCCAAATGTGCCATCATCTTCTTCCATTGCTGCCATCTCACACACAGCCTGTACCACAGGTTCAGGTAAGTGTCCTCCTTGCGCAGGCTTGGTGTGCATTCTAGAGAGTGCATCGGCATCAGCATTATTTTTTCCCGAACGGTACTTGATGCTGAAATCATAAGTTGCAAGTTCTGCTAGCTACCGGTAACTTGTCGCATCCAGCTTTGCAGAAGTCAGGACATAGGCCAATGGGTTGTTATCAGTCATGACCACAAATTGGTGTCCGTACAGATAGTCCTGGTACTTCTCAGACACGGCCCACTTGAGTGCTAGGAATTCAAGTTTGTGGGCTGGGTAATTAACCTCGCTTGGCTTGAGTGCACGACTTGCATAGGCTATGAGTCGCTGCTGACCTTGCTGTTCCTGATACAGTACTGCTCCAAGGCCGTGTAGGGATGCATCCACGTGTAATTCGAAAGGAAGACTGTAGTCAGCATATCCCAAAATTGGTGGTTCTATCAACATTTCCTTCAGTCTGTTAAATGCAGCGATTGCACTTGTGGTCATCACAATCTTGGTGGTTTTATTTACAGATGTCTTGTTTTCCTGCCCTTTTAACAGATTGTGTAAGGGCTTGCATATTTCAGCATAACCCTTCACAAAGCGATGGTTGTAGCCGAAAAACCCAAGCACTTGGCGAAGCTCGTGTACGGTTGTCGGTATAGGCCATCCCTTTACACTCTCTATTTTGTCTGGATCGGCTTCGATCCCTGCCTCCGAGATGATGTGGCCTAAATACTTCACACGCTCTTGGCAAAGATGACACTTCTCAGGTTTCAATTTCAGACCAGCTGCTCGAAGGCTAGTAAACACAGCCTGCAGATGTTCAAGGTGAGTCTCAAATGTCCGTGAATGAATGATGATATCATCCAGGTAGACCCAACACATTGGCCAAGTCAGCCAGAGTGTGTTCCATAAGCCTTTGGAACACAGCAGGAGCGTTTGTGAGACCAAACGGCATTCGATTGCATTCATAAAAACCGAGGTTTCCCACTCTGAATGCAGCCTTGGCTTTATCACACTCCTCTATTTCCACTTGCCTGTAGCCACTCTGGAGGTCTAATGATGTAAACCATTCTGCGCCAGATAGCCTGTCCAGCGTCGACTCAATGAGAGGCAGCATGTACGCATCTCTGATTGTCCGGCTGTTGAAACGCCTGAAGTCCAGACACAAGCGCAAACTCTCATCCTTCTTCCGCACTAGGACTACATTCGAGGCCCATGGACTGTGCGAATGACGTATTGCACCGCATGCCAACATCTCTTTCAGGTGTTGTCTAACTTCCTCGTACATTGCTGGAAGAATGCGTCTCGGTCTATCTTGAAATGGTGTTTCATCTGTCAGGCGAATTTTCTGCTTCACTCCTACAGCTTTGCCTAGCTCCATTGTCCGAGAGGCAAAAATGTCACCGAAATCATGACACAGTGCTTGTACCTTTTTCTTCTGTTCTTCCGAGAGCTTTGTGGCATCTAGATTCACTAGTACTTCACCCTTTGTACCATTGCCGCAATCTCCATTACTCAACACATCACTATGTGTTAAGTCTCCAACAGTCTTATCCCTGTCTAAAATTACACTATTCGTCATAGTCGCTATCTTCTGTCGTTTGGGAATTTTCATTTCCCTAAATGAAACATTCGTTAGGACGACATCAACTCGATGGTTGTTGTCATCTTGCACAACTGAGGCGGGGATGAGTATTCCCCCGGGGAGTGTTTCTGCTGGTTGAAGCATGCCAGCTGAGAAAACCTTTCTGGGCACCCATTCTTCCTTTCACAATGATAGAAGTGTTTGCAGGGATCACTGTGTGGCGACATGAGTACACTACTACTTCCTGTTCTGTAACTTCTGATTGGTCAAGGTGAGCAAGTGCTTCTAAGATGGCTGCATCATGGAATGGGGTATTCCGAGCTCTCAAGGCTGTCAGGAAATTAGTTCCAATTATAACAGGCATTATTCTGTTCGACCGACTAGAGGGCACAACAAATGCTGGCACAGCTATTCCTTCACTTTCTCCCTTAGACGACTGCAACTTCACCTCAACTTCAATGTAACCCCGGTAAGGTACCGACTGTCCTCCAGCACCTTCAATGTCAACTAGTCGTGACAGGGGTTGCAAGGTAAGGTGAGACAACTCTCTGTCGAAGAATGGCTTTCCAATCGTGGTGACCATAGACCCACAATCGAGTAGTGCAGTACAAGTTTTACCCTCAATGGTAATCCCAATTTGGCACGAGCCGCCGACCAAGTCACAAGTAGGGCTGTGATTATGTTTCCTGTTACTGACCCCTTTTTGCCCTCCAAGAGGGATCAATTTGCGTTTAAATGCACTCTGCAACTCTTGGACAAATGCCCCTTCTGTTTGCCGGTATTCTTGCGACAACCAAAAGATAGATGTCCAGGTATACCGCAATCATTGCAGGTAAGTGGCTCCTTCCTTTGTTTCATCTGTGCCCTGGACTGTCTCTTCTTGATCATTCCTTCCAACTCTTCCACTTTCTTCACAAGAGCTTGCAAGGTTGGTTCTGTCTGTTGCCCTTGTTGTACATGAACTTGCACTGCATTCTGGTTCCCAAACTCTTCCTCCAGGGTCCGCGGCTCGATCACAATCTCCTCGAAGTTTAGAGAATCTTTTCTGTGGCGAAGTGCATTTTTTATCTGCAAGTCCCTGAGGCCTGCCCATAATCTGTCTCGCAACATAGTGGGCATGGATTCCCTAGACACAACACCCTTTTCCACGGCAACATGACAGAGGTTTTTCAGTCTTGTCGACCACTTTGTACAAGGTTCACCTACACGCTGCGGTTCGCAGTAAAAATGTTCTAGTACTGTATTGCCTGACATCACTGTACCATACAGTGATTGTAATTTGTAGAGAATGTTGGCGAGTGTAGCCTTTTTTCCCAAATAGATCATTTCATCCGCAGCAGGGCTTCTCAATGATTTCCTCTCACTTGTCATAATATCACATTCTGTATACTGTGACTCCTCCACCAAGTAATTCACCTCATACTTCCACCTCGCATATGTGGCATCCTTGTCGGTTCCAGAGAATACTGGCAGTTTGGGGATTTCCCGAAATACATATGGCGAAAATCCCACATGCGGAGACTCACTGGGCTCCTGCTTCACAGATGTCTCCTCTGTGAGAGACCCTAGTAATTTCTCCTTTTGTGAAGTAGACATGGTCTTGATTAGACCCAGCAACTGGTGATCTATGTCACCTACTATCCTCTACTATGTCACCCCTCTCATCTCTTTCCACTACTATGACATCAGCTTCAGCCATATTCACCAGTAATTTACCAGTACAGGTAATCAACAATCAATCATTCAATTTGTACCTTCACAATTACACATTTCAAAGTTTAACAAACATTAAGTATCATACTCCATAACGGAGAACAACAAATACATTCAACAAAAGACACAATCAATGTTCTGCTTCACTGCACTTGCCCAGTGCAGTAGCCAGACATTCACATCTGCACCTGCAGCACCACTCCCTGTCTGCTTCTCTGCCAGTCACAGGGGTTGACCAGGGCTATGGCTGTCTACAGGCCTCTCTAGCCCCACATCGTGTGCCACTCTCGCAGTTCGCTCAGTTCGGTAATTCGAGAGAATCACTACAACTCCACACCTGTAAAAAGGTGTAATGCTGTTTTAATAGCAGAGTCTATGTAACAACATGTGGCTTTACCAGCCAGTGCCAGGACTCTGTCCAGTACATGTACAATACAATAGATACAAGAAACAACTGCTACAACTGTATCAATGCCTTGTATCAAACACAGAACATATTAAGTAAAACACTTGTAGACATAGTGTTATTGACATATCTGATAGGTGACAATTAGTTATTGTCAATGACTATATAACACTAATATAACAATTAACAATTAAACACAACATGTATTTCAAAATAACATAAGTAGACTATGCACTTTTAGTTTACAATAACATAAAGGTAAATAATGTAACATACCTGTAAAAAGGGGTAATGCTGTTTTAATAGCAGCGTCTATGTAACAACATGTGGCTTTACCAGCCAGTGCCAGGACTCTGTCCAGGTTGACACCTCAATCCCTTGATGGCTAATGTGTCAAGTATACCCTTTTATTAAATACCTGCCACAGTGTGGCAGCTCTATGACAACTATAGTGTTTAACTATAGTACCTGCTACATATATATACGTATACGTATATATACGTATATGGATATATATATATATATATGTATACGTATATATATATATATATATGTATATATATATTTATACGTATATATATATATAAGTATACATATATATATATACACACACGTATATGGATATATATAATTATATATATGTGTATGTATTTGCAGCGTGGCTAGATGCTCCCCAGAGAAGTGGAGATGGTGTTCGATTGAACAGGTCTACCAGAGAGTAAAGTGTAAAGCGCTTTGAGCAGTCCCGAGGACTGGATACTGCGCTATATAAGAACTTACTTTTATCATATATATGTATATGTATATATATATATATATATATATATATATATATATATATATATATACATTGCAGACAATTCCGGAAGATCCGCGCAAGTGTTGACTACCTGCATGAATTGCAGCATTCCATCGCTAAAACGGTGTATGACAATGCGAAGAACTCTCTAAGTGTTGACGGTATGCTATACTTTTATATATTCCGACAATATACTATAACTTTTTAATATGTAGGCTACTACAAATACCGATACACGCTGAGCGTGCGCATGACTGGTTCATTTGTAAATATGCAGTTATTCATTATATATATATGTAAAAATGCAGTTCCCCAAAAAATACCATAGTCGCCATGATAACTAAGAACAATGACAGTTTTAGTGTTAATGATTATAGAAATAAAAACGTTTTTGTTTGAATGTTTGTTTTTGAGGTTCTATGATTAGCATTAAAATATGCATTTAATATATTAGAGCTTTATTTGTAGGGTTTATATTACGGGTTTAGGGGTTGAAAGTAATAATGTTTTGTCCTGTGTTTGGTTACATTTTAACGACACACAATTAAAATGTGTCACGGTCCAAGTATGGCAGTTATAAGACATGCTTATGGCCGTCCGGGAGATAATGTATAGATAATATAAAATATACATTTTACCTAGAACAATACCTCCTTGGGGATTTACTCCCGGGTGTGTCGTGCGTTGATGCATATCTGGTCGATAAACCATTTAGAAAACGCTCCATCAGGATTTGTTGTCGTTGTGCCGAAGTCCAGACAACACGTATCCTCCAAACTACAGTCCAACCTACACGCGCCGTTCTATCAGGGTGCATGAGTGGAAACCGGACATGACGAAAGCAGCGAGGCGCGAGTGGATATTAGTCGAGGAATATCTAGAACCATTCCGAAAGTTGTCTCTCATCAAAAAACTTCTTTCCAAGCTACTATTGAGGTAAAGATGCTTTATTTTTTTTATGTACTCAGTGATGAGCACCGCATAAGAATGCTGTTGAACTGAAAACATCAAATGATCCTTCGATGTGTTTATTACTTTGTGCTGCCGTGTCGAAACTTGGGCAAGTTCGTCCCCACTACGTTGCTTCAGTTCATTCAGCTGTATGAATGAGTACCTGGCTATACGAATATAATATACGAATAGTCTTCGCGTATTAATTGTAGCGTGGCTGAATGCTTCCGAGAGAAGCCCAGATGGCGTTCGATTTATCTGGTCTGCCATTGAATAACATGTAAAGCGCTTTGAGTAGCCCTAATGACTGGACACTACGCTATATAAGAACTTACCTTTGCGTTACTTTACTTTTTTATTTTTCTGGCAGTAGGGCCTATGTTGAACCACATACAAATAACGATTAATGTCGTTACGTGACCGTTACTCAATAGTTCTATCTATGCAGAAACGTAATGTAAGAGGAAAACATACATATCTACAAGACATACAGGTGAAACATAGAATCACATCAGCCCTTCTCAACGTAATGTTCACGTTATCATCCTTCTCAGTTTTATGAACGGTTGCTGCAGGAACACAATACTTCCACAGGCGAGCTGGCTGAAGGGGTGGACTCTGTTAATGACCGCAGTGGCTCTACTCAACATTTTGTTGGTGCCAATCCTGGCGACGTTCATGTATCGAGACAAATCTCTGTGGGCCGTTCTCATTGCTGCAGACATCTGCACAGCTGCCAATATGTAAGTCGGTTGCAAATCAGGGATGCATGGTAGTCATAGCTAATCATCAATACTTTTGTTCACTGGTGATCAGTATGTTTTGTATAATAATTATTATAAATATAATTGAAACCATTACCACTTTCAAACGGGATCCCAAGAGAGAGAGAGAGAGAGAGAGGAGGGGAGGGGAGACATAGCCTTTTTCGGAATTACAATAATTAGTAATACATGTTCCACTGGTCGGACCTGGCGACAGATAATTTTGTAAAAGCATAGTTTATCGAATAACATATCAAATGCCAAAATGACAGTATATATAATATAAAAAAATTCGCCGCTGCGCCGCTGTAACTTCAGCTTCTCCGCTGTCTCGGCTGTGAACTCATGACATCCGAAACACGGGGGGGGGGGGGGGCAGAAAACCATAAGTCTGCCCTCCAATTGCATAAACCTTTCACAGTCGACAAAAATACACATTAATCGTCTCATAAAATTTAGATTTCCACCCGCCATTGACGTTCGCCACAAAAACAAACACTCACTCTCACATTTACTGGGTAGGGAGAAATTCCAGAGGCAGCTGCCCTCTGCCCCCCCCCCTGTTCCGCGCCTATGCTTGGCACATCTTCACAATTGTTGTCTTGGATTATCTTCAGGTATATCGGGATGCACGTGGCTTACTATAACAGCGCCAACATTCTTGTGACGCACCCGTTGTGGACATCCCACCATTATTTTCATACTGGCTTCTTCTTCGACCTGTTTTGTTGTTTCCCTTTTGAAGTCATCCTGTACATTATGTATCTGAATGACGAAGGTGAGTCTATACCCAATAGTCGTTCATCCAGAAGTACTTATAACTTGGTTAATATTGGTGTAAACAAATAGCCAATTGACTTTGTTCAACACTAATACTAATAACTAATACGTTTTGAATCTGAACATGCATCCAATAATCAGTTATGCACACGTTTTAAAGCCTCCCGAAACCGATGCCAAATAGTAAAATTATGTTTTACCATTAATATATATGCAAGCACCCGTGTATGGTGACGTTAGATGTTATTGGTGTACTCCCTTAGTAAAACATTCAATAGAATTATATTGGAAATATAAATATATAACATTTCATTAGAATTCTATAGAATGTTATATAAATTTATATACAGTGTAGATTTAATATGCCAACATGATTTTCTATAGAGTTCTACATAAATGCAACATAATTCTATAGAAACAAATATTTTATTGAAACTCTTGCACAAAAACCTATAGCATATACCCAATAGGATATCTTCTATAGATATTTTATAGATTGTTGCTTACTAAGAGCGTGAATAGTATACATTGATTGGACTTGTAATAATGAGACACAATTCTCTTTTAAGTATCGGGCGATGTTAACTCCACTTTCGAAAAAGTGTTTAATTCCGGGTAGAAAGCTGACGTAGTGAATATGGGGGCGCTCTATTTTGTTCTTAATTCAATTTGTGTTTGTTGGGATAGCATGTCTTGTCATCATGCAGTTATTGTTTACAGTTGACGAACGATTGCAGATATGTGCCTTCGCTCGCGTCAATCGGCTCTTACATATAGTCAGATGGTTTCGCATAACCGGTCACGTCGAGTCATGCTTTTATTACAACACCGGCGGAATCAGGTTGGTGAAGGGTACCACTTATGCTGCGTTCCAGTCACCTCGTGTATACCCTCAATACAACTTCGTAACCCCTACTTGACCCAGTTGCATAAATTTACAAGTGGTAAACTCGAGGAGATCGTGGACTTTCCAGTTCGCCAAGTCGTGTTTATGATATAAACGAGCCCATTGGAACGCAGCATTATTGTGAAGGCGCCAGTGTGATATTGTAAATGGACCCGCCGTATATGGACCCCCTATGAACAAATGACGGTTCAATGTGTTGAGTAAGTTAGAAGTTGTTGCACGCGCTATAACAAAAAACAAATTTACGCAACAAAGTGTCCAAACCATACTGGTATAAATCAACAATGGTCATTTCTGTATCTTTCTACGGTTATTAACATTGTTTTGACAATTTTGGTTTCTGCAGTTTTGCTTTTCAGAACAGTATATTTTTAATGTCTAGATATCAGTAAGCAATGTCTGTAATTTTTAAATCACTAAAAACATAAGCAGTTCCAGCACGACGTGCTTATACTTCTCTGGTAGCCACCTCGTCTGTGTTGTTGGTTTTTTTTAAATGATGTCGTAGATTATGTGGATGTGGAAACGCATTTACTTTAAATTTACACTAATGGTCATTTTGAAACATTGCGCAAATATTTCAATAGGTATGACGCATTGATAATTGTTGCTAAGGTGATATATTTGATTTAGTCTAACATGAATGATATTTGCCGGTTTGAACACTTGTTTAGTTTAGCACCTACAGACAGGTCAGATTTTCATAAAATTAAACTTCTAGAGACAGTATTTGGGAAAAGTGGACGGACAACCTTTTTAACATAGCTTGAGAGTGCTGAATCCGATTTTGGTGTCTGTCACCACGTGACGTCACGCGACCTTTAAAATGGCAAGTGAAAAATTGCCACCACTGAGGTGATTTCGGCACACATTTTGCATGTAAATGTGCATGTAACATCTTCTGTATATCATAAACGAACTATTTATGTAGTCCTTCTTATCAAAATATCATCCCAGTGTACGTGTGGTTAAAAATGAGTTGTTTGTAGTAATTTACAAGTTCACAAAGGTAAAAAAGTCGCATTTTCAGAAAATATAAATTCTAGAGGCATATTTGGGAAACCGTGGACAGACAACTTTTTTAACATAATTTGAGTCCTGAATCCGATTTTGGTATTTATTACATTGTAACGTCATTATATGACCTTCAAAATGGCAAGTGAAAAGTAGCTGCTGCCGAGGTGATTTCGGCACACATTTTGTATTTAAATATTTAAACACCATCTGTATATCATAAACGAACTATTTGTTGTAGTCTTTCTTTGGTTTGGTTGAAAATAAGTTGCTTGTATTAATCTCCAAGATCGCAAAGGTCAAAAAGTGGGATTTTCAGAAAATCAAACTTCTAGAGGCATTTTGGTGGGAAAAGTGGAGTTACATGCAGATGGTCGCAACTCTTCTCATCTTCACCCATGCCAAAAGAGACTGAAATTGGGAGTTCTGTTTTTACGCATTTCAGTCCATGTTCCTCCTCTTCATGATATATGGCCACACAAATTAGGCCCGCTGGGGGACAATCTATGTAAACTAAATGCACCAACTCCCAGCTATAGTGCTACTGGAATTCCAATATTGAAACTTTGTGGTGAAGAGGTCAGCACTTCAGTTTAAAGCAGGTAGACTCGGACACCAGTCAAGAATGGTTAAATAGGATCTGGAAGAAGGGAAATGGCATTACCAAGACATCCATGGCCTTGAACAGATGGCCATTGTCCTACAAACTAAGATCAAACCTGTCAGGTGAAACACGGGAAATGTACCATCTCAGCCTATATGAAAAGCAAGTTCACAGTGAATCCAGAACAGAAAGGCAGAAGACGAACCGCCAAGACGACGACAACTTGATGAAAACACAGTACTCTTGCAAACATGTTTTCAAGCAAGGCTTCACCAACCTTGCAAACATTGCGACAAGAGACTTAGCCACACAAGATATTGAGAATGATCTTGGAAGGATTATGAGAGGAGTGGAGAACGAGAGCGAAGGATTGAGGGAATGGAGAAAGGTGGTGGAGAGAGCAGTGCAAGATCATTGAGGGAAAAGAAGAAAAAAGATAACTGAAATCGAAAAACTGCATCAAGAAGAGAACAACAACAACTGTTTCGGCCAAAGAGAAAAGACTTGAGCAATTGAACACGTTTGTTGAAGAGAGGCTTCTCCCATGTGATGGAAGGAAGGTTCAATTCCGAGACTCCTTGCACAAGAACAGAGCGTTGTACGATACATACATACAACAGTCAAAATCAGGGAAAGAGAGGATCTTGATCAAATCCCTTGCCATAAGCTCTTGCAGTTCCCATTGCTTTGATGGAAATGAAAGGGGGTCTTCATATAGGATCTAAGGCAATTCTTGCCGAAGTTCTTACAGCAGATATCCCGTTTCCACCAACATTGGCAGCAGCTGAGCTCGGCGATGATACAACCATCATAACTGATGGACAGGGTTGTTGATATTGGAAAACCGAACAGAATATCCAAAGTCTCCATCAAGTCAGGAACAAGAATCAGGTGTGTTGAAGGTGCAAGGCCAATCCGGAGGATCGTTGAACATCGCGAAGTGCCGTTGCCGTCTGATTGGAACACGTTCCTGGCATTGGGAGAGAACAAGGCAGATTTAGCATGATTCTTCTCGGAGCAAATTGTTGGACAAGAACAACATGGCAAAACAATAGTTAATAGTAGTCGGTGGGTTCATGCAACAATGAGGAAGGGGAGGTATTAACAAATCCAGATGTGGCCACATCCAAGCAACAATTATAATCCGTCACTGCATTCAGAGTCGCGCTGAGAGAATAGTGGTTCAGGCTCGGGATACCGACATATGGTTACTTCATCTGGCTCACTTCCATCGGATGCTTCGTACAACGGTTTGGGTAAAGGCTGGCACAACTAAAAGTAAGAGATGCATCTTCTCAATACACACCCTTGAGGAACCCATGTCCTGTGCCTCATCGGTACTGGAGACAATTCCAGTGGTGTGATGTGACGTCATTCTTCTCAGGTTGAAGCAATAAAATGGCATGACGACCTTTAAAATTATTGATTTACATTTTTATTACATTTTAGTGCAATTTCTATTGACTTTTTAACAATAATTTTCTACGTTTTTTATCATATGGACATTTGAATTGTATATGTATCTATTTATTTATATATTGTATATATATATATATATTCTACTTCTACAAAAGAACGTTGATGGTACATTTCGTGTGGAATGGCACAAGTGAAACAGACGCGAACCACATCACGTCTGATACGCGAAAGTGCACATAATAATAATAATGTATATACAAGTGTATATATATGTATATATACATATATTATATATATATACTAAATGTGTGTAGAAATGACCTCGGTGGCGGTTATTTTTCATTTGCCATTTTGAAGGTCATAGAGTTGACGAGACAAGGTGACAGGCACCAAAATCGGATTCAGCACCCTCAAATTATGTTTAAAAGATGGTCTGTCCACTTCCCCCTAAATGCCTCTAGAACTTTATAGAAGTATATTTCCGAGATTTTAGACCAGACTATTACAACTATTGAAATTAATCGGGGACGGTGAATGAAAGTGTTATAGTTCCACTGACTTTGTTTGCAGAATGTTCCGGTATATCATAGATATGGTGTGGATGGTCAACATGATTACATGCGTCGTATTCCTGCTGGCTTGTCCGCCATATTTCCACTTCAGCAAGAACGGCCGTTTTGTCTCGGCCAATCTCTTCTGTTTGGATCACTCGTGGCTCGTAGCGGCAAAAGTGTTAAATATAAGTATGTTTGTTAATTAAATACATTGTTAGCAGAATATATTATATATTTCTTAATTAATTCAATATCATTAATAACTTACACCCACCAAAGTAGTAACAACACAAGGACATCAGTTATTTAACAAAATTATCTTCAAAAAAATGAATATGTAGTATGGTCTTAGATGCCGTTAACTGACCAAACATATACTAACTAAATAATATGATCGTGGCGCGCAGTGGCAAGTGGCGCAGTGGCTAGATAATCGGATTCTCTATCGAGAGAACTCGGATTCGAATCCTGTGCTGCCGTTCCGAACCTTTGGCGAGTTCGTTCAGTCTACGTTGCCCCAGTTTACGCAGCTGTATAAATGAGTACCTGGCTATAGACATTGGTGAATATTTTGTACGAACAGTATTCGCGCATTAATTGCAGCGTAGAGCAATGCTTCCCGAAGAAGTCGAGATGGTGTTCGATTGAACAGGTCTGCCAAGGAGTAAGGTGTAAAGCTCTTTGAGCAGTTCTAAGGACGAGATGCTGCGCTATATAAGAACTTACCGTTACTTTTAATCATTTTATGAATACACGGAGCCAGGTCCAGCGATTTACATTTTTTACTGTTGATTAACGAAAGGTATTTGTGAACATCATATGCGATAATGAACTTTATTGAAGAAAACGTTGCTTAATTGTCCAAAAACAATTTTGTTATCTCTGGGAGCCATTGTACCTACTATTAAGAATAAAACGGCCCCATCATTGAGTAAAACGGCCCCCAATTATATTGACTAGAAAACTAATTTCCTTCATAAAAATTAAAAAAATACAAAGGATAAAAATACTTGCAGTACTATAGAGGAAAATGTTATATAATAAGCTATCAGTTGTATGGTTAGTTATACGGTGTGTAAAACGGCCCGGTATAACGCTCAAAGCCGAGGGGGCCGTTTTACCCCACCGCGCCATCATGACTTTAAAACAAAATATAGCGTATTAACGGTAGCTTTTAATGACTTCATACTGTCCGCAATGAAGTAGTAATCAACAGTATTCTAAGAATGGTTTAATTCATTACACATTTCCATAGAATGTGTCTACAGAATGCGTAAATGACACACTTGAGGCTTTCCTATTTCCAAAATTCTCTGTTGTAACCTATCACCTTCCTTTATTTCATTTCCAGTTCGAGAACTTCTTTCTTCATAATTCTTTGATTTAACATCACTGCTTTTAATGTTAGCTAGGTTAGTTAATTAGTCAATGTTAGTCAATTGCGCAAACCAACTGAAGATAGTATTATTTATATTTCGGAATGTATATGAAGCGTATTTAATCCTTGCAAGGAAACATCATCCTGTTTGAGTGAAGTTGTGATTCGACGACTCATACCATGCAGGACCGCCATCTTGACGCCTCCTCACGCTTCAGAATCACGTCCGACGTGCATAGGAGAAAATGTAAAGTTGCAGCAAATCGCATGTACCTGTTTCAGAGACAACATATCCTGTCTAATTGTTTCGCTAAGTTCGATCTATAGGAAAGATAGTAATGCGCACGTGCTATCCTGAGTAAGATGACCATAATTATAAATTTAATTATAATCTTTGTGTTCCTGCTAACCACCAGCTGAGGCGCCCAACCACGTATTGTACCTGACCACGTTTTATTACGTCACTGCTACTTTCGCCGCCGTAGGATACGGTGACATCACACCTATTTCAACTCCCGAGGTGAGTCTCTTCATCACATATGTGTTTAACGACTCAGCCTAGTATACTTGATAAACCGTCTCGAGTCGACCCTATGATCCTTGACTAAACCTGATTATTACACTAATAAATTTATAAATGTTGAACATACGTAGACCCTAATATTCTTTACAGCTTGGGCGTTCATATATTCCAGATGTTCTTGTCCAAGTATACTCAACTATTTGGCGTCTTCTTCCTCGGTTTCTACATGGCTAATGCGGCCTCGTTCATGCTTAACAGCGGATACCGCAAAGCGCTGTTCACCCACCGGCTCAGGTCACTCCGAAAATTCTTAAAGGTGACGGGTTTATTGCGTTGTGGTTGAGATAACGTACAGTATCTGTCAAAAACTGTGATTGCTAATAGTGTATTAATATTGTAATTTAAAATGTTTTCACTTAACACGGCATGTACCAATATATATATATATATACAAGAACAGTACATCAACCGAACCGATTGGGGTTCTGGGTTGTAAATTGAAGACCAACAACGGTACATTCGTAACTGGCGCGGGATCAACTGTAGAGACGGTAAACAGTTAGAAACAAATAAACAGTTGTGGAGGAATACGATAAGAAGACAGTGGAGAATAAACCTTCTAGCTCAAAGCACGTGTTTATTCTTTTTGATTGCTACAACAGTGTCACCCACTGAAAAAATAGCAGAAGCTATATATATATATATATATACATATATATATATATATACATATATAGCTTCTTCTAGATTGCTACAACAGTGTCACCCACTGATAAAATAGCAGAAGCTATATATATATATATATATACATATATATACAAATATAGCTTCTTCTATTTTATCAGTGGGTGACACTGTTGTAGCAATCAAAAAGGATATATATATATATATATACATATATAGCTTCTGCTATTTTATCAGTGGATGACTCTATATATATATATATATATATATATATATATATATATATGTAAAACGGACGTAGTCTGTCGACGGATACATTGTCACCTCTGTCTTCGAAGCATATTCGAAAACTCTTGTCCCAACGGACCCGAAAGGGACCCGTATACTTCGGTTGGAGTGAAGGCTGGACTTTATCCACACGAACAAGCAGTTTCTGCGTAGTCCAAAGGTCCTGTGACACATGTGTGCGCATTTTAGCCTTCCCATGCTCTCTGGTTCTCTGTGAAACGTTGGGCCGCCTTGGGCGATGCCAACTCTCTGCCGAATATTGAGACATTGTTGATGTTGGCTCGCAGAACGACCAACTGGCCCGGCAACGCCGGCTGTTATCAAGTTACCATTGTGGATGGCGAGACACCCGTGTCCAGGTTTGTCGCCGTACGTAATCCGAGCATCACCCAAGATAACTCGGCAAGCCATGTTGCCTTGCCAAGCAGCCGAGCGCGTAGCGAGTTTTTCAAGCAGCGATGCATCTGCTCGACTTTTCCATTATGTTGTGGGTGATTGCTGGTTGTTGGATCGCGGGTAATATCCATCAACTGGCAAACCTCCACCGAAAAGTCAGAGACGGACTACGATCCCCGGTCTGACTTAATGATGTCGGGCACGCCCCATCTGGCGATTCATTGACTCACCAACACTTTTGCATAAGCTTTTGCGTTCGCCGCCTCTCCGTGCATTGTCATTGGAGACACTTCTGGCCAAGCTGTCCATCTGTCGATTACAGTGAGCAACGTGTTCTTTCTTTCATATAGTGGAGTTGGTTGACAGATTGTGCTATTTTGAGCAAATGGCGTCTTGGGATTGGGAGAGCCGTATCTGCCTTTTTGATCAACGCACCTACGAGAGGCTGGTGATCCGTCCTAAGGATGACTGGTTGACCTTCTATATAGGAGCGGAATTTACCTACCGCACATGACATTGCGAGTAGTTCTCTGTCTGTGGCTGAGTATTTGCGTTGCGCTTTGTTAAGATGTTTACTCCATAAGTTTAACGGTTTCCACGTTTCCCGTTTGAATTGTATCAGGACGGCCCCCACCGCGACATCACACCAGATTTCTGTCTGTGCATTCGGAAGTGAATGAACCAGGAGAGTTGAGTTTGCGATCGCTTCTTTGGTCGCCGCAAACACGCGATCGTGTACCGGAAGCCTAGAGTCCTCAAATTCATTTTCTCGGGAGATGTTCTTGAGTTGAGTAACAAACGCCATCTTCCCAGATGCATGTCGAACGAACCGGTGAAGAAACGCACAAATACCCAGGAAGCGCTAAAGGTCTTTTGGCGTTTTAAATACAGGGAATCTTTTGATGGCTTCCACTGGTTCAGGTTAAATTTAAATGCCTCGCGAATCAACTACGTGACCAAGAAACGTGAATGACGCTCGAACAATTTGACACTTCTTCTTGTTCAGGAGGAGTCCCTTTTCTTTGCGCGTCTGGAAGAGACTGCGCAAGTCTCTGATGTGATCCTCCTTATTCTGGATCGTCCATGTACACGAAATTCGCGAACGACTGATCATTGAGTAGCTGGTGCACACTTCACTGGAAACACTGCGCCGCGTTCTTCAGACCGAATGGCATTCGGAGGAATTTGAAGAGGCCGACAGTCGTGATGATGGCTGTTTTTTCCTGTGATGCCTCGTCAACGCATATTTGTTGAAAGGCCTGTTGAAGGTCGATCTTGCTAAACGCCGCGCATCCAGCCTGCCGCTCGTTAAAACTCGTCAATGCTGGATGCGGATATCTGTCTAGTTTTGTCATGTTGTTTAGTCGCCGACATCCTCGCGCGCCAGGGGTCGCTGCTGCTGATTACGTCAGTGCCAGCCAGCAGTACCCCCTGGCTGATCGCTTTGCGAAACTCAGAATTTAAGCTCAGCCTATGGAATCGCTCACCAGATTAGTGGATGTCGGCAGGTCAGGTGGTCATTATAAAACTAATATTTCAAGCAACCGTAGCTCGTGTTACATGCAATGTTTAGGAAGTAGAAGCAATTATTCGAATACACAATATCGCTCAGCTGCTCGTGCTAATTGGCGAACGGGTCATTATATATTGGGATTCCCAGAAGTCGTTTATTCGTCTTCAAATTGGGGCGGGTATTTGCGCTGTTCTCACGAGTGACGCAGTCGCGACTGGCGAAGTCAATTACTAGTTTGACTCAGCTAAATTCCGCACTTCGCGTAGGGGATCAGCCAGGGCTAGTTTTGTATGGCAAAAAGCTTGCGAGGATGGTCGCTGAAAATCTCCGCATACATGCCATGAGCCATCTGCTTTCTTTACTGCGTGGATCGGTGATGCCCAACCATATTCACACCGCTCGATGACCCCCCTCTTTCCCATTGTCTGAGGTGTTTCTCAACTTGTGCTTTCTTCTCGCCATGACGTTTCCGGCATGGCGTATATACCGGTGGACCTCCGTCGTAATGTGGAGAGGCGTAGTAATGGCAACCATTTTGCTCATACTGGGGTCGGAGACTTCAGGAAAATCTCTCCATAGCCGAGCATATTCGTCGTCGATCGTTGAGTTCCACAAATCTATCAGCGTCCTTTATAGGCGGGCTAACGGTGGGAATCACCGTGTAGACAGAGGAGCACGCCGTTTCCACTGGACGCTCTTCCAAGGTGATGCAATCAAAGGGACAACGTTTGAACGGGTCGTTATATCTATATATATATATATATATATATATACATATATATATATATTATATATATATACAGTACTGGGAAAAAAATAACTGGGACAGTGATTATGTCAGGCAATATTCACGACTTTGCAGTAAATATACGTCGTTTTTTCAGTTAATAGGCAATATAATCTGTTTTATTTTACCTTATTAAATGAGACAAAGTTAAGGATTTAAGAAATTGTCATTCAAATTTTTTTTCCAGTCTTTATTTGTAGCATATATCAATATCGAGTAGCACCTCCTCTGGCTGAAATAACAGCCTTGACACGCTTAGGCATTGAATGGATTAGTTTTAAGAGTTCGGCGTGTGTTATACTCTGCCAGGCAGTATTTAGCTTCTCCCAAAGGTCATCCAAGGAACTTGGCTTGCAGTCATGAACCTGCATTTTCAGATTTTGCCACAAATTCTCGATGAGGTTTAGATCTGGAGATTGGGCTGGCCAGTCCATTACTGTGATGACTTTTTCTTCAAAAAAGTCCATGACTTTCTTTGCTTTGTGGCATGGCGCATTGTTTTATTGAAAGATGTAATCTCTGCCACCGTGCAGCTTATCTGCAGATGGTAACATGCACTTTTTAAGGAGTTTGAGGTACTGTGTTTGGCCTAACGTGCCGTCGACCCTGTGGAGGAAACCAACACATTGGCCGCTAAAGCAACCCCATATCATTTGTTTGCCACCACCAAATTTCACAGTTGGACGATGCATTGTTCACTATATCTTTCTCCCTGTCTCCTCCTCACATAAACTCTCTTTGAAGAGTTGAAAAGCTCAATGCTGATTTCATCTGACCAAAAAACACGTTGCCAGTCATCATCAGACCAATGTCTGCGCCTCCTTCCCCGTTGCTACCGTGTCTTTCGGTTCTTGGCATAGAGCAGGGGCTTCTTAATTGCAACACACTCTCTTAATCCTGCCACTTTTAATATGTTCCTAACTGTTCGACTAGAAACGTTAAGTCCACACTCATCTTACCAACGTTTCTTTAAGTCACTGGAGGTCAAGCGACGGTCATTCAAGGACGTACGGATGAGTCGACGATCTTGCCGTTTTGTAGTTGATTTCTTTCGGCCTCTCCCCGGAAGATTTTTCACAGAGCCTGTATTCCGGTGCTTCTGCACATTGCTAGCAACTGCATTCTTGGAAATTCTCAATTTCCTTGCAATTTCCCTCATACTGGCTCAATTTCTATGTAGTACCACAACCCCAAAGCGTCGCTCATCAGGCATTCGATGGTTTCCGTTCATCTTTTCTATTCACGAAACAAAAAAATCTTCTGTTATTTGACAAATCTTTATTCTATATTGTATTTGCAACCATAACATTTTATTTTGTAATAATATCATTCATTTTCTCCATGAAATTTAAATCAATCAATTGTATTTCATTTTTTAAATCAGATAATCATTAGGTATGGCATATAACCTCTGAAAACAAGGTTGATAGCAGTTGAACTCATGAATCAGCATAGCAAGATCACATATTATCACCGACATATACACAATTTCTACATAAACTGTTCTATCTTAAATACACTCAAAGTATATTTTACCTAGAGAGACTCTAGAGTACTCTGTAAATCTACCACAGGTGCAAGATTCTGTCAATAAACACGTCAAATATCGATAATTTACTTTAAAAACTGTCCTAGACTACCGTAGATATGTTATAAATAACTTACCTATACAATGATGCTAAATTATTTGGTGCTGGAAAAGATCAAACTTAATCGAAGTAAGAAAATCATGCAATTTTCAAGTGTATCAGTTAATTATTTCCAGTACTGTATATATATATATATATATATATACAGTACTGGAAATAATTAACTGAATTGAAAATTACATGATTTTCTATATATATATTATATATATATATTAGATTCAACCTCCAGTTACCGGAGGAAGAAATATATATATATATATATTATTAAATAATATATATATATATATATATTTCTTACTCGGCAACGGAGGTTGAATAAACTAATAATAATAACAACAATTGTAATTATTTATATTCATATGTAGTTTACCGTAACATTATTTGCTTGATCAAGCGCAACTTATATTTCATGCCTGTCCACGGTATATTAATACATAGTTTTCGGTGTGATTTTATTTAAGATATTGGTAGAATTAATGCCTCAAAAATAGAAATTGTTATATTCTTAACCTCCAACAGAAGAATCGAAAGATGGTATCGGAATATTAGCTAGAGTATCCGTTAATCAACCGATAGTAAAAAGGAGTGAACTTGCTAACACCCACCTGTGGAGCAAGAACGTATCGCAGCAATTGCCACTATTACAGTATTTTGAACTTAAACTCCTTCCCACGACCATTAAATTTTCGTTTCTGCTGGCTTCAATGACGGAATCACATGCAGCAGATAATATTGTTAACATACACCACACTGACGCCACCACCAGGAATGAACTATAAAAGGTAAATAACTCAAAATAACTATATTTGTGTTATTTAATTTCAAATACATCGCCAATTGTTAGATGAGAGGCCAATGATCCAAGGAAGTGAATAACTTTATTTATGTTATTTATTTTCAAATACAAAGCCAATTGTTAGATGAGAGGTCAATGATCCAAGGAAGTGAATAACTATATTTATGTTACTTATTTGTAAATACATCGCCAATTGTTAGATGAGATGCCAATGATCCAAGGAAATGAATAACTATATTTATGTTATTTATTTCCAAATACATCGCCAACTGTTCGATGAGAGGCCAATGATCCAAGGAAGTGAATTAATATATTTATGTTATTTAGTTTCAAATACATCGCCAATTGTTAAATGAGAGGCCAATGATCCAAGGAAGTGAATAACTATATTTATGTTACTTATTTGTAAATACATCGCCAATTGTTAGATGAGAGGCCAATGACCCAAGGACGTGAATAACTATATTTATGTTATTTATTTTCAAATACATCGCCAACTGTTAGATAATAGGCCAATGATCCTTGGAAGGGAATAACTATATTTATGTTATTTATTTTTAAATACATCGACAACTGTTAGATGAGAGGCTAATGATCCAAGGAAGTGAATGAACATAGAAAGCGGCAAGTAGACATCGGCGCCTGGGGGAGGTTGACTTACAATGCTCCAAAGATCAACGTATTAATATATAGATAGACTATAAACTTGCCTTAGCTAAACAGACGACAAATGTGGACGTTTCATGGGTGGTGACATAACCCGACACTTTACTCATCCGAAATCAACTACATACCTTTTCTTGGGATGTACTCGTGAATATCAAACAGATCATTCAGTGAAGGCACACGGTGAAGTCACAGTGTGTACTCGGCTACTCAATTAGGGTGTCTTGCAAGGATGCTCACTAACAATGATTGTGTAATTCCAAGAAGTACACCTCATTGCACAAGGAATTCCTTGTCCAGTCACAACACTCGAAAAACACATTAAAACGGATTGTCAGTTGTGTTCTATCTCGTTACGGACACAACAATTCCGGACAACAAATTATACCCGGTCAACGAGGGTCGGTGGTTTAGTTAACGGGATGATTTTCTTTTTTAGAGCGCCAGTGAAAATGGAGTAAACGCAATATTTTGCCTGTGAGACAAACATATAGGCCAAGTAACTAATTTGCTTCCAGCTACATATGTTTAGTAATTGTATAACACGCTGCTGAAGTTACACTTGATCTACGTTTCCAGAACAATGACGTTAATCGGCATCAAATCGATAAGATTGAGAAGCGTTTTGAGTACATTTGGATGCGGACTAAAGGTATAACTGAAGAAGAAATGTTCAACGGACTGCCTCGCGCCATCATGGGAATCGTCACGCTTGAGGTGGCCAAGAATGTCCTTGACAAGGTGCGCAAAGGATACCGGCAACGTATCTGAACTTTACCTGCTTGACAACGTTTAACAATCTTCGTAAGCGTCACGCATCATGCATCTATTCTATGCAAGTATGCATGTGTGCATGCTTGCGTGCGTGCGTGCGTGCGTGCGTGCGTGCGTGCGTGCGTGCGTGCGTGCGTGCGTGCGTGCGTGCGTGCGAGCATGTATTTATGTATGTATGTATGTATGCAGTGTCTTATTCACTTCCCTCGATTGTAGATCGCCATATTCCAGAACACACCCGACGCATTTCTGAAGATGCTTTCAAAATACCTGCAACAGCTAATTTATCGGAAGGGCGAGTACATCTTCCGACAGGGTGATATAGGCACGATGGTAAGGTTACAATTAATGTGGTTTCTTGTCTGCAAATTGTACTTGTCTGCTAAAACTAGATTATTTATATTCTCGAGAAGCAACTGTAAGTTCAGTAAACTCGTTTGCTATAGATTAAATAGATTCATCATATTCCAAGTTTTTTCGTATCACTATGTTTCCATGTGGTATGTATATTTTGTTAGAGTGTGAAGGTAACTGTATCTCAATGGTGTGCATCACATTTGAAATTTATAAATATCGTTTATAAGACGAACGTGCTCTAACAAACTGCATGCTTTTCACATTTGTGTGTTGCAATCGTTTAACTGTGCATGTAATATCTATGTCAGAAGACAATCCAGTTTATATCGCGGTGTATTGACCATTAACATTGACACTCGTGAAGCTTATGATGTACCCGTCCTCATCATAATGGTGTCTAGCAGACATCTTGAATTTTTTAATATCGGCCTTGGAAATCCAGTACCTAAGTATCTCAGCTTATATATATATATAAGCTGAGATACTTAGGTACTGGATTTCCAAGGCCGATATATATATATATATATATATATATATATTGAAAATCCATTACTCAAGTAATTCAAATTCTACGCAACATGGAAACACAAGCAGGACACTTGAATTCTTAAAATGTCCATGATGTGTAATGCCAAATTCCTTTGTAAAAAGGCATAATAAACTATCTTATTTTATTCTAATTAGTTCCCCATTATTTTCACCCTAAAATTTAAACGGTGACCCAACGACATCCCTGCTTATATGCGTCAGTAGGAACAATTGACTACGTATGATGATCATACCTTGAATCAAAGCTTGAATGGGTTTGGGACAGGGAGCCTACTGGCTCATATATAGCCCCCCCCCCCAATCAGTGGTTATTGATGTAATTTTGATATTTAATTTTAAAGTTGTTAACTGTTAGTGCATTGACACAATCGCTTGACAGTGAGTTCCATAGCTTAATTATTCGTTGAGAGAAAAAACTTGTAACATGCATCCCAGGGGAGGATCCACAAATCGAGTTTAAGGGAAGCACAAAAACCTCCACTGGCGGCTAAACCAAATGGTGTAGTCGAAATTTTGCCGCTCCGCCGTAACTTCAGCCACTCCGCTGTCTCGGCTGAACTGGAGATATCAGAAGACTGGGGGTGTGCTATTAAAACCATTTCGCCGCAGCTTATTATTATTATAACCTGAACGGGGGCAAATTTCAAACGGTCTACGGGGCACGGTCGCGCTGGCCCATTATAAAAGGTCTGCGGACACGCCGAATTCATAAGGTCTAGGGGGGCACGTGTCCGGCTATGGTGTCGTACTGTTGTCTTGTTGTGTCTTCCTGGACGAGGGATGTTGTTTAGTATGAAAAGTCTTTCCGTGTCGATGTCGGTAAATCCAGTCAAGATCTTGTATAATTCAATCATATCCACAATGGAGACACCGTGCCAATTACAGTAGTAACCTGCACGTCACTGTACGGACCTGCTACAGCTGGGATGTGTCTCGACGCTATTACATGTGACACTAAAATACAGATGTGTGGTACACTGACTAAAGCATGCTGTGTTTATGCTGTAGATATACTTCATACGCCGCGGTAGCGTCGAGCTACTCTCGAAGGATAGCACGAGAGTTGCCGGGGTGCTCGGTGAAGGCAGCAGCTTCGGCGAGGAGGCGGCCACGAAGGACTGTCGCAGGCTCGCCTCAGCCAGGTGACATGTTTCATATCGTAGTGCATGTAACAAAGAATGGCGTTCTCATTGCTAATATATGTCCAGTTTAAGAAGATGCATTGCCTACACTTTCCAGTCCAGAGAAACGCAAACTTCTCACAATAGTTACAACCAAACTACTAATCAATATTGCAGTCAATGCTACCAGTGCCGTTTCAAAGTGTTATTTTGTTTTCATCAGATTGACTGTTGTGTGGTGGAGACATAGTAGTCATCGGGCGCAAGCGATACTGCTGGTGTACCTGAAGGCTGTGGCCACGGGCTAAGTGGCTCGGCATGATGCCGTGGTAGAGACGGCACAGACACCCGGCCCGGTTCATGGTTCTTTCGTTTTATGGCTCAAGATGACTTCCCTGATTCCCATATACCTATCTACCAACGTTGGCCACTCTCAGTCTGCTGATTTGTGTATCTCTGTATCTTTGTGCGATATGTTTTCGTGTTATTTTTTGTGTAACTCTACCTATTGGTTACTGCACGTTCTGCGTGTTTTTTGTGTTCTTGTGCACGGCATCCCAATGGCAGGTTGGTCCCGCCTATATAGATATCTTTACCATTCTTACTCCTGGATTTTATTGTGTACCTGCTTTCACACATCTTGTGTGGTTCCAATTTGTTCATCAATACAAGTTGCCTCTTTGCCATGAAACGAGGTTTCTGCATTTTTTCAGTAACCATTATGTTGTCTTGCAGAATGTTGTGAGATTTTTAAATACACGAGAATTTGTGAATCGCAAGACAACACCAGTCATGCAAACAGAATATCTAATTTTCGTGTACTGCTAATGACTAAACATCATCTGCTAGAGTTCTTGACGTAATCTCAATGGTCCAAGAAGTTTGGTTCCGAGAAACATAACAAGTAACAGATCCAGTATAATGAACAGTACATATACTTGTGAGTGGGTTGAATTTGTAATGCTTAATTGTTAATAAATTTATTGGGTGATTTCTGCGAGGACTACAGATAGCGTTTTTGCTACTCTGTAATATATATATATTTTTTTAATCCTGTGAAAATGGCAATAATTGCCTTCTTGATATTGGATGTAGGGTCGGGCTTTAAAGTAGAACCGAGTTTGTCACCATCTAGCATCACGTGTAGCTTCTGGCGAGAACTTTGGTTTCACAAAGTCCCCGATTGTGAAATATTTCTACCGGTTATTAACTGTTTACCCGGTTAGCGCTAGTTTTCTGAGCATTGTTCTTTTATCTCTTGTTTCCAACGTTCAGCTTTTGTTGTTGTGGTAAACCGAGTCATGGGTTATCAAATGATAATGTTGCTTGGCAATTGTGCTAGACAATCCCAAATAATAAATCGTTAACTTTAAAAATATAATATAAGCTTTTTCCAAGGATGCTTTATGTGTCTATACAATTATTGTGTTACGCACTTTTATGAATGTGGTACACTACAAAACATTCATATTCAAACATAAGATTATAATATTGCTAATTTATATGTACGTTGAGATCGAACAACTAGGATAATTGGGGCATTTACATTATACAAAACTCAAAGCGCTATGTTAATTATAGAAGGAAAACCGTTGTACAATCCGTTTCATGTTCAATATTTTCATGCATTTGTTACGCACATATTCTCCAGTAATTATTATCGTTAATGGTTGTAATTAATTTGCTTTATGAAGCCCATTTAATATATTTAGCTATGAGGTAAATTCGTACTTTCGTGCTGTCCTTCAGCAAACTGCATCGAATAAATAAATTCGATATCTTTGACATATATATATATATATATACATGTGTATATTATATATTATATTATTTATAATGTTTTCCTTCTCACTCTGAGACAGTTGATTGGTGATCAAGCTCCAAGGGTTGGCTTATGCTAGTACAACATAACCTGCTTGAACAGTGTCATCGACGTTACGCGATACTCCACTGCTAACAATATCTTTAGGACAATGAACCAACGAAGCCAACATTTATGGTCACTCGTACGTAAACGGCAATGCGCAATGTGTGATACAACATTATTGTGCTCTGTGTTGGCAGGACGCTGACCCACTGTGATCTGCTGGCATTGAAGAAGGTGGATCTGGACCTAGTTCTGGAAACATACCCACAACTTAAGGAGCAGGTGACTCAAATGGCATACGAAACAGCGAGCTGTTTACACGTGAACACTCTGCACTACCACGATGATGATATTGAGCAGGTATGTTGTCACCAGATGGGTGCTAAGCGCTATGCATGCGATATCGTCGGGCCTTCAGCGTTATAGTCCGCTTTAAGATGTAACTAAAATAGGGTTCCGTTACATTCGCTTGTCAAAAGCATGCACGCATAAGTGTCGTACCATCTGTAATGTATCTGTCAGAAGAACATTGAGGGTGGCAATGCTACCTTTTGTTTTTAAAGAAATGGCACCCATTAAATAAATGGCCGTCAAATTCAATATCTGCATATATTAATAACTGCTTTATCTAAAACCATGACGTTGGTGTCAAAGTATAGGTGCTCGAAGTCAAAGGTTTCAGATATTTAACACACAATATTAAAATCCGCCAAAATGCGCAATTTTTAAATATGGTGATCGTCAAAACCAAGTTTACCCTATCTTACCAATTACAATCGAACCTCGCTTTACAGTCACCTCAGTAAAGTATAGGAAATTAGTTTCACTAATATGGTCACCTCACTATTCAGGTCACTTTTGTCCAATCCTAAGGGTGACCTTAATAGGGAGATTCCACTGTACGTCACACAGAGCTATAATTCGTATGCCAATGCGTAGTTTTGCGATATATTTATATATATTTTTGTGGCACGAAGCTATCTCTCTAAACATACTAAGAATCGTGGCTAGTTTGCTGATAACACATAAAGCAAAGGTGAGTTTGTATATGGGCTTTATAATAACAAAAAGCCGAAATAAAATACATGAATACATAATGCAATCGACCTAAGCATTTCTGTTAGCTTAGATAATTAATCTACTAGACATCAGCAAAGGTGGGGGAAAACAACCACACGCAGGTGGAAGACCCCACACTTTTATTACTAACAAACGTGAAAACGAAGCAATATGTATAGAAACATTGAGAATAGGGGAAAGCGCAAGGTACATACCTCCGCCCTAAAACCCCGTATGCATAAGATATTAATTAAAACATTCACAGAATACAATCATAACGACAATGTGACTGACTTCGTAAGTTCGTTAGTAACATAGATACTATAGACAATACAAAAAAACCTACTAACGAAAAACGGACCTATAAACTTTGCCAATGACGACAGGCATAAAACAGACCAGCCAGCCTGTAAACATGTGAGAACAAAAGGAGAGGGTGAGGAGGGTGGGAAAACAAAACGTAAACAAACAAACGTGGGATGTGTTTACCTTTCCGAAGCGCAGAAATTGAAAGGGGGGCTGGCCGAATGAAAATGGCGTCGCTTAATATGTCGGCCTACCGTATCCTCCCCAATAGAAGTGCTAGCATCGTCCACAAAAATGCCGTTTGATTTAATTAAATCAAAAGGTGTTTTTTTTGTGGCACGAAGCTATCTCTCTAAACATACTAAGAATCGTGGCTAGTTTGCTGATAACACATAAAGCAAAGGTGAGTTTGTATATGGGCTTTATAATAACAAAAAGCCGAAATAAAATACATGAATACATAATGCAATCGACCTAAGCATTTCTGTTAGCTTAGATAATTAATCTACTAGACATCAGCAAAGGTGGGGGAAAACAACCACACCAGGCCATTATGAAATAATGGATCCCCCACCCCACAGGATTCCGACTAATTCTTCTTAAACGGAAATTGTAACTAAAAATTCTGCATGCCCAACCTAAGTTGAAAGCATTCGTAAAACAAGTTACAATGTACAACAACCCATAAATACATAACGGAAGTCTACGATATGTAACGAACATAAATATGTCGAAAGCAAACCTGCAGGACCACACAATATGCCCCACCTAAGTAGAAAGCACATGTGCCCCCAAAATAACTGCACAGAAAATATGTGTTCGGTGAAATGAGACCACATCGTGGTATGCCCCACCTAAGTAGAAAGCAACCATGATGCAAATAAACATAACGTATACATGTAAGTACCAGAACAGTAGTCCAATGGCCATGTGTATTATGTCAATCTATCATTATATCCATAGTATGCGTAATGCTAAAAACTTTTGACATATATAATATATATATACACAAATACATATTGATATAAAGAAAGCCATACCAAACTAGAAAGCAATTTTTAAAGCAAAATAATGATAGGTAACATTAGTTCCTGAAATGTCTGTGACTAATCACGATTGACGAAATCGTGCAACATCATCAAATCGATGCACACTTATAGTGGCCAAGGCATGAGATCGGCCGGGATGACTGATTGCACTGCCTCGAGGCCATACTGTCTGCGCAGTTCTGGGGTGTCTTGAAACCGAGACAACGCATCTGCCATGGTATTCACCTTACCAGGGACATGCTTTGCCCGAAGAATAACGTTGCTGCGCATAAGCGATACTGTCATAGTACGGATAAGTGACATAAGTTTCTTGTCTTTGCTCGTCTGGTTGTTGATAACATGAACTACCGCTTCTTTGTCGCACAGCACGAGGAGATGTATGTTGGCAAGGACATTGGGCCACAAGTACAAAGCCAAGACAATGGGGAACAGTTCCTTGATAGCGATATTGAGGTCACACCAAAAGGGAGGCCAGTGACCTTGAAACCACCGACCCTTTAACAAGCCAGCAAACCCCAAACCAGAAGCATCTGTAAAGAGTTCCAGTTTCTCAGATGAGTGCCAGTGATCGTTAATGAGAAGCGATGTCCCATTAAAGTTATCCAAGAACAGAGACCAGGCGGCCAAGTCTAGACGTGCTTCCCGCCCCAAACGGATATGAAAATGCGGCTTAATAATACCCAATGTGAGATCGATTAAACGACGTAAGAAGGGGAGTCCCGGGACGACGAATTTACAAGCGAAATTCAACGTGCCTATAAGACTTTGTAGGTCACGCAAAGTAACCTTTCGACGTCGGCTGAAAGACCTCACCAAGGTAACTGCATCTTGCAGTTTGTCCTGCGGCAGCCTAGCCTGCATCCACAAAGTATCTACTTCAATGCCGTGAACGGTAACGCAAGTGGACGGCGGCACAGTTTTGTTATGATTCACAGGAATCGACAGGAAGTCAGCCAGTGAGAAAAATTGTTGTAAGTATACTTTACAGACCGATTCAGACAGCGAAAATAAAATAAAATCGTCAAGAATGTGTGACATTAAAGACACGTGATACTTGTTCTGCAAGATCCACTGCAGGGCACAACTGAATTGCTCAAAAACTTTGCACGATATAGAACAGCCCATAGGAAGACATTTGTCATAGAAATACATCTCGTCAAATCTGAACCCTAGTAGATGGTAATCACTAGGATGTACCGGAATAATGCGGAACGCGGATTCAATGTCAGCTTTTGCAATGAAACAACCCTGGCCAACCGATAACAGTAGCGAAACGAAATAATCGTAATCTTCATATGAAACAGAACAAAACTCCCTAGGTATTCCGGAATTGATGGAATTGCCCTTTGGGAATGAAAGGTCGTGAATAATGCGGAATTTTCCTGGCTCCTTCTTGGGTACAAGCCCTAAAGGCGAAATCACTAAATCAGGAAAGGGAGGTGTGGCAAAAGGACCGGCAATACGACCAAAGTGTTGCTCATTATGGATCATATCCAACACTATTGCAGGATTAGATAAAAGAGATGGGTGATTACACGGCATTGCCCGTTGGCTTAAAACTCCAGAAAAGGAAAGTCTGAACCCTTCTGTGAAACCCTGCCAAAGTTCTTGACCTAAAGTGACCTCGTAATTACTTTCGTTTAATAGGCATAGGAGGCGTGGGGCGTGCACCGGCGTTGGGAGCCGGGGTGTTTGGGAATGTGGGAGCCGCACTTCGGGGACATTTAGACTGGGCATGGTGGCCCCTGCAAATGGGACAGAGGTGCTGGTAACGGCAGTTGGGATTCTTGCAGGTTCCATAGGTACAGAAAACTAAACAGTATCCTGATGGAAAGGACTGCTTCTTTGGAAGCTGCGATTTTCCCAAGGGCGTGGAAGCAGTCGGTAGAGTAGAAGCATGCCGAGTGACAGTGAAATGAAGCTCCTGGTGCAGATGACTCCACGGCATGGAATTGTGGGCCCTAAGTTTTCGGAAATCCCGGTCGTATGCAAGGAAGACACCGGGTCGGGATGCGGAAGCCATGTTTCGTATGATTTGGATATATTTCAGGATGTCCTGAATTTCCGCGGAGTGTCGTTGGGTGTAGATAGCAGTATACACCAGGAAGGCATCAGACCATTGCTCGACTGTCGAAATCTTCTTTGCATTGTGGTCTTTAACCTTCACAACTGTGGAACGGCTATCCACATCCAAAAACACCGTAGTCTGGGAAGTGGGGTCTCCCAACAACAGTGCCAAATCGATAAACTGCTTGGCCCAAATTTTGGATTTGAGGGTGGAGTCAACGAGACTCCCAAGGGGCACGGAGGCAAAACTAGCCATGTCCGTAGGAACATCACCCCGGACATCCTCATTGCCTGCCAACGTTGCAGAACTGGTAGACCGAGACCCTGTAGTCACAGACTCAGCTATGGCTGCAGGCTCGGTCGGTAGTAGAGCATGCTGTGCTGCAGCCATTTCGATGACGACGTCACGAATTGACTGCATCTGTTCTTGCATGGCGTGCATCTGCTCTTGCATTGCAGACAGATCCGGGTGATCAGCCGCTGTCACATTCGACTCTGTGTCAATCGCCGTCATAGCTGCGCTCTCTCCTGATGAGGCCGAATGAGGGCGCTTACGAGACGATCGCAGCGACGAGCCAACCCGATATCGTGCAGGCACCGTCACAGAACGACCTCTCCTTGTGGACATTCTGAAAACTAGAAAAAAAACAGACCAGCAGATACCGACACCAATTGCAGAACTGTCTACCACTGACCGAAACAGCTGTGTGATAACACATACTTAGACAAACCGCAGCTTAAAGTAATGTGAGTGAATGCAAACAAGCAAAACCAAACAAATTATCCTCCCTAATTAATGGCAATGAAACCAGTAGTGAAACAAAGGCTTAAGCAAAACACAAAAAGTGAAGCACTTTGTAAAGAAAACCAAAGATGATACAAAATGTCTGACGAGAAATTGCATTTATAACCTGTATGCATAAACACCTTGGCAAGGGATTAAAAGGTGTATATAAACTACTAAATTGAAAAGCCCTGTGGGCAATCCTACGAACCGAATACTGCGCGGTAGAACAATCCATTTACGCAAGAGAAAGATCATATTAAAATAATTACTTCACAGCCCATTAAGATGAACAGACACGTAACGTAACAAAATAAAAACGACCAAACCGGGCAGTCGTAACGACCTACAAGACGGCCATAATCCTGGCACAGTCATAAAACGGCCACAAACAGGGCACAACCTTAAAGATGTAAAAACGGTCAACGGTCTATAAACGGCCAACAAGTGGCACAGTCTTAGTGACCTACAAGACGGCCAAAAGCTGGCCGCCTTAAATTGTCCACAAATATGGCACAACCTTAACGGTCTAAAAACGGCCAACAAGTAGCACAGTCTTAATGACCTACAAGACGGCCAAAATCTGGTCACCTTAAAAAGGCCATAAATATGGCACAACCGTAACGGTCTAAATATGGCACAACCGTAACGGTCTACAAACGGCCAACAAGTAGCACAGTCTTAATAACCTACAAGACGGCCAAAAGCTGGCACAGCCTTAAATTGTCCACAAATAGGGCACAACCTTAACGGTCTAAAACAGAAAGCCAACAAAAAAGGCATAAGTAAACAGTATAACAAAACACAAAACTCTGTGAACTGACAGCTACAGCTAGCGCCGCTAGCGTAGAGCAAAAGGCTTGCGCTAGCCAGTGGCTTTAATTCGAGTAAAACATATCGAAAGATAATTACACCCGAAAAATTAAAAGTTAAAACGAACTGTACCAAAAACGCCAGCAGTGTGGGGCGACAGCAGTAACTTCATAAAGCTCATCGAAAGTCGGTAAATGTGAGCCAAGGCGAAAGACATCGTTAAGCTCCGCCTACTTGTCAATTCGGAAACAAAGGAAAGTCCGACCACCCCCAATTTGTAAATAGACAATCAGGTATACCGACAATCACATAATGTCGAAACTGAGAACGGGAACAGCACACTTCAAACGAAGCACGAGGATAAAGTCCAACGTACTGACTAACAACGTAGAGTATAGAATACACCACAACAAAACAAAACGTAAACAAACAAACGTGGGATGTGTTTACCTTTCCGAAGCGCAGAAATTGAAAGGGGGGCTGGCCGAATGAAAATGGCGTCGCTTAATATGTCGGCCTACCGTATCCTCCCCAATAGAAGTGCTAGCATCGTCCACAAAAATGCCGTTTGATTTAATTAAATCAAAAGGTGTTTTGTATATATATATATATATATATATAATTATATATATATATATATAGATAGATATACATATATACACCCTATATATATATATATATATATATAATATAATATATATGTATATATTTATATATATATAGGCAAATAAATGAACGTCGGCGAAGGTTATGTTCATATATATATGTATATATATATATATATATATATATGTCGCACATATATACATGACCTTCGCCGACATTCATTTATCTGCCAACTACAAACATGGCGTCCATCAAAGTCTACTATCCCTATGTCGAAAGAACAACGTCACCTAAAGCTATGACACTGATGTAAAATATAGGTCTTCACGTGCTACGATTTCATGTGTACTACTGTTAACCTTCTCCGCCATTTACATCCGCCATTTTTACAATACTACATGGCCGCCAGATATCCTAGTGTGAGACCATGGGCAAAATCACTTCAGATATTATGTTGACTTTATGATGATACCTACCCTTTTGATTTGTGATCTTATAATAACGACTAAGCCCTACCGGTATTCGCCTACCACATATACCACGTGCACCCTGCGTTTGTCTACTGAAAATAGCCGAAAACGGCAGCCAGATCTGCGTGTGCTTACCTGCCTGCACGCATGTGCTCGTAAATGTACATTCCCTTACGTATACTTCTAACCCATCGAGTAGGTTGACCGACCAAGTCCGACACCTCGGAAGTCTGACCACGGCGAAAAGATCTACATCTGTGAGCCGGAGAATAACGACAATACTACTAGCGTCGGTGACTTACCCGTATCCGATGGATGCGTGCCCAATCAACAAAGTATTTCCGAAACAACAGAGTACAATGCTGTTCAGGTACGAAGTAGTATTTCTTTGCAAAGAACGATCGAAGCTACGTTATATATACAACCAGTAACTGTACTGTATAATTTATATTCACATTTCAAAGTGGCGTTAAAGTTCGCAGCACGTTTTGGTAATCGTCCCGATTCCTCTATCGTAATAATATAAACCAAGGCAGCAGTTTGAATAATCTGTAATAATAAGACTGCCAAGATATTCCTAGTCGAACGAATGCCTTGAACATACACATGGAAAACATTGTCCTGGAGAACCTGAAAAACGTCAAAGCAGCTGATAAGGACAAATCACTGCTGAAGTGTTAACGTCTGTTAGTGTTAGCTGTCTTCGTCTTTCCAGTTGACATGTTACATGTCCACGTTTCCTCCCGTCTCCTTCCCTCCTCTCATGTAGTCACCCGTTATATTTTCACCTGCAACGTTCTCTTTCTACGCCCCGCCACTATCCAGCAAACGCACCTGTCTGTTTTGCACTCACAACGGATCGTAATATCGACCTATGAACATTATCTTCAGGTAATTGGCGATGAACCTTTGGAAGGGGGCGCTAAGACGACGCCTGGGCCAGTTAGTTTCGAACGGCGGTCGACGTACGAAGAACGCGGCACAGACACGCACGAACACCGGGGAACCAACACGCCCCAATGCCATTACGCCCTCGAGGACAAGATCGCCGAGGAAGGCGATTCAGAGAGTGAAGGTGCTAGTGCTAGGCATGAATGTATATATCAAAATAACACAGTAATAATTACATGTTATTGATTGATCATATATGTATTGGCTTTAGGGTTATACGAACTTCCGAAGGCAATCCCAAATGTGATGAATTCATAACACTTTTATTAATTAACAATTCCGCGTACACTGACACGAGTTAAGGTGTTAAATTCACTCTTTCGCCGACCTTCAATATTTTGAACTGGCAATGACGAGATTATTACGAGTATATTCCGTGCGCCGAAACGATTGCATATATTTGTGCCAATGCGTGATGACGTTTCCACCATGTGACCTATTGGTTAGCAAAATGTCCATCATGCCATCACAATTTGATGCCGAACACGTGTCCTCAAACGGTGTTCTTTACATGTCAAAACATAAGGCAAGGTGTTTTTTAATCGACAATTCTGCGGGATTGTTTCATTTAGCGTATATCATGCCGCCCAAGTAGGCTAAACACATACATATAATTTATTACCTTTATTAACATTGTTGGCGAAAAACAAAGCTAGACGGAGGTCACGTGCATGGCTTGATTATTTTGAAAACAGTTCCTTAAATTTAACAATGGATTCAGTTGAATGGTGTTTATTATCTAAGTGAAACAAAGCCCTGGCACTTTCATGTAAGCAACCAGGATAATTACTTACTCCTGTCTAACTTAGATCATTTAGTTCGGCTTTCCTTTTTATTCCTAGAGCAGCGGTATTTAATGTTTTTGGCTTTGTTATACCCCTTGAGCGAGCTAACAAAAACGTAATTACCCCTCCATTTTTAAATATCAAACTCGAAAAAAGGACATGTTTGTAAGAACGTTTACAAATTGATAAAGTTAATAATTTATTTATGAGTAAAATGTAACGATAGCTATATCTTGGTTTCACAACCTTTAAAGTACGTTCAAACGTATGACAAACAAAACTTTACAATTACCACCTGATTATGGTTGAAGTTGCATTTTCTTGATAAACGTTGAGATGTCAAGCTTTGTCACAGCTACAGCACATCGCAGGTCGTCATCAAGATCTAATACATTTTGTGTATTGGTTTTAATGCTGATCCTTGTAGAAATTATAGTTCTCCACAGCTGTGCATTGGGATGAGGACTGTGGGAACTCTATCAAAGCGAATATTGGGTATTCACCACCACGTCATCCTGTCAGAATCATGAAAGTCGTCTTTCAGCGTGTTATTTTCTCGCAGGCCAAGGAATTCGTCTTTCGTCTTTGACGACTCCTTCACCCACTAAAACATATCACTGTCCTGTCCATGCTTCTCATAGTGGACCAGATCTTGGAATTAATCAAGGGTGGCCTCTTTTTTCCAGTGTGCTCCACAATTTAGAGAACACTGGAAACTTCATTAGTCTGAACTTCTTTTTTTGTAAAACTGGATTTGCGAAGGTAGCTGTCAACATTGCCTTGAACTGTGATAACACTCATACATTTCTTTCTTGTGAGAGGTTCAGCTGATTGACCACACCAATACATGTGCAAATGTATCCCAGTTTTAAAATAAATGTATGGTCTCTTTGTAATAGTCACCTACAGCGATTTTCCCCTTTCCAAGAATAATTATTGTTTCTCTTAATTCGAACACACAGTGAAATGTTGTCTCCGTGATAACCAGCGATCCTTCAATGGAAGAGACTGACAGTGAAATCGAATCCATACTCTTCACATTCACTAATAATTATGGGGTTCGTGGCACTGCATGGTAAACAGTTTAGACAACAGACAGTGCTATTTTACCTAGTTGCTTTTCAGGTACAAGCAATTGCGCACAATGGACAGCGAATGTTGATTCATTCAATTGAAGCGCGAACAATCGAGGGATTTTGCTAACACTTCTGCAACTAAAACGGCCTGATTCAGATATTGCTCAGATATTCTGTTTTGATGATGGTATATGTCCTAAAGTTATATCTGGTTCACCTGTCTCCCTTTTTCCTCGCCAAGGATAAGTTTCGATGCTTTCGCTAGATTTGGCCTGATGAGATCCTCTCCGATTGTAAAGGACTTCTTGCTTTCAGTAGAAAAGTTGAAATAATTCATCCAATAAAGGGTTAACGTCTGATACGTCTTTCCACATCGTAACATGTTAAAAGAGCGTAGTTATGTTGAATATTAATTACTAAAAATGCGAAAAGCTTGTTTTACCCCCAGGAAATGCTGGAATTGCCACCAAGTGTGTGATTACCCCCATGTTAAATATCGCTATCGTAGAGCCGCCATAAATATTGAAACTAAGGCATTTTCTGTTGCTGCGCCGACTCTTTGGAAATGTTAGATCAGTTGATAATATAACATAACTGTCATATTTGTCCATCTGTTGACAACGATACTACTGATTATCGATTTTAGATGCAAAAGAAGTTACCTTATTATTATTACTATTAGTGGTAGAGTAGGGTGGGGTATAGCGCCCAGGGTAACAAATACCGTCATAACGGTTGGCTTTATTTAATGCAATATACCTACAAATATCTACAATATGTCGGTAACTATACTGAGTATATGTCGTGCAAAACTGACATGATTCGAATAATATGGTTTTGTAGTGTGATTAATTATGTGCATGCACCCGATTTGGGCGCTTTGCCCCGTAGGTGGGGCAAAGCGCACATGGGATGGGCGCTATGCCCCATGTAGAATTGCATGTTTTTTATCAGTTGGCTACAAAATGAGTATCTAATAACAAGAATACATAACTTTATTTAATGCACATATATAATGCAGCCTACAAACCAAATGAAACACGAACAAAGAACGATATTACATCAAGGAAACTGAATGCAGTTTGCTTGTGGCTTCAGTGTAGCGACATGTGCTATGACGACGTGCTGTTGAATTTGTTCATCCAAATTAGTCTGAGTCTGATTCACAGATGTGGCAAATGTAGTATGGGTCGCCTGCAGTGCACGCGGCGTGTGCTCATTTCTTGCAGCTCAGACACTGAAGCCACATCTGTCTGGACTTGTTGTTGGCGTAAGGCTCGCAGCAAACGACGCATTCTGTGTCTTCGTCGGTGATCCTTTCTTGGTTTAACACCCCAGACGGACCAGCAATAGGCTCTTGTGCTGACTTGGGCAGCTTGATCTCGCTGATTTTCTTTACGGTAATGTTCTGTCCACGCTCACCGCTCGAAACCTTTCGCACCTGCCTTGTTCCAGTTTCGCGTACGACCTTCCCCGCCTTTGCTACCTTCGTGAAGCCAGTTTCATCGCAGTTCCAAATGGCAGTAGCTGTGTGATCCCCTCCTTGCAGGACATCTTTGTGCAAAGCAAACAAGCCATAACTGCATCGCGGTTGAAACCTTCGACACGGGCCAGGCTAGTGGAAATTGGCGCACGAATCGACAACTCTGGGTGGCGCTTCATGAAACTTGACAGCCAGTCCTGCTAGACCACGGTCGTCAACAAAATTGTGCTGTATGCCCAATTTTGCGGCAACAGCGTAAGCCAAACGCCTGACATCAATAGTTGTCAATCCGTACATTCTCTTGGCCATCTCCTTTGCATAATCTACCAATTGTGCTTCAAAGGCACTTGAGAATACGCAACGCTTGCTGCCCATAGCAACAACGCCAGGAAACTGTACAACACAAGAGCAATGGCGCTTTAGTGTGCGCCTTGGTATTCCATAATCTGCCCCTGCACCTCGTATACTCTGTCCTTCGTGGACAGCCGCTACAGCTAACGCCAGTCGTTCAGAGCCATACGACCCCTGTGTATACTTTCTGTTGTACGTTCGAACCATGCTGTCTCTCAATCTGAAACGAACATGCTGTAACTGTTATCCTTATAATAATCACAAGAACATTTGATAAAATTATATCTTTAAAATTCACACGGACACACACACACGCGCGCGCGCGCGCACACACACACACACACACACACACACACACACACACACACAAACACGGTATTATAAATAATTGTGTGTGTGTGTTTGTGTATGTGTGCGCGCTAAACACAAACTATATATATATATATATATATATTCACAATGCTACTTTTATATCAATAATTGCAAATGGGGCATAGCGCGCAGGCATGGGCGCTTTGCCCCAATTCACAGGTGGCGCTATGCCCCACTGGCGACTATGCTGAGGACGTTTGAGTCATGACATTTTCTTTTATCGCTCACCGTAACTGAAGCCACGAAAATGCAGGTTATATAACATAGCTTAGGAGGCTATTCCAAATTCGTAACCATTTAGGGGCAATTTATTGATTAATATGGAAGCGATCTTATAACAAATAATAAAGAAACAGTAAATCGGTTGTACTTACATCGTGTTCGATTCTGTAGAGCCATAGCACGTTGATGTGTCGTCAGGACTCAGTAATTAATCATTTGATCGCTATGTGGAGCCATAAAATGCAATATTCGCCAAGATAGTGGCATGGGCGCTATGCTCCAACATGGGCGCTTTGCCCCACCTTACTCTAATAGTAGTAGTAGTAGTAGTAGTAGTAGTAGTAGTAGTAGTAGCAGTAGTGTACATACATAAATACGTACGTGTGTGCGTGCGTGCATACATACATACATTCATACGAATTAGATTTTAATATAGCATTTGACACACACGTTGTATTAGCCACATGAAGCTTACGAAACATGTTAAAAGTTGTCATACAGGTAAATTTCAAATACGTTGTCGGTATCCTTCTCGCACCTTGCCAAGGACATTCTTGGTCACCTCGAGCGAGGCACGTACACGTGCACACACCTGCATATTTATTGGAATACCTCAACGAATAGAAGTGTATCTCTTAGAAAAGCAATGCATTTCCCGTTTCCCGTTTGGATCATTATGCGAAGATCCCGTAATTTCCGCAGAACTAGACGAGGACATGGTATGTATGCGAGACACACGCATGTCACACACGAAATACTGTTGGCCGTTTATCGTCAACTCAGCAGGCGCCCCGTACCGCGTCTACCTAGCAGTGATGACGATCGTCTGCTACATATCTGTTGTGCTTCTCTTCTACCAGGTGGGTATTGGTGTCGCAATACTCTGTACAAAAAGCATACTAAATACTTGTCTGCGGACACTGCGTACAATCTAACAACGACACAATAATATATTGCAATTGAGCGTTCTTGGTGTTGCTACAATTTTGAAATGTGAATTTCCACACCTATAGTTTCGTTCGCGAAAACACTTGCACATTTTCATAAATGATTATACATTTTGGCAAAATAATAGTGAGATGTTGCCATAGGGATTATACAATGATCTTATCATTTAGTTTAGATTGATTTATTCCCACTTTTCACATAAGCCTTGGCCATCTACTACAGGATGTAGTTCTCCACTAAATATTTCCAACTTTCTGTGACTTCTTAATAATTACTTACAATCTTCTTACCAAACGTGCTTCTTACTGATTAATTATATTAAGAAGAGTGTGTATGTATATATGTGTGTGTATGATATGTGTATGTATGTAGGTATGTTTACTACATTTCATTTTTTTATTTAATGCAGTTCTAGTCTTTTTATAGGTTTAATTCTATTATCTACATTTTAGTAGCTATTAGTTGTCAACACCCTTGAACAGTATGTATGTATGTATATATGTATGTGTGTGTATGTTTGTATGTGTGTATGCGTGTATGCATGTATGTATGCATGCATGCATGAATGTATATATGAGGCCCGTAACCAGGGGGGTTCGGGTGGTTCGGACGAACCCCCCTTTTTATGAACCCCTCTTCAAAAACGAACCCCCCGAACACTCGCATATACCCTCACCCCATCCCCGTTTTCCCGCTAAACCAGCTGCATAGCAATCAATAATTACTTTTAGCTGTTCAGAAGTAAATTAAAAACCAAATATGATAACTTTTGTTTGGGAGGTTCGGACTAATCCCATGCTAAAACGAACCCCCCCTTCGAACCCCGCATAACCACCTCCGTTCTTCCGCTAAACTAACTGCATAGCAATCAATAATTACTTTTAGCTGTTCAGTGAAATTTGCACAGAATTGAAACTTGTAAATATGATTTTATTGAGGGGTTCGGATTAATTTAATTTTTACGAACCACCTCCGAAAACGAACCCCTCCGGTCAGAACCCTCATACCCACCTCCGTTTTCCCGCTAAACCAGATGCATAGCAATTCGTAATTTCTTTTATTTGTTCAATTAAATTTGCACAGAATTAAAACCTGCATATACGATCACGTTTTGAGGGGGGGATTCGGACTAATCTTATTTTCACTAACCCGCTCCGAATACGAACCCCCACTCGAATCCTTCTTGGGACCTATGTTTGCTACGTCGGACTACCTGCTTCGGACTACCCACTCCGAAAGCGAACCCGCTCGAAACCCTTATCCACACCCCCGTTTTCCAGCTGAACCAGATACATGGCTATCGTTATTAGCTTAAGCTGTGTAGTGAAATCTCAAAAACCAAACCTGCAAATAAGAGGATGGGTGCTCGGACTAACTTCATTTTAATGAATCTGCTCCAAAAAAAACGAGGATCCAAATATACGAATGCCAAAAGCGCTCCGCTCCCCGAAGAATGGCTCGGCACTATCCTTCCAAAGACCGTGGCTTCAGAAATGCCCATTGCTGGTATACAGTTCAAAGTTAGATAGAGCTTTCTGCTTATCCTGTGCCTTATTCGCCAAAGACAGAGCAGGTAAGGTTGCACTAGTCAACGGTACATTCAACAAATGGACAAAGGTCTCCGAAACCCTCGGCGGGACAAAACGCCATACCACCAAAGGCTATCGAGGCAAAGTGCCGAAGGACTGCCCAAACAGCTGTGCAAAAGCAATCAAGAAATGCCAGTGAGAATAATTCCCCAACATTTATGTGTGGTTACAATTGGCCTGTACAATCCCCGTAACGTCATGCGAATGCGAAAGAAGAGCCAGCGCTCTGCGATGCCTGAAAACCTTCAAGCGGCCCAGTATGGAAACTGCAACTAAATAGTCTCCTGTATGAAAGCTAATGTGCAACCGAGACAGCTGAACACTTTCAAGTGAATCACTCTGAATGTGCCAAAACCATATGTCTTCACTACCCCTTCGGCTGCACATTAATTGTGATATCTCTACTGATTTCAATCAAAAGCAATCATGTTCGCATATCGTTTCATTAAACAAACTTATATGACTGTTGAATGTTGTTACAATCGCTGTTGTTATTTTTGCATATATAGCAGTAGGTTTGCCGTTTATTTGTGACATCATTCACATCAATATTGGTCGTGAAGTCGAGTATACAATACCCTGATCTGCTTTAAAACATCGGTCTGCCTAGCGCGGCGCTATATACATATCTAGTCAGCGTATGTTGTCGTTAGGAATATATATATATATATATATATATAATACTAAAATATCAAAAACGAACCCCCCCTCAGCAAAACCTGGTTACGGGCCTGTATATGTGTATGTGTGTGGGTGCGTGCGTGCGTGTGATGTATCATGTATAATTTATATATTATCAAAAACAATAGACGGTCGTCTATTCTTTTTGATGTTATATATAAAAAATAGTTATGCTGATTTAAAAATAAATGCTTTAAAAATAACTCGATATTCAACTGAGTAAAAAGCTGTTGTCATTTATTATATATAAAGCCCATACATACATATTGTAGTAATTTTACTTACATATCGTTTGGTTCTGTAACACTTGGTTTACTGATGAAAGATGGCCGACGTTGAAGAGAACCTTTTGTTCAAGGTATTCGTTCTCTTGGCCGTCATTTGTATTTCGCTGGAATCCGTTTTAGTTACGTTCAAAAATATGACGATATAATTAATGTGTATGTGTACTTCAAAGTAATGTAAACACAATAAGCGGCATTGTGGCGAATTAAACTTACATCATTATGTTGTGTTTTAAATTGGCTTCCATCCGAATTAGTTATAAATGTCATTAGCAAATGATCACACCGTTAGGCACTATTTTTGTTTGCTGCTGCAGGCGGCTTTTCAAGACCACTGCACGACCGTTCTCGTACTGACTTATTCCATGGATGTGCTAATGTGGATACAGGTATAATCTTTCATTCTAAGTCATGCAAACATACACACATAGACACTCACTCACTTACTCTGTCACACACTGACTCACTCACTGACTCAGTCACACACTCACTCACACACTCACTCACACACTCACTCACTCATATACGTTCTTGAAGCACTAACGGCATTTTATTAATAGAAATAAAAGCATGGGATACACTAGCACTTTTCGCCCGACCAGACCAGACCAGACAAACCACACCAAACCAGTCTCACACCGACTGCAGTGTATACGCTACACCGACTGAAACTGACTGACACCGACTGAGTCATACGTGGAACCGGTGTGACGTCATAATATTGACAGAAACTTGAAAACGTTCGACCGTGTAGGCTAGTCGGTCTCAGATCGACGTATTCGAAAGATTTCAAATGTACGTGATTATGACGTCACACTGCTTCACGTATGGTTTAAGGCTGGGATACACTTTTCGCCCGCCCTTGCCAGACCAGACTAAACCATGTCCTACCATACCAGGCTGCGTCAGACCGCAGAGAATCCACTACACCGACCGGCACTGATTGCGCCATATGCCTATTTGAAGCCGGAGTGACGTCATAATCACGTAAACTTGAAACCTTTCGAATACGTCAGACTGACACCGGCTACAAATGACGTAGTGGAAAGCTATCACCTGATTGTGACGTCACGCCGGCTTCAAGTATGGCACAATCGTTGCCAGTCGGTATAGCCATCCTCGCATGCCATGGGTCGCTGTTGATTACATCAGTCTCAGTACCCCTGGCAGATCGCTTGCCGAAACTCTCAAGATAAGCTCAGCCAATAATGTGGTCTTCTGGGTGGTCTCCATGGACTGTTTTGGCAGTAGACGTAATTATTTGAATACACAATACTGCTCAGAGGCTCGTTAATACGGTCGAATGGGTAATTATATTGGGACTCCTGGAAATTGGGCACTAGTCGGACGTGTGTCTGCACTGTTCTCACGGGTGGTACGGCGAAGTCAGTTATGAGTTTGATTCAGCTAATTTCCATACAATGCGTAGGAAATCTGCCAGGGGTAACGTACGTAGTCACACCATTGACTTGCGAGGATGGGTATACAGGATACACTGCGGTGTGACGTAGTCTGATGTGTTTTGGTCTGGTCTGGTCGGGCGAAAAGTGCTAGTGTATCCCGGATTTTAGTCGGCGTCAGTCGGTGTCGGTGTATTATATACACTGCAGTAGGGGTGAATCAAAGGCGTCATAAATCCATCGGTCAACCTTTCGGGCTGACCGGCATCCAACCGCCGTTGGATCATTGGTCCTCTCCAGGCTGCTGTTTTTCTTAAAAAAGGAGATAATTTTAGGGTAGTATGTTCAATGGATATAAGCCTAATAAGTACTAGCGCCATCAAATAATGGATGACTATACAGTAACTGGTCCATATAATAACAAAAAAATTAACTACAATATATATGTTTTACTGATTATTAGTGGACACTTCTGTGTACAACAAACATCTTCGCAGGGTGCACATTGTAAGTACAGGCCTGTACATCATGCAAGTCTCCATATGCGCGCAGACATGCTTTTGAGAAATACCTAGCTCAATAATTCGTCCGCCACTATTTCCAGATCAAAGGAGTCGATTGCTTTCTTGTTGAGATGGCGTAATTGTTCATGTGCAGCTGACCCATGGTCGTTCAGAATTTTGACTTGAGGCGAGCATGCCCTGAAAACGACCTTTCTGTGGAATAGACCGTGGTTGGCAGACACATTAGGTTTCTACAATTCTCGCATAGAAATGCAGGTATTCCGAAAATTTATCTCTTTTCAGCAACTCTTTGACGACGGGGAGAGTATGCAACAACCCTGGAACAACTGTTGTCTCGCTATTGAGATATATGTCAGGGTGGAGTTCTCGAAATGCCACATCTATGGCGATCTTGAGCAGAGCAGACTCGCCATGGCCCACCATCGTTACGTTCTCTATGTCATACTCAGGCCCGTAACCATGAGGGGGGTTCATGGGGTTCACATGAACCCCCTCTTTGTGAACCCCCCTGTCTCCAAAATGTAACCCCCCCTGAAAATTGCATTTTTAAAATGTGAACCACTAATTGTATTTCATGTTTCTCAAAAGCGTTAACCCCCCCCCTTCTAAAAAGTTGCTGGATAGTGATTAAGCATTACCAGGAATGCCAAGAAAGCCTGATTTGTGCAGATGGTAAAGGGAGAACCGTTATCTATTAAGTGATCATCACTGAACCTATGGGAGACTGGCTGAGGGGGTAAGTCCCCAATTCAATGTATGAAAAAAGGACAGTCACTAGAGGAATGTGTGTCAAAGGACCATTACATCCAATTAGCCATGCAAAAGGACTTCACACTATCCCAAGGTCTCCTGTCATGAAAATGTAAAATTATGAGTCATAATTGTAGACACTCAGAGGTGACAACTGCAGACAAAATACTGGTGAATGAACGGGGTGACGATGATTTAACAATTATGAGCACATAAATTAAACCATATAAAACAATTCATTATTTCTCATCAGAACTCTGTTAAAAAGTGAATGAAAGGTGCGGCTTTTTAATTTTAGTATGTTAATGTATGTAACTATCGACTGTCAAAGAGGCTATTCTTAACAGTCAACAACTTAAGATGTGTAGCGAGTGTATTTCTTACAACCTGGTAAAGAAATTCATCTGGCTTAACACGAATCGTAATTTTCAACTATTGAGCTGGAACGCGAATTTCGATGAATA